>VWZO01011424.1:62451-99010 GCA_013396975.1 Bucco capensis | reverse complement strand
CAACTGGACACATCCTGTGCAAGCTGCTCTAGGTTCTCCTGCTGTGGCAGGGGGGTTGGACTAGATGATCTCCAGAGGTCCCTTCCAACCCCTAACATTCTGTGCAGGCTGCCTTGGTATGTGAAGCCAGTTGTAAACCACAGAGCTCTCCATTAACTGCATTCAGTTCAGTCCCTGGCTTGCTTTATGACTCCTCAAGCCTCTGCTTTGCCATCTGTTCAATGGGGCTGACTGTAATACTTCTCTCATAGGGGGAGAGTGAGGAGGAAAAATGCTCACTAGAGCTATAACACTCTGGGAAAGTCAGGTGAGAAGTGAGAAACCACAAACATTACCCTGAGCAACCCACCTGCACTCACCAATCCCCTACAGTGCAAACTGGAAACCAGATCAAAAGGTAGCTCTTTAACAAGGTGCCAGTAATACTCCTCTGCCAGGCCTCAGCACTGATTCCCATAGCCTCAGACAAGGATGGAGTTGCTAAACTCTCCCATATGTTCAGCAGCAGTAGCCAGTGAGCCTGCCTAACAAGGAAAGAACAAGGAAACCAGATGCAGAATAGCTTTTCTCTAGCATGGGAATGCATCACCCTAACTGCAGCTTGCTCAAGAATCTCAGCCAACCAAAGCTAATGGGAGACCCTGAAGTTGTGAGTTCAATCAGTTAGTATATGGTGGTGGTGGTGGTATCAGCTCAGGGAATTCCCTGTCCTCACATGCTCTGACTTCAGGCACACTCTGAAAATCCCTTGTGGTCTCCTGTGGCCCCTGGTGCCATAACTGTGCCCACAGCAGAGGGAGCATTAAACTCATTGCCCACGGGAAAGTGTGGGGAGTGATAGCCATGTTCCTAGAATCCTTGCATGGGTAGGATGAGCTCATTAGCCTTCTGGCAGTCATCCTAGGAGAAGGACAACTCTGATTCCAAACCCNAGGCCAGCACTCTGACACCACTCTCTGTGTACATGGACATCCCAAAGGACTCAGGCAATTGGGAATCCTCCACACACAAATGCTTCAGGGCAATCTAACGCTGGTGTGGCAAGGATTTCATGCTTTTATGATGTAAGGAGGAAGCCAAAACACCCCCTCCAACCATGACCTTTTCCGTAGTAGTTTTTCTGAATGAGATAGCTGCTACTGATAGAGTAGCTAAAGAATCCAGTCCCTCTCTAGCTGCCTCTCTCTGCTCTAGTGCTTTTGCCCTCTTTGCCAGCACTTTCTTTAGTTTTCCAGATTTCAGGACACACAACTTGGATAAGCTGTGGCACCATCTGGATCAAGTGCCAGGGCAGTGGGTTTCTCAGCAGGAATCACAGCACAGGAAGGTGGGAAGGAGGGCAGAAAACTTGGTGTTGATAGCCCTTCCTCATGAGTGGAAAGTGATTTCCTCCTGGAAAGATACAAAGGCACCTTCAGAATAAAGGAAAAAGAGTAAGTGAAGGAGGGGGGGAAAGGGAAGGAAAATCAAACATCCCTGTTACTAAGACAAGAAATCCTATTTACTACCCAAATCATCTTTGCTCCCAGCCAGCTGGTTCTGACACTCTCAGCTCTGCCTGCTGCACCCCAGTGCAAGGCAGAGGGGGATTGATGTCCTGTCCCAGTTCTCTCTGTTCCACCTCTCCCTCAGAGTTCTGCTGAATGTGACATTTTTCCCTGGCGCCTAATCCACAGAACTCTGCTGCTAATTTTATGCCCAGAGTTCTCATGGTGTGTAATTTGAGGCCAGAGCCTCCTCCAGCAGCCTGCCAGACAGAATACACTGCCTTCAACACTGCTGCTGCTGCACACCAAGGGGGAAGGGAGGAGGAAATGAGCCAAACAACAAACAGAAAACAAGCTTCCAAACTTGTCCAGGATTTTGGCTGAGTGTTGGCTCTCAGATCCACCAGGGATCTAGCTCCAGCTCTCCCTGTCCTGTTTGTCAACAGACCAGTCTAGTGGCTTTGCCAGCAATTGCAAGGATTCAGTCAACTTGGGGCACTCACTTTTCCCCCCTTTTTTTCCTCTACTAGATTCTATCTGGCTGCTCTAATACTCAAGCAGGCTGCTGGCCACAAAGCTCTTTCAATACTACCCTCAGACAAAATAAGAAGTGATTTCTACAAGACAATAATCAAAGATTTAAAGGAGAACCTGACATCTCTTTTCCCCTACCTCTGCATATCACAGAGCTAATGTGCACTCCAATATATCTCACTGAACCAAGAATGGACAAGCAACCTGCCAAATCTGGCCTGGTCATACTCAAAAGGGGATTGAACTGGATGTCTCCTCAGGAACTGACTAGGAAAGTCTTTGTGCCAGACACCCCTCTCTGCTTCCAGTTAACTGCACCTAGTCTTGCTGAAGCTTTCTAGTGGAATTATCACTTTACACAGCAGAGAAAGTATCATGTCAGACCTATTTCTGATCCTGTTACCCTGGTGCTGCTAATGCCAGAAGGAGAACACACCATACCACTGCCTTATCCCAGCTCCAACTTTTCTTTCAGTTGACTGTGTCAACCAGTAGACACTAAGGGAAATACAGGTTAAAAAGAGGGGAAAAAAGAGCTGTGGTAACAGAATTGTATCAATCACTTCTCCTACTGCAAACACTTTATGCCAGAAGAAAAGAAACTGTACTGTCTAAAGAATTGTTTGGATGGTACAGTCGTCGTCGTGGCTCGGCTTTGTGAACGAAGCTCCAGGGAGGGCTCCATCCATGCTCCTCCTCAGCGCCTTTTCCAAGCGCTGATAAAAAGAGGATAGCAGATAGCACCCTCGAGCCTGCACTAGGGATTTATTTTAGGTGAGACACAGCATGCACAGAGCTGGACCCACCCTTTAGTCCTAAGGTTCATCTGCCAGGGCCTAGCAAGCTTGGATGCTGGCAGCCAAGTCCTTAGGACATAGGTTTTATTAGAGTGTCCTTCTCTTAGCTGGAAGGCCTCACAGGGCTAAACGAGCTCCATCTGCCCGGGTTTGGAATCAGAGTTGTCCTTCTCCTAGGATGACTGCCAGAAGGCTAATGAGCTCATCCTACCCATCCAAGGATTCTAGGAACATGGGTATCACTCCCCACACTTTCCCATGGGCAATGAGTTTAATGCTCCCTCTGCTGTGGGCTCAGTTATGGCACCAGGGGCCACAGAAGACCCCAAGTGATTTTCAGACTGTGCCTGTGCCTAGCAGTATCAAGTAGAGATCTGGCCTCTGAAAGAAGCAGCTGTTAGAGCTCACAGACCTACCTGAGGCTAGAGGAAACCTTGCTGGAGAATTTGAGAAGAGCTGAGGCTTTGCCTGCTGCTCAGCTGCAACAGAACGTCATGAGCTTTGACCTCCAAGGAAGCTTCTCTGCATGGAGAGAGAACAAGGCAGGGAAGGCTGAAAGAGGAACAGAGTCCTTTACTCATGACCTGGGCTGTGGCATGAACAAAAGGTTAGGCATAGCACTCAGATAAATGCATGTACTAATCTGGTGCAGCCATCTACATGCTCAGCTGGAGAAGAAGAAAAGAATGAGAGGGACAAAGCACTGCTGACAGAAAAAGGAACAGAAAAGTGAAACTCCAGGGATGTGCAGAAACAATCAAAGGTAAAGAAGGATTGGGAAGGATCCATCCCTCCTCTGAAGACATGGATTGTATTTCCAGGCTTGACCTACATATGTCTGGCTCTCCAATTTATGAGACATGAAGCTGACCAGGCAGCAGGCTGGCCATAAATTATACCTTAGCTAAGGCAAGATGATTTACATGAGGAGAGAGGAAGGGAAACCTGACAAGTTAAGAATGCTGCCCTCACCCTGTGGGCCACTGGCTGGCACTGAAAAATCTGCAGGTGTCCTGAGGTGGCAAAGCTCCTTGCCAAGACCTCTCCCTTCTAAGAACTAATAGCTGAGGGCCTTCTTCCCACTGCTTGTCAGCATGGCTGTCTAGCACAACTGCACCTTCAGAGCCACGACACTTGCACTTCTGCTGAGCAAGCTGGGCTCTGATCATTGCTTTGTCCTCTTCTTTCATCAATCTTTATGGTTTAGCATCTTTAGGGCTCTCTAGAGATTCACTTGGGTTTTGGTTTTTTTTGCTTATAATGCTGCATCTGGAATATTATCACTGGGTTTGGAACTCCCCAAACCAAGGGGAATACTGACAAACTGGAGAGAGCTCAAGAGAGAACAAACCAGGTTGCAGCATGGGATATAGTGGAGTAAAAGGGTTTGTTTAGCTTAAGAGAAGACTGAGATGGAAATCCTATTGCTAATCCAACTAAACAAGTGGAATCAAAGAGGAGACATAGCTAGGCTCTTCTCCTAGGGGGATGAGGAAGAGACAGGAGACAAGAATCACAGATTGCAACAAGGGAAACATCTCATTTGCCATAAGAAGTAATTCAACACAAGACTGGACCAAGGACCCAGAAAGGCTATGGGATCTCCATCTGGGGAGATCTGCAAACTTTGGCTGGACAAGCTTGCTCTATCTTCTCTATTAGCTTAGCTTTGAGCAAGGCATTGCCTAGGTGACATCCAGTGGTCCCTTCTATCCTTATTTTTCCTATGTTCAGGTACCAGATGCTATCTTCAGCTAGTCAAAGTCCCCACTAGAGTTCCTGGTCAACTCACCCAAGGCAATCTGCTTGACCTAAATTAAAATCTCACATTCATTTGGCAGCTGTCAACATTTCAGAGTCTACAGCACAGGGCTATAACATAAATATCCTGTCTAAAAAGAAGGAAAAAAGGAATAGGAAGAAACACAAGTTCTCCTTAAAGCAAGACTTCTATAAGATTACCTTGAAAAACTTCATAGCAAAACCTATAGGTGAATATTCTCAGACTGCATTGCCAGCCAGAAGCAATCAGTTGGCCACTCTGACCTCATAGATCTGCAAATTCTTTTCTCTTGGAACACCAACATTCCCTTCCTCACCATTTTCCCTTGGTGGCACTCATCCCTCTCCAAGCACATCTTCCTCCTCAACCTACATTCCTCACCACCTTCTTTTGTCTTTCTTTGATTCTCATCTCACACACTATCACAGTATCCCAGTATGTCAGGGGTTGGAAGGGCCCTAGAAAGATCATCTAGTGCAACCCCCCTGCCAGAGCAGGAGCACCTAGACCAGCTCACACAGCAATGTGTCCAGGCAGCTCTGCAATGGCTCCAGACAAGGAGACTCCACAGACTCCTGGGCAGCCTGGGCCAGTGCTCTGGCACCTGAACTGCAAACAAGTTTCTCCTCAGGTTAATACTAAACCTCCTGTGGTCCAACTTGCTCCCATTCCCTCTTGTCCTACCATTGGATGCCATTGAGCAGAGCCTGGCTCTCTCCTCCTCACACTCACCCTTAACATATTTCTAAGCATTGCTGAGGTCTCCTCTCAGTCTCCTCTTGTCCAGGCTGAAGAGACCCAGCTCTCTCAGCCTGTCCTCCTAGGNCTCCTAACAAGTAGTTCATTAACTGGCTTTTGGCCTGCTTCTGCTTGGGCAACTCACTCTTGCCAATAGGTCTATCAAGTCTGTGGGGAAGCTTTGGAATGACCAAGAAACCCATAAATTGACCTGGTAATCCCAGGGAAAGCCTGGTCTGCATGAATGAATCCTCTAAAACACACCAGAGAGTTTGATGTCTAAGGTATCTCAAAGCAGCCTTCCTCCAATCTGGCCTGACATAAAGCATTCAGTGCTTGAAATGGGAGGAGGAGTGGAATATGGCTACCAGGACAATGAACAGAGACACTGAACCTATGCATCCCTCAAGCACTAGACCTGCACTCGTTTTGTTAGCAAAATACATGATTTTACAGGTTTGCTGTTACCTTAGTAGCTTGTCTCCCATTACCCTCAGTGTCTTTAGTCTTGTTAGTGCTGTGGCCTTTAGACACCAAGACTCTTACTGTAAAGAAAGAAATCTGCTGTAGAAACTTAGCATGCCTAGCTGTGTCTGAGAGAGGAACAAAAGAGATGCAAGAAAAATGCACAGAGCTTGAAATTCACAGAATCACAAAGCTTGGAAGAGACCTCTAAGATCATCCAGTCCAACCATACCTAGCACCCCCATACCACTAAACCATGGCCCTAAGGAGAGCATCTACATGTTTCTTAAACCCCTCCAGGGATGCTGACTCCACCACCTCCCTGGGCAGCCTGGGACAAGACTTAACAAGCCTTGGAGGGAAGAAATTCCTCCTTATATCTAATCTAAACCTCCCCTGCTGCAACTTGAAGCCATTTCCTCTTGTCCTCTCCCTGTTAAACCTACAGAACCTACCCCCATCTCACTCCAACCTCCTGTCAGGGAGCTGTAGAGAGAGCTAAGGTCTCCCCTGAGCCTCCTCTTCTCCACACTACCCAAGCCCAGTGCCCTCAGCTGCTCCTCAGCACACTTGTGCTCCAGAGCCCTCAATTGGACTCCAAGAGTCAATTGGACTCCTGCAGTCCATTAAGCAGTGAGCAAGCAGGAAGGCTTCACCTCTCCAAACACACCTGCTCCAGAGNCACAAGGGATTTTCAGACTGTGCCTGACACTTGTATCACCTAACTGCTTAAGTCCAATTGGTGTTTCAGAGCTATAGTTTGAAAATTCAGTGACATTTTGCCCTCAGTCACAGCAAAGCCACTCTCCATGTGTGTTTGGATGACACACACACTGCTCCCCACTCCACTCATCTCAGGATGCAACCATACAAAGAGTTTATAGACATCAGAAAGCTTTACACTAGAAAAAATGTTAGTTTCTCTAAATGTTGAGTCCTTATTTTGGTTTATCAGAGCAGAGCTGGATTTCTACTTTATTTCCAAGAGTGTTTTTTTCCAGATGTTGCAGGACAAAAAAATGTGAATACAAAGCACTCTTTCTTGCCTTGGCAATAGAATTCCCATTCTTACTCCTGCTGATGGTTGCCTCATGCTTTCAACCCATCAGATTTAGCCAGGCTAGCTGCAGATACTCTGCTTGTACATAGGATGCTGCTTCAACTCTGAAAAAACTCTTTGCTGAAATAATAGCCAGCCAGCTGCTAACCCCAGCAGATAACTCAACACTGTGTGAAAGGGCATTTCTTTGCAAGCAGATTTAAGTGTTATCAAATGATTACTCCATCCTCATTTGAATAATAATTACTCAAATACTTTTTCTTCCTTTTAACCTTTTCTCACCCAAGTTCTTTCCTAGGCCCTTGGGCAATAGAAAATCCAAACATGTAACTGGGATAGCAGAGGAAGAGGTGAAGAAGGCAAGAGGGAAAAAAAAAAGGTCATGAAAGGGTTAGTGGATTCTCATTTAGGCTCAAAATTAGGCTTCAGAGGGACTCTTCAGAGTTGAAATGCTAAGCATAAAGCAGAAAGCTGTGCAAGATCACAGTGCCTTTGGCACAAGAACTGTTCCTGCCTATGAGACAGACAAGCACAACCCTTACCAAAGGCCCTGGTTACAGCTGGACCCACCAAACTGAATGCAGCATGAAGTGAGAAAGAGGTGGCTGTGAACAGAAACCTCTAGCCATTTCTAATAAGTCTGTTCTCTAAATCAATACCTCCCTGAGGTATTTCCCCTGTACTGCTGTGGTTATTTGGACTGGATGTCAGTCATGGCCAGTAAGAAGTGCTGCTCCACATGTCTGCTTTCCTACCCGCAGGCAGCGCTCAGCAGAGGCAGCAGGCAGGCATTGGGAACAGTTCACACCTGAGTTCATGCTGCTGCACAAGTGCTAAGACTTTAGCTAAACATGACAGCCTATAAAAGAGATGGAATAGAGAACAGGAGTTCCCAAGAGCTCTTCTTTATGGGCTAGCAAACTCTCTAGAAGCATAGGAGAAGGGTGAGTGCTACATGCTATTGATTCCAACCAGGATATCCTTTCCTTCCCTTTCCGAAGGGAACCACTCTCTTCAGTATTTACACATCTGGGATTCTTTCCCCAAGTGTCTATATACCCAAAATTCCCTTCTCACTCAAAACCAATCTATTGATTTCTCTAAACCATGAGTGCACAGTGTGCTACCACTCTAAGGGAGACTTTAGCAGATGTTTTGGTCTTGCTGTCTCATCTTCAGGCTCCTTTTAAGGAGCTATTAGTCTTTAAGGTTCCCTAATCCCCCAACTAAATTTACCAGCAGTTGATTGCAGCCAAGAGTTAAGCTAAATTAAACTTTGAAGTCTCTGTAAAGTGTATCAGATGCACTTTGAGTAGGGGAGGTGGAGCAGAAATCTCTAAGTGTTCCACTTAGGAAGAGGTAGGAGAACCATGCTTTTCTCTACAGGTTTCTCAAAGCTTCTCAAGCATTTTGCCAAGATGACCACAATTTTAGAAGGGCAAGAACTCAACTAGTGAAACAAGCTGGCCTTTAACCCCAGGCCAGGTGTGTGCTTGCACACATCTGCAGCAGTTTGCATGCAGGTACACACTTTCCTCTCCAGGTGTTGATGCTGCATGTGGAGGAGGAATGTGGACACACACACTGAGGTTAAGGTTGGATGCATGCTTGAGACTTCTGACACACACATGGGCAAAGGGTTTGATCTGCAGATCTCTTTCTGTCTCACACACATACATTGATAGGTGTGTGTATATATGTCTTTATGTATCTGTTCCCTGCTCTTTGCCCTCACACAATCACTCACTCCCTTGTTTGCTTCTCTCACTCACACTCAGAAGTCATTACAGAGCAGGTATCCCTGGGACTCTCACTCCTGCTCTTGGTAAGGAGTAAAATACAGACCCTTAAATAATGTACAGGTCAGCAGCAATAGCTGGTTAGCTTTAAGGACAACACAAGATAATCCTTATTTATTCCAGAACTGTGAACTTCTACGGTACTTTAATGTCAGAAAGGGACAATTATGTATCCTTACACATACACACAGAAAACCAAAACAGAATCACAAAAGTTGGAAGAGACCTCTAAGATCAGCAAGCCCAACCATACCTAGCACTCCCATGCCACTAAACCATGGCCCTAAGGAGAGCATCTAGATGTTCCTTAAACCCCTCCAGGGATGGTGACTCCAGCACCTCCCTGGGCAGCCTGGGACAAGACTTAACAACCCTTGCAGGGAAGATAATTCTCCTTATATCTCCTGGGAACCTCTCCTGCTGCAACTTGAAGCCATTTCCTCTTGTCCTCTCACTCTCAACCCTGGAGAAGAGACCTACCCCCATCTCACTCCAACCTCCTGTCAGGGAGCTGTAGAGAGAGCTAAGGTCTCCCCTGAGCCTCCTCTTCTCCACACTAACCAACCCCAGTGCCCTCAGCTGCTCCTCAGCACACTTGTGCTCCAGAGCCCTCCCTAGCCTCCTTGCCCTTCTCTGGACACACACTCTAGAAGAGGAGCCTGGTGAAAGCTCCATTTAAAACACCAGAAAGAGTCCCAGTGACCACTGGAGAAGATGGCTCAGGCCCTGAAAAGACACCAGAGTTGAGAATACAGCTCTCTGGATGTAAAGCAATTCTTGCAAATCAGGTTACAGCAAAGAGGTGAAATAAAACCTCAATTCCTCTCCAAAGGCTTCATGGCATTTCCTCTGAGGACACATCAGAGATTTGTTTCCAAATTCATTTGTCTATCATTCTCACCAGGTTTTTTTTCAGGAAGGCAAGTGTGTGTGTGAGAGGTGTGATTTCTGCTGTCTGTGTCCCCATGGCTACTAGAAACAGCTAGAAAGGGAACTGGGCACATCACAGCAGACAAAATGTCAGGTTAGCAAATTCCAACACAACAGTTCAGAGAAACAGATGCTTGCTTTCTCCCACCTTCATCCTCATCTCACACTAAAAGAAAAGGGGGGAAAAGAAGTCAGCAACAGAAAACTAGCCAAGGCCATGTAAGGGAATCAAATATGTCCTTCAGAAATGTAAGCCTCTCTAAAAATAGGATGAAAAGCTGAGCAAGTCACTTGTTCTTACTCATAGCAGTAATAAAGGGTCCTTGTAAGGGATTCACACAAGTTCTGTGCTGTTACAGTAGCATCTGCCTCCTCATTGCTGGAGAGAAATGAAGAGGATTTGGAGCGTGTGTAACCCGAGAGGGAAATCATCTGTCATTCCCTCCCAGGGCATTAGCAAACTTTCCCTCTCCTGGGAGAAGGAAGAGCCACTCTCCTTCCCCTGCCTCCTGTGCTTCCAGCTTTAAGCAGTATTAGAACAGACATGCTCATGGATAACATTAAGCATTAGCAAAAAAACATCTAGCTCCATTAAGAAAGGGTAAAAGAAGCCCAGCTGAGAAGAGACAACATTCTGGGGGAACCTGGTAGCAAAGGAGAGGTGCAGTAGCAGATCCTCTCTGTGCAAGGGATGATCTCTTTGCTCTACCCAAGGAAAACTGCTCTCACAAACTATTCTGCTCACAAGCAACATCTAGAACACAAAGAAAGAAAAGAAAAGTCCATTTTGGAAGATATTATCCCAGGATGGGATGCACCAAGCAATATCTTGTGTCACTTTATGGTGTAGCCTTGTTGGGGTTTCAATTGCCTAAAAGTGGTGCTGGAAACACAACTGACAAGTCAGACAACAGCACAGGAGGACATGGAGAGGTGCAGAAAGAGAACAGCAAGGAAACATTTGCTAGTGCTAGGTGTGGTTGGACTTGATNCTCTTGGAGTGAGGAGCCCAAAACTGGATGCAGTACTGGAGGTGAGGCCTCCCCAAAGCTGTGGGATTTGAAAGAGGCAAAATGCTGCCAATTAGCACATGCCTTGTACCTTACAAGTCTCTGCTTCATCCAAGAGCAAGACATTCATGATCAGTTTACTGAAATAGCTCATTCCTCTTCAAGAGAACAGCTTCTGTGTCCTGCTGAGATAAAGATTCCAAGGGCCTGGGAGGTACTGCCTCTTAACTAATAACTGTCAAAGTACCCCAGCATGAGCTCAAAGGGCTGCTGCATGTCACTCAGCTCTGTCCCACATGCTCCACTCCTAGACTGCAGCAGTTAGTTCCCCTGCCCAAGGAATACTGGCAAGGTTCTGAAAACAGGAGTGCTACAAGGCCCTGCAACAAGAGAGCACCAGCAGCAGCTTTAGGAAGGAGAAACAGCACAAATACCATGAGCAGCAACTCACAGGGGCTCTGAAAAATAGGTTAGGAACACGAATAGGTGAGGAATAGGAATTGGAATAGGGATACAAAGAGGGATAGGAATAGGAGTAGGGATAGGTTAGAAATAGGAATAGAACCAGGAATAGAAATAGAAATGGAAATAGGAATAGGGAGAGGGAGAGGTTAGAAATGGAAATAGGAATAGGAATAGGTTAGGAATAGGAATTGGAATAGGGATACAAAGAGGGATAGGAATAGGAGTAGGGATAGGGATAGGGATAGGGATAGGGATAGGAGGAGAGATAGGGATAGGGATAGGTTAGAAATAGGAATAGAACCAGGAATAGAAATAGAAATGGAAATAGGAATAGGGAGAGGGAGAGGTTAGAAATGGAAATAGGAATAGGAATAGGTTAGGAATAGGAATTGGAATAGGGATACAAAGAGGGATAGGAATAGGAGTAGGGATAGGGATAGGGATAGGGATAGGGATAGGGATAGGGATAGGGATAGGGATAGGGATAGGGATAGGGATAGATTAGAAACAGGAATAGAAATAGAAATGGAAATAGGAATACGGAGAGGTTAGGAATGGAAATAGGAATAGGAATAGGTTAGGAATAGGAATAGGAATAGGAATAGGAATAGGAATAGGAATAGGAATAGGAATAGGAATAGGAATAGGAATAGGAATAGGAATCAACTTTTCACATTTCCTAGGACAAAAAGAACTCCTCCTCCCTCCATAGCTAAGGCCATGAACAAGGTGCTGAGATGCTTATCAGAAGGGACATGTAAAAGAGAATTGTAAGTAGAAGCTGTGATACACTGGTAATGGCAGAGAACATACAGGTCCCTCAGGAATAAGCCTGTAAGTCTTCAATAAAATCCTCTCCAGAAGACAGAGGTTGAGGATGTTGCAAGAGGTAAGCTCAAATTTTCCACGTGACATTTACCTAAGGAATCCCAGAGGCAGCAGAAGGGAATGTTGCTGGACAAGCTGGACTTGAATGCCTGTCTGTCCTGTCTCTCCAGAAGTGTAGCACGGATAACAAGAGCAGAAGAGAGATTTACTTCCTGCAGTCCTCCCTTCAGGCAGCCTAAAGAGAGAAAGAAGAGAAAGTAGAGGAGAATTCAGCCTTTGGGTCTGCTTCCTGCTGGAGATATTCTTCTAGAGCAAGTAAGTTTGTTTTCTGTGTATCTGTTCATTAACAACTGGTCTGAGACTGTTCCAACTCATTTCATCAGGCTGACTGAAACAGTCCTACAGATTAATGACTTTTATTTACTGATATTCTCCTTGGCTGGATTCAAATCATGACCTAAAGCTGGGAAAATATCTACTTACCAATCATATAAGTGGAAGCCTTTTTTTTCTAATGAAATACAACAAACAAACAGCTGGCACAACTCTGCTAGAGACCTTCTTAGCCAGCAAATTCCACTTGGCAGGTTGGCAGGGAAAGTCCCACCTTGCCATTTCTGCATCAAATTTAGCCAGAAAGATTGTAACAGTGTAAGAAAAAAAGAGAAAGCCACCAGATTAATTAAAGAATAACTATCAATATTTGGGTTGCCACAGGATTGAGGTGAGATTTCCCCTCTTTACCCTGATCTAAATCCTCTGACAGCTCTCCTAGCAGCAGCCTAGTACAAATGGGGCTCAGTCTCTCTGCTCTGCTGCTTCTCCCAGGCTAGAACCCCTGTGGTAATAATTACAGGAGCTTAGCCATCCCAGTGTGAACAACACCCAAGTGTCACTTACGACAAATATCTGCTCCCCATGAGTGTCTGTTGTAAAGAAACCCAACTGTTTTCATTCTCCTAGCCTTGGGGTCAGGGTTTCCCACTGGGATTAACAGCTTTTTTCCCTGCTGTAAGTATCCATTTGAGAGCTGCTAGGAGGTGTTAGGATACACAGACCTACTCTTGCAGCACTAGCTGTTTTCTACTTTGGCAATCAGAGCCCAGCTCCCAGCAGGGGCTTACACAAAACCACCTATCACTGGGTTTTTTCATCTATATTATCTCCTTTGGGTGTTACTGTTCAAGACATTTCACTTTCTTTCTCACACTATTTGCAGTACAATCTGGAGAATCCCCAGTGCCCACTGGCAGCATGGACTATTAGTGACCTACTGCTGGCCTCAAAGGGATCTCTTGCAGCCATTAGCTCTTGCCAGCTTTTGAGCTGGAAAATGGAACCTCTGAGCTTTGAGCCTAGGAGCACAGGCTTATCCCAGAATCATAGAATGGTTTGGGTTGGAAGGGAGCTCTGGAGCTCATCTAGTCCAACCCCCCTGCAGTGGGCAGGGACATCCCCAACTAGAGCAGCTTGCCCAGAGCCCTGGCAAGCCTCACCTGGAATGCCTCCAGGGATGGGAACTCAACCACCTCCCTGGGCAACCTGGGCCAGTGTTCCACCACCCCCGTGGGGAGGAACTTCTTTCTAATGGCCAGTCTAAATCTACTCTTCTCCAATTTAAAACCATTGCTCCTTGTCCTTTCACTGCAGGCCTTTGCAAACAGGCCCTCTGCAGCCTGCTTGGAAGTTCCCTTTAGGTACTGGAAGGTCACTAGTAGGTCCCCTGAAGCCTTCTCTTCTCCAGGCTGAACAATCGCAGCTCCCTCAGCCTGTCCTCAGAGCAGAGGTGTTCCAGCCCCTGAGCATTCTCGTGGCCTCCTCTGCACCTGCTCCATCAGCTCCATGTCCTTTCTGTGTTGAGGGCTCCAGAACTGGACCCAGTATTGCAGAGGAGGTGTGAGCAGAGCAGAGTGCAGTGGCAGAATCACCTCTCTGGCTCTGCTGGCCACGCTTCTCTTGCTGCAGCCCAGGATGCCATTGTGCTTCTGGGCTGCCAGCGTGCACTGTTTGCTCATGGCCAGCTTCTCAGCCACCAGCACCCCAAGGCCTTTTCTGCAGGGCTGCTCTCCATCATCTCATCCCCAAGCCTGGATTGATAGTGGGGATTGTTCTGACCCAGGTGCAGGACCCTGCACTTGGTCTTGTTGAAGCTCCTGAGGTTCCCCTGGGCCCACCTCTCCAGCTTGTCCAGGTCCTTCTGGATGACATCCTGCCCCTCCAACTTATCCCCAGCACCCCATAGCTTGGTGTCATCTGCACACTTGCTGCTGGTGCACTCAATGCTGCTGGCCATAGCGTTTATACAAATATTAAACAGTGCAGGCCCCAGCACAGAGCCCTGAGGGACACCACTTGGCACTGATCTCCAGCTGCACTTGGAGCCATTGACCACTACCACTACTATGCTTGGACTTGATCAGCCTAGAGGTGTCGTCTAAGCTTTGTGATTTTGTGTGACTGTGGACTAGGAAGAAGTAATGCAACCTCAAAGCCTGCGTCACTCATATAATCCCTGTGGCAGAAGGAAATGATTATTAGTATCTACAAAACAACTGACATTTTTAGTACCAGGGAAGCAGTGTAAAATACATCTATATACACCTGAACAAAGATGCTGATATGCAGCCCAAAGAAGGCATAGATAAACTCAAGAGTCACAGGAAACACAGATTGACATTGCCTCTTTTAGAGTATCAAAGAAAAATGTCTTTTTTCTATGGGTACTGTGAGTCATTCTTTTAACTGATTTATTTTTCACACACATTCTGTTCACCTGACCCTTCCACTTCTCACCTGTGTGGAATGACAAACCAGACCTGAGGAGAACAGGTTAAGGTCCACTCTACTGGACCAAAAGAAGTTTCCTTTAAGCCAGCATCCTGTCCCCAACAGTGGCCAAAGACCTTTGGAGGAATGTAAGCAGAAGGCAATCACATTGTTACCCTTTCCCCTCATCCTATCCCATCTCCCAGCCACTTCAGCTCAGGAACTTCACAAGCTGGATGTGGCCTGGGTAAGTTTGGTAACATTCAATGGATCTCTCTCCCAGGAATTTGCCCACATTCCAACACACAAACCCTCTCCTGCTTCTCCAAAACTCTTCTGGTGCAGGGTTTCAGGACTCTTGCCTCACAGTATTGTGTGCCATATGGTTCTATGGTACACCTTAGGCATCTCCTTTCAGCTAAGAAGGATAGCAATGTGACCTTTCCTCCTTTTTTTGGAAGGAAGATGGAAGATGATAACACAGTGAGGAGCTTGGGAGAAGGGGCAGGATTGACAGGAGGAAGAAACAAATGCTTATGGCCTAACTGACAGGGGAAATGCCCAAGAAAATGCTGTCATTGTAAGGATTCCTCCCCTGCCTCTAAACAGGCGAGAGCAGCACTGAGCTTTGCCTCAGAGAAACATGTATCATTAATGTTGGCTATACAATGCTTCAGAATGTTTGTAACCAAAAGCTACTGCAGGCACACAAAATGCTTTCTAAAAGATTTTAACTTGTTCCAGGAATTCTTCCCAAATCTAAATGGCATGTGGAAAGGTGCTAGGTTGCATATCTGTCTTGGATTGCAGCAGATTCAGCCTGCTTGATCATTCCTGTCTCCTGTAACAGGTTGGAGACTCAAACAGACACTTCACAAGACTCTACAAGCTCAGACAGCATAAGTAACTCCATGTTCTGCTAGGCACCACAACCCCAAGAAGATGCCAACAAAACCAGAGGAATACCAAAACCAAGTGAGAAGAAATGATTACAGGTCTAGAGAGGCTGATGGATGAGAAAACATATAAAATAAGTAATCCTGTAGAGTCTGGCTTACCTAAGGACTGAAGGATATTATAACTGGGCCCCTCAATATAAGAAGGACGCAGAGGCATTGGAGTGTGTGCAGAGAAGGGCAAGGAGGCTAGGGAGGGCTCTGGAGCACAAGTGTGCTGAGGAGCAGTGAGGGCACTGGGGTTGGGTAGTGTGGAGAAGAGGAGGCTCAGGGCAGACCTTAGCTCTCTCTACAGCTCCCTGACAGAAGGTTGGAGTGAGATGGGAGTAGGTCTCTTCTGCAGGGTTAACAGGGAGAGGACAAGAGGAAATGGCTTCAAGTTGCAGCAGGGAAGGATTAGATTGGATATAAGGAGGAATTTCTTCCCTGCAAGGGTTGTTAAGTCTTGTCCCAGGCTGCCCAGGGAGGTGCTGGAATCACCATCCCTGCAGGGGTTTAAGAAACATACAGATGCAGTGCTTAGGGCTATGGGTTAGTGGTATGGGAGTGCTACATATGGTTGCACTTGCTGATCTTAGAGGTCTCTTCCAAGCTTTGTGATTCTGTGAATTTCAAGCTGTGTACATTTTTCTTCCATCTCTTTTGTTCCTCTTTTGTTGTTTTGTACATACAACCTAGAAGTGTCAGATTTTTGACTGTATTCTTCTTACCACAGGAAAAAAATCCCACCCCCCAACAACAACAAAAGCTCTTTTAATTAATTAAACACTTAACATGTAACAAAGACCTCACTATATGCCTGATGAGGTTATAAATCTGCTTGTTTCTTTGTAAAGAAGCCTTAGCAGGGACTAACTAAAAGGATAAGAAAGGATTTCCACTAATCAGGATTGCTTTCACATGGCTGAATAGCACATAAGAATCACAACCACTAGCCCTGCACTTGCTCTCCTCACCACTGGACAAATGCTCTCATTGCAGTGGAGCAAACAGAAATGGAAGTCACACTCCAGTAGCCAAAAAGATAGTGCTACAATCCTTATCCTCTCCAAACTGCCCAAAGAAGGTTAAAAAAAGGTGGGGTTTGCCAGCTTCCAGTTGGAAATAGAGCACCCAGCTAACACCCATGAAATACTGGCAGCTCTAAATACAAAGTGTCCCCTGCTCTGGGCTAGGGCACAGCCACAGGGTTTGGGAAGAATAAAGGAGGCTACCCGAAAAGTACTTCTACTACTGTAATACACTGCAAATTCAACAAACACTACAGGAAGTGTAATAAAAATAAGAAAGGGGAGATGCAACTGACAGAATTAGCCTTTTTCATGTCTGATTCAGTGAAGCTTCCTCTTTAGAAATAGTCTGCTGGAGAATTTCCAATCTAGTCCAGAACCCAGCATCAGAATGATGGCAGCAGAGAAACACTTCAATATTCTTACTCCAGACATACCTTAATTATCTTTCCTCTCTTCTATGATCCATTAATCAAGCTAGAAAAAATCAAGTCTCCCTTTTGCAACACCTGGCTTTCCCATCAGATCATTTCAGTTGTATCACAACAGCCTTGGTTGATTTTTAACCTAAGAACTATTGGGTTGGAGTCCTGAAACAGAAAAGAATTTAGTTTGGGTTTTTTTTACTCTTAAATATACTCCAGATAAATGTGATTCATAGTCCTTTAGAAAATGCTTCCCCTTGCCAGCAAAAACATAAATATCAGGAAAAGTGTCCCCGGATGGATTACAGAATGGCAAATAGCTCTCAATGGCATTTTTATTGTTGTTATTTTTGTTTGACAGAGGAAAAATAGAGGTGTCTTCAAAGGTGTCTTTCCTTGGAAGAAGCAACTCAGCCTAAAGAGAATTTATATGCTGGAAAGGCTACGGTCCATGTATTGTGGCTGTATATATAGTATCTCTTCATTTACAAGGCCCCACCTCTCCTAGGAAAGTTCAAGCTGTCCATTTTATCAGCCTTCTACAGCACCATGCCCCATGGGCTGCAGGATGCACATTCTGGGTGCCCCTTTGAGGATGAGCAACCAGAGTTACAAAATGGAGTTCACTCTTGCCTGCAGGAAACATTGTATCTGCCTTCCTTTAAGGCCAAGAGGTAAAGCTGAATGTTACAGCTTTAGATGCAAGAAGCATTTTAGGGCTGTTCTCTCCTCTGCCAGGGCTAAAGAGAGAAAAGGACAAACTCCTAGGTCTGTCTTCACTCGCCCTCACTCTCAGGAGAAGGTTGCATCTTCCTAGTCCCTTTCNTCCCTTCCAACCCTGACAATGCTGTGATTCTAAGCAGAGTGCTCCCTCTGGAGCTGAACCCCCTGACTGATCCTGATCTCCCCACCAGCACCTTCATCTGATGAAAAAGAGAGTGCCTCATTGCCCCCACATAGCTCATTCCCACCACCTGCCTCTCCCCCAACAATGCTGTTCCAAGGGGCCCGTGGCTTTGCCGAGGTAATAGGTTTTCACAGCCAGGGGAAGGTGAGCGCCAAGGATTATTAATAGTATTCCTTCATTAGTTAAGGGAAAGACAAATGTGACACCACCACTAAAATCCCTGAATATCTGATATCAGTGAGGAGTGGGTATCAAAAATAGAAAGAGCAAGAGAGATTATATAAGTGGGGTTCCTACCCCGAGTTGCACCTCTTTTTTGACCACCTCCATATCTAACACCCTTTTCAAGTGTGCTAAGAAGAGATCCAGAAGGTAAGTAGCAAGCAAATGTTCCCATTTCCACAGGAAACATGGATTCGCCTGCTCCTGGCCCTTGGCCCGAAGGAAAGCAGATCAGCTTCTCTTGCATCACTCCAGCCCTAGCCCCCTGCCCCTGGATAAAAGGCCAGACACAAAGAGGGGCGAATCGCCCAGACCCTGAGGAATGGCTTCCCGCTGAGAAGGCTCCAAAGGAGGAGAAAAGACTATTGAAAGGACGAAATAGGTGAACGCATCGAGGAGGAACCAGGAGAAGAGAAAGGAAGAAAATGGAAATAACCGAACAGGCAAGGGGAGGGGAGAAAGCGAATGAGAGCCCAGCGAGGAGATGTTGAATGGAATCGAATGAAATGCAAGAAAAGCCTGGAAAAGACGCTGCAGAAATGACCTCTGTCTTTATGCACAGCCAGCGATAGGATGAAGCTGCTCCCTTTGATGTGGTCATTAGGAAGATAAAAGATTTGTGTTACCCTGTCTACAAAGGATCCTGGCTTTCTGCTTCAGCTCCTGGCACGGGGGCTACTTGCTGCTCATGAAATTCTGCCTATATTGTTTGCTTTTAACAAAGGCAGGTAGATTTCTACTTCATTTCTTTGTTTCCTTAGTCAGGATGTCATCATTCTGGCGCCGCTTGAAAGAGGAGTTGATCTCCCGGAAAGCTTCTGAGCAGACAACTTAGAAATCCACGATGTGGATTTTGTAAATAGCCCGGGCAGGAAAATTGGCAAAATCTCAGAAATCAAGACACACACACGTCATTCATCTCGCAGGGATGATGAGAGAAAGGTGAAGGGTTGAGTGTGAAACTGCCAACTCGTGAAACGCCTTTTACATTAGAATAGCATCCCGGTTTTGACTAAAGCTCGGTGCTTAAAAGCTTCTAGAAGTTTGCTAGCTGTCCTTAAAACGGATGCCCTGCTGAGATTAGAGAGGAGGCTCAGCCACTCCTCCAGGTTAGGTCCCCAGCTATGTCGCTGCTTTCACTTTTCTGGCCTCTCAGCTGCTGAGCTGGGGACGGGAAGCTGGGGGAAATGTTATTTACGTTCTACAAATGGCTCCACCTGATCTGAAGCCTCATTTTTCTGGCACCTCTCACTTTTCGCCTCCACAGCATGATTTGGCCGTAGCAGCCTGGCAGATCCGATGACGAGGGGAAAGCGGGGCAATTCACACATCATACGGGATGCGGAGGGGAGCTGCCGGGCTCCCATCCCCGGGACACAGAGCACCACGGAATGCGCCTGGGAGGCCTCTGGCATGAGACCCGTTACCCTGCCGGGTGTCTGCTGCACAGCAGGCAGAGCTGGACATCCCCTCTGCCAGCCACCAGCTCGACTTACGGCCGAGGGCAGCCTTCCAGCCGTGGGCTGCCTTGTCAGCAGAGCGGGACTCACCCCGAAACACGAGTCACCCGCAGCGAGAGCATCTCCGCTGGCAGCTGCTCAGGGGCGTTCCTGTTTGCAGGGACCTCGAAGGAGGCTCCAAGAAGAGGATACCTCAGCTGTGGGTTTGCCAAAGGTTCCTAAGAAAGAAAAGGGTCTGTGGAGACTGAGGCCCAAGTCTTTGCAGGCTGCACCATCGGTGGAGCTAGCAGAGCAGGGAAGCGGATGGCGATCAGACCGGAGGTGTCTGCACTAAACCAAGAAAGGACTCTCCTCTCTTCCCTGCCAATTACACAAGATCAGGCAGATTGATTTCTCTTGTAAAGAGCTGTATATTGATGGGTCTACATTTAACCTAACGACTGGGGTTTAACCTGTGCCGCACGAGGCTTCAACTCCTTTCTCCAAGCTGAACTCAGCTCAAACAAGAGACTTGAGTCACCCCATCCCTGTCCTTACTGCACTGTTGCACCTCCCAGCTCCAAAAACACAGAGGCAGCTGGGTGACAACTGCCCATGTGGGAAGATGCACAGAGGCCTTCCACGGGGCTGCAGCTCGTTTTGGGGCTGCAGCTCGTTTTGGGTCTGCACCCCAGTGCACAGCTCCTCCTTCCCCTTCCCTTCAGCCCAGGAAAAGGTGTGTCCCACCGAGGGAGAGGAGCTCAGCTCCCCTGTCTCCTTCTCTGTCTTTGGAGAAAACCAACCCTCTCTTACATCTCAGGAAACACACAGAAAGAAGGAGGGAAATGTTCAAATGAGAGAAAAACGACAGCCCCTCCCACAATGAGGAGCTGCTGTTAAAAAAAAAGGGAAAGAAAAGAAAGGGGTCCCCAATGTCACCTCCTTCTCCACCCTTCTGCACTCAGGGCCATGCTAATGAATCACTAGGGCCCTGGAGGACAGGATGGGCCTCGTGATTTTACAGGCACTGAGGAGTCCCTGACAAGTTTTTGCAGCAGCCACCTCCCTCCCCTGTCAGGCTGCTCCTTCACAGTCCCCTTTGGGGCAAGGGTGTGATTGCATCAGTGGGGTCAGGCTGTACCCGCTGATGGCAGCCTGGGGACCTCACTGCCACCACTCTCCTCTCCCTCGTCATTCCTGGAGCA
Organism: Bucco capensis; assembly: GCA_013396975.1. Classification (NCBI taxonomy): domain Eukaryota; kingdom Metazoa; phylum Chordata; class Aves; order Piciformes; family Bucconidae; genus Bucco; species Bucco capensis. The sequence continues at coordinate 78,184 of VWZO01011424.1, read as the reverse complement.
GAGATGCCAACGCTCCTGCAGAGATCTGCCCTACTACAGGGCCCTAACCTTGGCTCTCTCAGCATAATGGCTTCCACCCAAACTTGGAGAGCGAGTTGGACTACTTACCATATTTCAGGCACAGTTTCTTGGAGGGAAAAAAAAACCAAACCCTAGAAAATAGAAATCCTCAATCTTTTCTGCTGGTGTTGGGAAGTGCCCGGGCCTGCCTGGGAAGCCCACCACTGCTCAGGAGCTCCTCACGAGCCTCCTGTCACCTCCCATCTCCTCTCACCACATCATATCACGAAGGATTCTGCAGCATATTGTGCATTACAAACGGGATCTGGAGGATTGGCAGGGATGTGATAATTAATTCAGCGAGGAGGATGCTTAATATGGACTGGCCCGAAAGAAACGAGGTCTAAAAGGAGTATGTGTGTGAAGGGGAGGGGGACATGAGGGGGAGGGGGGATGGTTTCAAGTGTTTGAACAGTAAAGCAAATGTTCAAAAGCTACACTAACATTTGCTTCTCGACCTCAAGAGCAGCTCGAAGCTTGGCAGATGCTGCAGTTCCTTACTCATCCCTGAATCTAACTGGTAAAGCTCATCCTGACTTGCCAAAGGAAAAGGCTCTGCTCTGCACTACTAGCTCTCCCGCTGCACCCGACAACTTGACCTTGGCACAACTCTTCCTCCAGCCAGGATCACCACAGCCTCTGGCACTGCTCCAGTAAGGCTCAGGCTCCCACCTCCTGGAGAGCGACCCCCACTCACATCCTCCCCTACCCTGCTCCCTGCAAAGGCATCCCCCTACCCTCTCTTGAGCCGAACCCTCGTGTCTGTGGACTACTTGGTGCTCTGCAAACTGGAGAGCGACAGCCCGTGGCATTGATCCAGGCAGAGCTCTAGAGCTGGCAGGGCTCCAGCCTCTCCCGGTGTGCCGTCCCCACACAGCACTGCAGCTTTGGTCATATGAGCAGAAATGATGAGAAAAGCACTTTTTAATCTTTTCGCACTTGCCTCCCTGTTCAAACAGTTGCAGGATGGCTATGACTGACGTGCTCAGCGCTGAGGACATCAAGAAGGCTGTGGGAGCCTTTTCAGGTGAGTGCTATTTTTCTCTTTTTTTCCCCCTCTTTTCCTCCTTTACATCTCTTCGGCTTAGGAGAGCAGTGCATTTACCTGAGCCAGACAAAATACCAAAGGAGAGTGCATTCTCAGAAGTGCAGTGAAAGCCTGACAGGTTTTCAAAGTACGGGGCTGCAAAGTTGCCCTGCATGTTACAGAGGTAAAATATTTATTTTCAAGGAAGGCAAGCAGTAACTGAGGACAGATTTTGCTTCTACCAAGAGGATACTTTCAAAGGGAACAAAACCCTCAGCAAAGCAGGGTGGACTATATCTTGATGTGGGATAGGGAAGTGAGCCGTGGATGTCGGCAGCCTCCCACTCACCCCCGACATTCAGTTCCAGGTATTACAGAACTGCTGTTTCTTATTTCAAGGGGACAAGAAACAGCTCTTTTTTTCTGCTTCCTATCCCCGGGTGGGCTTTGCTTTTCGGGATGGAGCAGAAGGCAACAGCAGAGCAAGCGAGTACGCTGCTCAACTGCAGAAGCTTTCTGCAGGATGAATGGTTGCATGCAGCAGTCCACACTTCCCCCTCAGACTCCTCCAGCTTTCAGCAATTCCCTACCCCTCTGACAGCAAACCCTCTCCGTGCTTACAGAGATGCAGGTAGTTACAGTTGCTCTCAAGGAAACGCTAGTAACCGTGCTCCGGGATGCAGATGATCCCCTTTCCTCCCTCCCTCCCCCCAGACTACCTGGCTGGTCGCACCACACCGGGGAGAGCAGCCGCTTTCTGTCCTGCTCTGTGCCGTGACCTTCCCGGACAGATAGGAGCGCAAAACCCGCGGAGCCCGACTAAACTTAGCAGCCAGAGCCGGAGGGACCAACAAACTGCTTCTCCCAAGCCAGCAGTTGTTTTCCTCGTTAGCCTCCATTGTTCTAGGACCACCTCCGAGTCCCGGAGCAGATGCAATTAGCAGCAACTAATGACAGATCTCAATCAAGCAGATCCCGAAAGATTGAGCCTCCTTAATTTTACGTAATAGGAAAAGCTGCGGCGGGAATAAGAATGCATGGAGAATGGGGAGGGGAAAAAACCAACCAAACAACAAAACCACAGCACGTTTTGGGGGTGACTGTATTGCATTTCTAATCCCCACCGCAGTCGTTAGGCAACAGGGGTGGGACAAAAGCAGTGCAGCTAAAGGACAGGAGAGGTGGAGCAGGTAAATTCCTGTATCTCGGCTCCGATTTCAAGGGCTCTGGGTTTGGGTTTTTCCCTCCCTCGGAGGTCGTGCCTGACAAGGTAGCATAGAGCACAGGCAGCCTAGAGTACAGCACTTCCCTGCAGTGCCTGAGCTTACAAACCACCACTGCACCTATATATACCTTTAGCGGTCGAAAAGCAACACTAATTTCTAGTAAGTCTTCAGGAAAAACGAAACAGAAGTGAAACAGCCATGTGCTCTGAAACACTTCTCATCAATGCTAGGCTCCATGGTTAAGCAAGAGCAGCTTTGGGTTTCTGGTTTTCTTTCCCCCAAGGGCTGAAAACGTCAAAAAGTCACAGTGATCTAACAGTCAGACTCTGCTCTTAGGTGACTGTTCTAGCGTAAAGAAAGAAAGAAAGGAGTCCAAGTAGGTTCCAAACTCTATCACAGACTTCTTGTGTGACCTTGGGCAAATCTCCATCCTTCTGTAGCTCAGCTCTTCATCTGTAAAACACAGCCACGGCTCCTCTCCCCTTTGTTTACTTCCATTAGTGTCTGTGAAGCATGGATGACTACAGTGTATACATCTAGCTCCTACCACAGTCGGGCTCCACTGTGCCCCCCTGGGGTAGGACAGGCAGGAGAAAGGAAGAAAACCATGGGTATGTGTTGGTATAGGTTTAACACTATTTCTAAGCAGTTCTCTGGCTTTTCCTCTCCTATAGCTGCTGAATCTTTTAACCACAAGAAGTTTTTTGAGATGGTAGGATTGAAAAAGAAGAGCCCAGAAGATGTGAAGAAGGTTTTCCATATTCTGGATAAAGATAAAAGTGGTTTCATTGAAGAGGATGAATTAAAGTAAGTAAAGAAAGGTCCTTCCTCAAATAACTCCACTTTTTTCCCCAAGACTCTAGATAACAGCATAGAAGTCAATCTCTTGACTAGTATTTCTGTGTTGGGTATTGTTGTTTGCTGATTATATGATCCAATGCATGTTAGAGGTAGCTAGCTGTAGCTTTTATTGCAGGATCCCTCAAACACATGAATGATCAATACCCTACCAATAGTTTTGCAGTCAAATGGAGTATTCAGAGTAAAGTGCTCCTCCTGAATGTTACCAGCAAGGAAGTCACCAACAGAAGACACAACCCTGGATTCCAACTCACTTGTCATATCAGTGCTACAAATAAATACAAAGTGAATCTCTTCTGGAAAAAAATAATAACCTTTCCTTCTTTCCATGCCTTCTCTTTAGGTTTGTCCTGAAGGGCTTTACCCCAGATGGAAGAGACCTGTCAGACAAAGAAACGAAGGCTCTGCTGGCTGCTGGAGATAAGGATGGTGATGGTAAAATCGGCGCTGATGGTATGTGATTAGAGGAGGAAACTCTGACACTAACAACCCAGTAGTACTTGTACAGACAACACTGAGGGGGCTGTGACCTTCTGAAGGGCACAGGTTGGATGGAATGAAATGCCAAGTGCTGCTCCGTTGCCCACACCTCGCCTGCAGGCGTTAGGGGAAATAAAAGCCGACTTCTGGCGCTAGAGGGGGCAAGAGCTTACAGAAACCAAGAGCTAGGCAAGGCAGCTCGGGGCCAAGCAGCCAGCCAGCTTCTGCTTCACTTAGGTGATCTGTTCTGTTGATTCCAGGGCAGGGAGGATCAGGACACTGAGAGTTCAAAGACCCAGGCTTGACCATCTTTCTCTTTTCGAAAGAAAAAAGCCGAGTACCAGCATTTCTGCTTGCTGCTTGGTAAAGAGGAAAGTAATGCAGGAGTTAGCAAAGCAAGGCCCTTCAAGCTCAAAGCACAGCCAGGCTGCTACAGGATTTCTATGGAATAACTGCCTCTCCACCTTTTTCTAGTGGGTCTTCACAGCTAGGAAAGCTTGTCACTCCCTTTTACTAAATAGGAGAATTACAAGAGGAAAAACAACTTTCCCTTTCACAACACTGCTTAAAAAATTACTGCTGTTTTCTGTTCCCTCTGGGGAGGAATCAAATTAACCCAGATACAAAATTTCTCCTTTTTCCTCTTTCTGCATCCCTGAGGCACACTGGAAGAGACATGGAGAGATGCATTTCTGAATTAAATCTTTCCCCCTTGCAGGAGATTGTAGGAGAAGTGTGTGGCCAGAGTACTAAATCACCTAGGCAGCAGGCAATGACCAGACTGTTTTCACCAGACTGATAAGCCATATGATAGGCTGAAATGTAAAAATATCTAAAAACCCTCTTATCACCCCCCCAAATCAATTTAAAAAGGAATAAAAAGCAAAATACAGTTAACCAACATAATTTAGAAGCTGAAAAAATGACACACACACAATCTGACCTATTAGCCAGGTGATGTACTAGCCAAACTGCCTGTTCCTGGCACATCAGTGGCTGTGACCCTTTTCTAGGCTAAAGCCTCTTCATTTCTCAGATCATGATTAGATTAGAGTTGCAGAGGAGCAGTTGTGAAGCATCTAGGAGAAGTTGATGTTCAAACTGAACCTGATGAGTGTGTCATTTGAAATTTCACATGCTTTATTACCTGAGGCTTCCTTATTTCCATTAAAATGAGTGGCAGTGCTACTAAAACCACAATACTGGATTCAGGTAGGCAAGCTTATACCTGATCCACTGCCCTCACACCAGACACATTTTCAGCCTTTCCCAGAAGGCTGCAAAACAAAAGTAGTTATCAATTGGAATAAAAGATCAGTAGTGCAGAATGATTTGGCTTATAGGAGAGAATATTGCATTTAAGATTGACCATAGCAATGCCTGAAAGCCAGTGCATTGTAATAAAGCAATATGAAACACCTCCATATCTCTTTCTTCTGCAACTTTTACTCTTCCTTAACTTTGAACTGGAAGTGTTATACTTCATCATGAGAAGAGAATGAAGGGCTTTTATCTTTTGCTTCTTCTGGCCATACCCTACTGTACTGCATTATCCCTTTCTGTTCCATTTCTTACATTTGATTCCAACAGCAAATTGTTACACTGGAAAGGCTTGAAATGCATGCAGAGGTAACAGCAGGGGCTGTGACCAAAGGATGAGGATGACAGATAATTTCCAGCTTTTCCTTTGGTTCATAAATCCAATTCTAGATTAGAACTGCCTATGTAAGTCACAAGTATACATTGCATTCATATTCAGTATTGCAATGTTGCATTTCTGCTCCAAACTCTTTGTTTGCTCCCTGTAACTGAACTGCCAGGCATCACTTTCACCCCTTGTTTCAGACTTGACCTTTCTACATCACCAAATAATCACAAACATGCAGTATTTCACAGGGGTTAATGTGAATTCACTGGATGGCCCTTGCAGGCTGTCCCTCAGGAGCCCATAGCAGTTGTAAGAAGTGATCTTCACGGAATTTTAACACCACAGAGCCACGTTTTTCAGCTCTATCATCACAAACATCAATTCCAGCCTAACCAGCCTCCTTCTAGGTAGGGTCTCACATCACAGATTTTCTCTCAGCTCTCCTGCTTTAGACCTTTTCTCATTCCTGCAAGCCTGTTCAGCTCACAAATTTTCAGCAGCTCACCTCTTGTCCCATCAACATTTGTAATTTGTGGCCGATCTCGCAGTTTCAAACAGTTGAAAGCTTCCAGACACTTAGGTGTGATCTCAAGCCCCTTCCATCTTCCACTGATGTGGACACAGGATGACCAATCTGAAAACAAAAATTGCAGCTCAAGGCCAGTTTCCTTGCTAAAACTGTAACCATGAGCTTCTAGATTGGATTGGGAAGCAATGCTGAAGCAGATCTCTCAGCCTCAGGAGGTTTGTAAGAAAGAGGAGAAAAGGAGAAAAGATGAAGATTTATGCTCACAATGGGTTTTTTGTTTAATCTGTTTTGTTTATTAGCACTGGACAAGCACATCAGGCCTTTCAGTTTCTTGTTATTAATGGACTTGAGAAAGTATACAGAGAATTTTCAAAGGTCTGACAGGCCAGGCAGAGGCAATAAAACACTTCCAAGAATGAGCAAGAGGTAGGGGTTAATATACAGGGGTAAGGGACCTTTTAGGCTGTCAGGTAGTACTAGGACTAGGGGGAATGGATCCAAACTAGAGGAGGGGAGATTTAGGTTGGATGTTAGGCAGAAGTTGTTCCCCATGAGGGTGGTGAGACACTGGCCCAGGTTGCCCAGAGAGCTGGGTTGGTTTGCCAAGAAAGAAGGCTTGTGAGACCATGGCCAGCAGGTGCAGGGAGGTGATTCTCCCCTCTACTCCACTCTGGGGAGACCTCATCTGGAATACTGCATCCAGTTCTGGAGCCCCCAGCACAAGAAAGATCTGGAGGTGCTGGAAGGTGTCCAGAGCAGGGCCACGAGGATGATCAGAGGCTGGAGCACCACTCCTATGAGAACAGGCTGAGAGAGTTGGGATTATTCAGTCTGGAGAAGAGAAGGCTCCCAGGAGACCTTCTTGTGGCCTTCCAGGATCTGCAGGAGCTACAAGAAAGCTGGGGAGGGACTGTTTAGGATGTCAGGTAGTGCTAGGACTAGGGGGAATGGATCCAAACTAGACGAGGGGAGATGTGGATTAGATGTTAGGCAGAAGTTGTTGGCCAGGAGGGTGCTGAGCCACTGTGCCAGGTTGCCCAGAGGTGGTGGCAGCCCCAGCCCTGGCAGTGTTGCAGGCCAGGCTGGCTGGGGCTGGGAGCAAGCTGCTCTAGTGCCAGGTGTCCCTGCCCATGGCAGCCACAGGGCTTGGGACTAGAGGAGCTTGAAGATCCCTTCCAACCCTGACAGTTCTGTGGTTCTGTGATACAGTGCCTTAGCTCCCAAGTGCTGCATATTAGGAAAGCACTTGGTAACAATGCCTCCAGAAGCCACCTGTGCTTGGGCTAACCTTCCTAAGAAAATAAATAGTGAAGTAGTTTACCAGATTATTCAAACAGAACATCTTTGAAATATTTAAAGTATACTGAAAAGCCTGGAAAAAGTACAGAGCATCCAGCAGTTAGTCAGGAAGGAATAGTCTATGGTTTGCTTGCTGCCAGAAAGTACCCATGAAATCTATTGCTATGAAGTGATAATATCACTATCATCGTGGATCAGGGAAAATATTTGGCTGCAAGTCTGAATAAGCTTTTCCAAATATATTCCATAGATAGAAACTATTACAGAAAGGATTTAATTTAGCTAGAGCAAGTACGACAACTTGTTCTAATAGGACAGGCAGAGTTCATTTTCCCTTCTGGAAAGGATTCATCTATTGCAGTTCATGTTTCCCTCTCTGCAGGATTTATTCACACAGTGACTTAATAATCATAGCCTTTTGCCTTTTCTGCCCAGAACAGCCTGGGTTTCTATCACAAGCACTTTATGTTATCTCTTAAATTCAGTTTACAACACTCTCCATCTATGTCCCCACCACGTACAGGATTTAGACACCTTTTGTGTTAAGTAATCTGCATCACTAATCCTAATTTGGATTTCCATCTTTCAAAATGATGGATAAATTTGGATTTCATTTAAACCCTCTGACACTTTTCTTTCTCAGCCTGGTTTGTCAGCATTTGGCAAGCTGATTTTTGGACACATCATCACAAGAGCTCTCTGTTTGCACACACCACTCAGTAAAGATCTCCCTTGCTTAGAGTTTAGGGGGTTTCAACTGAACATTAGAATGTTATTTTAAATACCTAATTTTCTCCTTCTGTCTTTTTTTAGTTGTAAGACATTACTCTTCATTATGTCCAACTTCAGTGATTTTCTCTTGAGCTTTTACAGATGACTGCCTCCCCTTATTTGCCATTTTCCTCTCAGCTGATTACATTAAACCCATAAACCACTCTCTCTGTACACCCTCTAATCCCTTTATCATCTTCGTTGCCCTGCTTGGGATTCCCTCCAGTCTGTCATGTTTAATGCTCTGAGGCACACACAACTGGGCAAGGTATTCCCATGTGTAACTGTTCCAGGGTTAGATGGAGTTAAGAATTATAACCTCCTGGGCTAACACAGTATTTGGAGTGCAGTATGCCAGGCAGGGATTCACCAGGACACAAATGTGCCTTCTCCATCCTTGATCACCCTACTGAAAGGTATCCTATATATTCCATAGCATAAAATAATCCCAAACTGCAGAGAGAGACAGTCATGTCAATATTATGGCCATAACACTAATAAAAGCCACAGGGTACACTCCTAGCCCTCTGAGCTCCCAGCAATCCTCCTCATTATCACAATGTGGTCAAGATTGCTCTGGAGGTGGCTGGCAGCCTCCTGGTTTTATACTCTGTCATTTTCACTCCATTTGCCCTTAGGAAATCGAGTTTAGATGTAATATATTTATAATATAGGGACACAAGTACCCTGAAAGACTCATTAATGAATCTCTTTGCCAAACTCAGATATAAAGGAAATCTATCTCACTGCAAAATTAAATTTCTACTTCTTGCTTTCATCCCACTGAGATTTCCAAAGGAATAAGAGAGAACTAATCAAGTGCTTCAGATGAGTAGCAGTGAACAGTCTTGACAGCCTGGCATGTAGAGCATCTCTCCCTTCCCCTGAAAAACTCCATTCCACTAGAACTTTACCCAAGTCATACTTCCCCTTTTAATTAACTTGTATTTCTTTGTGCTTCTGTTGCTGTGATGTTTCTGCTACACCACTGACTGTAATCATTGTAATATGCTTCCTCCTTCTTTATATTTTCTTTTATTTCTTTTAATATTTTCAACCAATTTTTCCTTTCTCCAGAATTTGCAACTCTGGTGGCTGAATCATAAAGGCTTTGACCAATGCAAACCCTTCACCCATCCTTCACTGCCCAATTCCAACCACCTCCTGCTGACTGCTTTGGCTCCTCTTCTATTTATTTATGTTATTTTATACTCCAGCTCTGTTCTCTGCAATCCTGCAACTCTGTAACTGTGCTGAAAGACACTGTTAAAATAATAAAGGTCACATCAATCTGGACTTTTTTCTCTCTCACTGTAAATTGTTTCTTATTTCATGTGGGCTTGGCACACACTGAGAGAAAACGTTACTCTTTCTTGCTGACATTCCTGCTGCTTTATCCCTAGCTAGGGGAAAGTGGGAAAAGATTTTAAAACATTATTTGGGATAAAACATGCTTCTAATGAGTCATTCACTCCAAGTTCTGAACTGTGGCAAAAACTGACTGCATTATTTTTAAGCCATCCTTGCTAAATGGGATGCATACTCAGAGCCTGGAAAATCTCTAGTGATGGCAATTACCCAACTTCATTTGGCAGTTTGTTCTCTTGACTTAATCAGTGTTATAGCTAAAAAGCATTTCCTCATATTTAACCTATCTCTCCCCTGCTACATTTTGGTGATCCTTGGCTGTATGATCTGTTAAACTTGCCTGGTGCAGGGGGATTTGGGGAGGAAAGGTTTCACAGAATCATTAAGGTTGGCAGAGACCTCTGAGATCATCAAGCCCAACCATACCTATCACTCCCATACCACTAACCCATGGCCCTAAGGAGAGCAGCTACATGTTTCTTAAACCCCTGCAGGGAATATCAGACAGGTGCCAGTCATGCCTAGGGATAACTCTGTAAGCCATTCCAAAGCAGGCACTTCTGAAACACAGGAGATGTTTCCTAGCAATGTTACACAACTGCCCAGGACAGGAAGAACATCCCAAGAAACAACAGGCTTGACTTCAGGAGAGGGGAGACCAAGACTCAGCTGTTCACTGATGCTGCTGTTAACACTCCCACTGGTAATACAGTAGATCAAAAAAAACCCCCTTTCTTCTAAAACTTGACCTGAGAAATGAATATCTGCATTTTTTTGGTTACATACAGGTAAGTGAGACTCAAGCTAAGGAGATGACTAGCCAACACTAAGCCTATGACAGAGTCAAGAGCTAAACACTTGTTTCCCAAAGCCTGTGCAGTAACCTTGGCACTAAGTTCATGTGCCTTTTTCTTTTTAAGTAAAGATTAAAGGCAAAGGGGAAGGGGGAGAAATCCTTTTAGGTAACATATTCCCCAAGTTTTGACAGAACATTGACTACCACTGCAATAAACAGGGAGGTTATTTGCCATTTCTGGATTCCAAACTATTCCCTGCAGCAATCCTACCTTATTCCTTTCAGATTAATTATCACTAATTTAGTATAAACAAAAAGCTAAGGCTGAAAACCTGTCACCAACACCCTCTGCAGAACACCATTCTCTGCCACAGTGATTACCCAAGGGAATAAAGCAGCCAGTAAACACTCCCTAAAGCAATTCCAGATTTTACTGTGCTAACTTCTAGGGCAGACTTTCTGCTGAAGATCCTGTGAGCTCCAAAGAAATCCTTTGCTTTTGCACAGCGCATCTACAGATCTGAAGGATGTCTTGATTTTGAAGTACTCTAAATAAACCAAATGAGAACGGGTTGCCAAGAAGGCTTTGCTGCTTTCTCTCGGCAGCTGCTGACCTCAAGTGGCAATAAAGCCTAATGACAGCAGTATCCAGGGCACAGGGAAAGAACCCAGCTGCTGGAGGATCATGGACCAAGCTCCAGGCAACCAGAGAACACACATACAAATCACACAGAATCATTAAGGTTGGAAAAGACCTCTAAGATCATCAAGTCCAACATACCCATCAGTACAAAGCCCTTCCTAGGCTCTTTCTGTTCTTTGAGCCTGCAAGGATTTCTATTTTGATGCTTCATGAAAGCTGATATTTTAGCCAGGGCTAGATAGCACAATAGAACACAAATGGCAAAGAAACACAGCCATTCATGAGTCTATTTTTTGTTTCTAGTACATTATGTAAAATAAAGTAAGTTACAGCAACATTAATGGGGATATTTTAGTGGCATCCAAGTCTGAAGACCCCAGGGATGTCTATATTGTCCTTTCTCCACATTATTCCCTCAATCTCTCCTGAACAAGCAACACTAAGTGCCTCATTTAGCCTGAAATTTGCAGCTATCTAGTAATGGATAGGATGAAAAGAAATATCCTTTAATTTCAAACTGAAAAAAACCCTACAATGGTAGAGAGGACTCCACAAAACCTCATCACACCTGATCTTCTCAAAATGCATTTGGTCAGTTTATTCCACTATGCAACCGGCAGACTCAGACTCTATCCAATCAGAATTCTCACCAAATCTGTTTTAAACCACTTTTTTTCCTAACTGTATTTTAAATTCGAAGTTGAAATATCAATATTTCATGCCTCTCTCAGTGAAGAAAAAAACAACACACACATATAACGTAAATCAATCTCTGGCCAAAAATAAAATGACTGTTTTATCAATTATCATGAAACCATTAGGTTTTTTTTTCAGTGCTGGCTCTTCAGTGTTTATCTTAGATTCTTGTTTTCCCCACTCCAATTCCTTCCACTGCCAAACAACACAAAATCTGAGAGTTTTCCTGTCAGGTGCACCTTACATAGTTATGGCTCAAAAAGCAGGAGCAAATTTTAAATTCCAATAAAACAGAAACCAAATCATGACACTTACAATACATTAAATGATTCATTTTCATATAACTCCCATTTTAATGTCTGTAAGACTGTAAGAGAAAGGACTGTAAAGACTGAGGAAAGCAGAATTTGCTATACAATTTAATCAGGCCTCCAGCAGAGCATGAATTATAGCATGCTTGACAAATACCCAAAATCCACATTACCCTGCAATCTACTATCTCCTGAAGAAGGATGTTTTCATTTTCACAGGCATAAGCAAAAGAACAAAATTAAGTTTTTCCAAGAAACATTACCTTCAATTTCTTAATTGGCATCTTACATAATCTTCTTTGTCCTGAACAGTAAGTGTTCTGTAATTTCCTCTCCTCTTGTAATAGAGTAGAAGTTATGAAAAAAAACACCAACAAACAAAACCCAATAAACCCATTGCAGCCATTGTGCTGTAAACTAAATTTGAAATGATTGCACATCCTTTCCTTGGATTCATAGCCAATGGTTTGTCATGAGACACCACTGGATGATTAAAGAGAGAAACATTATGTTTACACATAAAAAGACATTCCTTGTTCCCATTGGTATTATATATTGCTAGGAAAGAAATACAGCACCCTGTCAGCTACACCTCAAAAGGAAGAGGAGCCAAATCCTCAAGTTGTAGACAACCAATTCCTGACAAATGACATTAGCATTACAAGAAAGATCTGGAGGTGCTGGAAGGTATCCAGAGCAGGGCCATGAGGATGATCACAGGCTGGAGCACCTCTCCTATGAGGACAGGCTGAGAGAGTTGGGATTGTTCAGTCTGGAGAAGAGAAGGCTCCCAGAAGACCTTCTTGTGGCCTTCCAGGATCTGCAGGAGCTACAAGAAAGCTGGGGAGGGACCTTTTAGGGTGTCAGGTAGTGCTAGGCCTAGGGGGAATGGATCCAAACTAGACGAGGGGAGATGTGGATTAGATGTTAGGCAGAAGTTGTTGACCAGGAGGGTGCTGAGCCACTGTGCCAGGTTGCCCAGAGAGGTGGTGGCAGCCCCAGCCCTGGCAGTGTTGCAGGCCAGGCTGGCTGGGGCTGGGAGCAAGCTGCTCTAGTGCCAGGTGTCCCTGCCCATGGCAGGGGAGTTGGACCTAGAGGAGCTTTAAGGTCTCTTCCAACCCTGACAATTCTATGATTCTATGATTTAATACCAAGGGTTTGTCTCAACAGACCATCACCAACTCTGAACATGTCTCAAATCACCATTTACCATTAACAAACCTTCACCTACTAATTCATAATTATTTATCCTTTAAGGGTCCTGCCAAGCTCTTAATGGATTTTCATGCATCAGCAGTTTTCCACATGTCTTACTTTGGGAATCAATGGACTGGAGGCCATAACACCTGTTCACTTTGCAGAAGCTGAGCTAGGATTTATAGTTACAGTCCATCTACCAGTCCTGAGCTTAACATTGCCTAATGTCCTGGGATTGCTCCCACCCTTTGTTCACTTCATCAAAGCAAAGCTTGCTTGTTTGCTTCTTTAGCCTTTTCTGACTTTGCCTTATTTGGGGGGGCAAGTAAGGACACTTTCCCTGATTTCTAAATACCTTTGAAGATTGGAAATGTAGTTCATGTTCTCCTTTACAGCAGCATACACAGAGTTTTGATAAAGCCTCTGTGCTACAGGATCTAAACACTAACAATATTCTGTCCACTACAGAGTTAATATCATCATGGAATTAAAAACTGTGGTATTGCACAATATTATCAGAGAATAGAATCAGAGGCTGGGTTGGGTTGGAAGGGACCTGAGAGATCCCTGCAGTGAGCAGTGACATCTGCAACTAAAGGAGGTTGCTTAAAGCCCCATCCAACCTAGCCTTGAACACTTCCAGGGATGGGACATCCACACTCTCTCTGGGTAATCTGTGCCTCACCACCCTCACAGGGAAGAATTTCTCCCTTACATCTGATCTAAATCTACCCTTTTTCAGTTTAAAGCCATTACCCCTTGCCCTTTCACTACATACCCTTGTAAAATGTCCCTCCCCCCCTTTCCTGTAGGCCCCCTGTAAGGATTGAAAAGTCACTGTAAGGTCTGCCCAGAGCTTCCTCTTCTCCCTAACAACCCTATGTTTCTCACAGGAGAGGTGTTCCAGCCTTCCTGTGGACCTGCTCCAGCAGGTCTATGCCTTTCTTGTGCTGAGGCCTGTGGAGCTGGACACACTGCTCCAGGTGTGGTCTCAGCAGAGTGGGGAAGGAAAAGCACCTCCCTCAACCTCCTGGCCATGCTGCTTTTGATGCAGCCCAGGACACAGTTGGCTTTCTGGGCTGTTTTATTAATGAGCATAAAGCACAAAAAGACCTCATTTCACTCTCAAATCCCAGACTGAGATATGAGTGGTCAGTGGATAGAGAACACCTTCTTTTATTTATAAATCAATTACAAATGAAAGGGGAATTGCATGGCATGCATTAACACTCCAAAGTTCAGCTGTGGTAAAATAAGAATGTTCGTGCATTCTTTAACCAGCACCATGGGTAGCACAGACACACAAGCACAGGTTTTAGCATGTGCCAGGGACTCAAATACCTCCTCCAGGCCCTGGGCTCTCTCATTGCTGACATGTGCTTGCGAGTGAGCTGCTGCACCTTCATTCTCAGAGAGTATTTGAGCAGATTACCTTTTCCAAAGAGACACATCCTTTAAAAATCTCAGCACTCTCTAGAGCTCCAACATTTAAAACAACCTTTCTCCTAAACAAGAGAGATTGTAGTCAAATGTGTCTAAAGGGGGTTAGATGTGTGCATCAGAGATCAACTGTCAGTACTTTCCCAGACTGTAGGGTCTCTTCATGTGGGAGAATTACTTCACATGAGAGGAAGTTCATTTCTAGTTAGTGCTCTTCTGGCTAAAATGTAACAAAGCTTAATAAATGTTGATAGACCAAGACAGAAGCTAACATAAATACAAACACTAGAGTCCCTTCTCCAGCCACCACAAAAACAGAAGGGGCTGCATGGACTATAACAACAGGAGATCCAAATAAAAATACTGGAAGGCACTTAATATGCCTATGGAACATGCAGCTAGAAAAGGTGAGGTTTTCATAAACTCATTCAGCCTTCCACCTAGGAAAATCTAAGTGAAAAGATCTTGTCAGTGACTGAATTAGACTGTCCAACTCCTAGTGCAACAGCAGTTTTTAGCTCTAGGAGATGCCCAGCTGAGTGGTTCATGGTTTACATACAAAAATGCAGTTGGTTTCACTAGTGTTAACAGTAACACTGCACTGGCATTAACAAATGGAGAGTTAGCGTAAGAAAATATGAACTCTTCCAACAACTTGTAGACAGGTTGTTAAGAGTTTCAGGACTAGAGGTCAAATTCTTAACTGTTGATTACTGGAGGAAAGGTCCCTGAGTGGCTGAAAAGTCAAATGGTTCAGAGGCATTTTCAGGTTCTGGAAATGTTGCCTCAAATTATTTCATTTTCATTATTATTATTTTAATTGTAACAAACTCTACTTCCTGCATTTTCACCATACAATGCAGCCTAAGAAAATGCATCACTTTTTTTTTTCATGGCTATGCTTCATGAACGCAGATCCGAGGAGGGCTCCATCCACGCTCTTCCCAAGTGCTTTTTCCAAGTGCTGCTGGCTGCAAAGGCCAATTTGGGACAGACAAGAGCGGTTGCAAAAGGCACAGCACAAGGACTCCTCAGGAGGTAGAACCTGCAAGACACGATTCTTTCTACACTGTCTTTTCTTCTCAAGAGTGATCTTGTGTGCCTGCTCCAAAACATCCACGGCATTCAAACTAGTGTGTGTGCAGAGCTGCTGAGTGGAGGCCAGAGGAGAGCAGTTCAGGGGAGCAATATGGCCAAGGCTGAGCTGTTGTTTCAGGGAGTCCTTGGGGCTCCTCTCTTGCCACAGCCAGGGGTAAGCTGCCCATAGAGCATGATCTTAGGCAGGCAGTAGTTCTTTATCCTGGAGACATGAGCTGCCCAGCACAGCTGCATTCTCAGCAGCATGGCCTCAAGGCTTGGAATTGCTGCTTGTTCTAGGACA
>VWZO01011424.1:51923-61987 GCA_013396975.1 Bucco capensis | reverse complement strand
TTCTGGCAGTCATCCTAGGAGAAGGACAACTCTGATTCCAAACCCGGGCAGATGGAGCTCCTTTAGCCCTGTAAGGCCTTCCAGCTAAGAGATTAAACCTCCGTCCTAAGGACTTGGCTGCCAGTGTCCAAGCTTGCTAGGCCCTGGCAGATGAACCTTAGGACTAAAGGGTGGGTCCAGCTCTGCGCATGCTGTGTCTCACCTAAAAAAAATCCCTTGTGCAGGCTCAAGGGTGCTATCTGCTATCCTCTTTTTATCAGCGCGCTTGGAAAAGGCGCTGAGGAGGAGCGTGGGTGTAGCCCTCCCTGGAGCTTCGTTCGCGAAGCCTAGCCACGACGATAGCGGGAATTAGTCTGTTCAAGAGTAATCTTGCCAGGATTTTACCAGCAATGGAAAGTAAAGTGATCCCACAGTAACTTGAACAATCTGATTTGGTTCCTTTCTTATACAAAGTGATGACGACTGCATCACAGAGGTCTGATGGTAATTCGCCTAATTCCCAACAGCGCACCACAAACTCATGGAATTTAGTATGGATTGCGTGACCCCCATATTTCCAAACTTCAGTATGGGTACCAAACTTCCTTTGGGCTTCCGGTCAAGACAGCAGCACACACATGCTGCAGGGGCTTTTACCGGGCCGCGACTGGAGCTTCTCACTGCATGGTTCTCACAGCGGGCTGTCGGTACCAAGTACCGGTGTGCCTACAGCCTGGACAGTGACGGAGCCGTCAGGATCCCAGTAAGTGGGAAGGGGAAGCGTATTGAAGCATGGAGCCAGATTGAGTCAGGTCAGGCCGGGTCGCCAGTGCCTCCGCCCGGTGCAGCGGCCAGGACTGGGAATCTCCGATGGAGCCGTCAGGACCCCGATAAGTAGGAAGGGGTAGAGTGGGGGGTGGGGAGTCTACACCTGGCATGGGGGTTGGGTCGGGCCGGGGATCACTAGAAAGATACTAAAATACATAGGCAATAGCAAATTATCAAGCACTTATTACTGGTTTAATATAAAGAGGAATAAGAATGATGTGGCTGTGCTAATTTTATGCTTCCCTCTGCAGATGAATTTTCTGTCTTAAAGCATTTGCATTTCCCCCCCCCCACTAAAGTAATTTTCAGTTTTGCTAGATACAGCACAATTGCATCTACTCTTTCAGCTGCAATGGGTTGCTGAAATTGAGCTATTGCCCAGCACCTGCTCTTAGTCAGACAGCTGAAATCAGAGGTTAGGGGGAAAGAATAAAGATTTTATGTCATTGTAATGCAAGTCTTCTCTTAGCTTTGCTGCAGTCAGTGTTCAATTATGTTCTGTAACAATCTCCATTACTAGAGCCAGTGTTTTTCTTCTCCTCTCTGCATGTATTACCTTTCTTGTTCCCTTGTGAGAGCCTTCTTAGCAAAGCAGAGGCATCTTAGAAGACATTTGCCCATATAAATCTATGAATCTACACCTTAGTTTGGCCTGTTGAGGATCCCAGGGATCAAAAGTAAATTCACTTTGAATGCTCCAGAAGAAGACAACTGATACAACAGAACTTAAATGATTTCTCACTGAAGGTCTGATGGGTCAAAATTAAGCAGAAATTTCATCTAGTGTGTTGAATACAACACAGACCATGCAACACTGAAGGGTTCCCATATCACTTTTCCTAGGTGTATCCTATTTTTTACAAGCTCAAGATCCTTCTCATGCAGAATTCTTGTAAGTTCACTGTGTAACCTAGATGTTTAAGACTGCATCAGAAGCAGGAAACAAGGCCCAACATCTGCAGGAAGAAAGCCACAATGACTTTGACCAGCCAGCAAATGGGAAGGAAGTAGCTGGTGTGAACAGCTACTGGGACACAGGAGAGGAGGAGGAGCTCTACACCAGGGGCTAGAGGGTAAACAACACAGAAATTCAGGGTCTGAGACTTGGCGAAGAAAGAAACCCAGAGCAGGAAGGACTGGAGATGATTAGAGGGAGTATTCAAAAAGCTTAGAGCAGAAGAGACTTTATTATAATATAAATATATTATAATAAATTGACCTTGAGAAGAAAGGACATAAACAAAGTGGAAAAGTTTGTGCCTAAAAATTAACCTATTACAAAAGTGGAGATGATAGAAAACAGCATGTGGCAAACTGCTGAAAATCTAATTAGGAGTCTCTAATATTTCTCTTCCCTTTCCTCCATTAAACCTCTAGGTCCTGGAGTCACATGGCTTCAGCAAGGGGAAAAAAAATTCTAGCTGTCATGCCTGCAGAGAAAACCTTGAACATTCAGACCCTAAAAGCATAAACAGAATATAACCCAAAACATAACCTTTTGTTTTCTAATACATCTCATGATTTCAATGTTTTTTTCCTTACAGTTTTTAATGTAAGCTACAGCATCAGTGTAAAGCTAGCAGCTGCTTCTAAGCAGCCAGCAGCTAGAGATGCAGCTGCTCTCAGAGCCATCACCCCCACCTAATGCCTGGCATGCTGCAGTTAGGGGTAGCTCCTGGAAGGATGTCACGTACCCAGCTATTCTGTATTCAGCAGACTAACCCTTTCCCAGGAGGCACTCAACACTCACTCACCAGCATCCAATCACCCTGTGCACAACCTTGTGCACAAGAGCATGACAAGGGTTGCTCCAGTATTAGTGTGCTCACAGATGAGAAAGGTTCAGTCCACCCAGGAGGCCACAGCAAGTGCTCAGTCTGTCACAGATACTCCCCTATGGAGAGATCTACACAGCAATAAGGCTTCCTGTATGAAGCTCCAGATCCCTGATCAACTATCCATGGCTAATGCTTCAGGGTATATTGTTAAACACTAAATAAAGAGTTAGGTTTTGTTCCCAGGACTCTTCCTAGCTTCCATGTGCAAGAATAAACACCTCAAGACTCAAGCAGAATAATTATTATTCCCCCTCCCCCCAATTCTCATCTTTGTCCTTGTGGATTTGAATGCACCCTTGAGAAATCTCTCTCTCATTCCATATTTATCAGAAGAGAGGATGTAACAGTTAAAATCAGCATACTCAAACCAAGTTTACAACCTTGTAGAGGGGTACCTACATCTAATTCACCACTCTTGACTGATGCCACAACTGCCACTCATTTCTAACCTCCCCTTGCCCAACATAGTAGATGAGAAACAAATGACAGAGCTGCCAGATCAGTCAGGAGTGCTGCTGCAACTGCCAACAAATCCTTTGGCTGATTCAACCAGTTCATAATCATCTTACATTTCAGTGCACTGACTCTCAGCCAAAAAGCCTTCAGAGCTGTGTCTCAGTCCCCAACACAAAAGAGCAAAATCTGAAGAACTGCACTTATAATGCTGTTATCAATAGTGATAGAGAAAGCATCCAAATTCATACTTCTCTGCTAAGAGCCCCCCTCCAAAGAGAAACAAAAAGCTGTTTGGGGGGATGCCAAATGAAGTAGCCCTCAAAATAAAGGAAGTTTCTATTTATTCTACTGCTTGGGGAAAGTGTGAAGAACAGAAATCTACAATAAAATTCCCAGAGTTTCCTTGCAGTGTTCAAAGCTCTCCAGACAGAGCAGTAAACACCTGTGGCCAATCCTGTAAGAATCTACAGATTTGAAAAGCTGTACCAACTCTGAATATTCATCCATTTGCAAGAGATTTCTGATGTGCTTTTGTCACACTGTTTCCTTCCAGCAAAACAAGATTTAAGGAGAAAAATACCAGGCTCACACACCCTCAAAAAAACTGATTAAATGCTTTTTATTTAAGGCGTATCTTCTAAAAAGATCTGCTAATTCCTTTCCTCAATGTGAATGCCCTCCTGAGAAGCACTGCTTGCTCCAAGGAAAGCCACATTACTTCCTCAGTAATTAGGCAGCACATTCAGCTGCTCAACTCTGAACACACCCAGAAAGTTTGCACCTGTACATGAAAAACCATCAAAACAAGTCCTAGGAGGAGGATTGAATTCTGCCTCACAAAAAGAACTTTCTAAGGGGTATATGTTGTGAAGGAAACAATGCAGTGAGCTGCCCAGTGCACAAGAGAACCCAAAGCACGAGCCCTACATCAATCTAAAGGACTGCACGGCCTCGATCCAATTCTCATTGCAAAGCCTTACCTTCCTGCTGGCATTCCTTGCCACTCCTCCTGGAGCTGCAGTTCCACCAGTGCTGCCTCCTGTAGCCCGATGAGATGTGAGCTGCACACAGACACAGTGCAGTTCAGCTGTTGGTTTGTGACCACTGCCTGCAAATTCCAGGCTCTTGTGGTTCTCAGGGCAACTCAGCCTGCTCACATGAGGAGAAGGGGTGCTGCCCAATCTTGCTTTATTGGAGGAAGAAATGAAATGTGTGAACAAAAAGAGTGTTCTGTTCCTCCTTAGCCTGTAAATACAGGCTTTAGCCTCAGAAAACACTTCTCCAGGGTAAGGAGATCATCCTTTGAAAGAGGGTTTCTCTTGCTCAGGTATTCAGTATGAGAGAAGCTTCACTGAGCACAGCTACCACGATTCCAATTTATTCAGCAGCAACCCCTGTGGACTGCTAACAACAGACTGCAATTCTACTTGGATTACAAGGTGGAGATAAGTAATTCCATCCTAAATCTATCACTGTCAGTGCTGGTAAGGCAGCAACTTGTACCTGTGAGAAGTCAGGGAGAGGAAAAGACTGAGACTGGGGTGGGGAGAAATAAGTGTGGGGCAAGAGGAGAGCAGAAATAGAGAAGACACAAGTCCATTAAGATCTCTCTGTGCAAGTGCATGCAGAGGTAAGTAAGGAATGGGACAGCGGATCAGGGTGCTAAATAGGAAAGTAGGGAACAGAAAGGAGATGGCCAGACTCCAAGCAGACTTTTTCAACAGCAATAACAATCTCCCAACATAATCTATGCCCAGCACTACACTGATCCCAGTGTAAAATGGTAGGGATATCTGTGACCTCAGTAAATGCTGATGGATACTACTACTACATTACAGCCACGATCAATACATCTCAAGTACATCATAATGGAGCCTCAAAGCCTTCACACACAGCCCTGTCACTAAACTGGGACAATATTACAAATAGACAGCAAAGGAGAGTGCAAAGATGGCAAAAAAGGAACAACTCGGAGACAACTGAATTTCCTGGAGAATAGAGCAGAAGGCAGAAAAGATGAAAAAGGAGGTAAGCTCTTTAGACATAAGTGATGGAGAGCATCAATAAGCACACAGCTGGTTTATGTGATGGAGGATTCAGGAATTGAAAACAGTGAAAGCAATAGTGAGACCTAGGATTAATTTCTCTTTTCCATTTTAAAGGAACCCCTAGCAGTGACTCCATCACTGTATTTTGTTAGACATCATCATCCACAACTAAAGTCTCTGCCCACTCAGGCTAGAGAAGTACATTGCAAATTTTTATGTGCATATAAAAGCTCCTTTGATTTTGCTACAGGTATTTATTATTTTACATGATTTACTTGCCTTACTAGATGTCTGGCAGACATTTCACCCAGTCCCAAACAAGTAAAATAGGTCATTCACAGTAGAAAAGACCAAGAAAGCTGCCTTCTAACCAGGCACTACCTTGAGGTTAAAATAAAACTTAGAAAAAGTTATATTCAACCAACTCCACTCTTGGAATGTCCAACCTTATAACCCAAGCACAGATGCAATACTGCTTAGTCTCTTAATCCCAAGCTTACCAACTGCTTTTCTTCATAGGAAGCAGACTCTGCACTCCACAGTAAACTACCTGAAGCTTATACCCTGAAAAAGTAGTTTGTTATTAATGACATGCTCTCTAACAGCCTGAGATCTTTCAAAGAGATTCGAAAGGAAAGGAAAAAACAGGAAGCTTCACAGGCAACTTCTTCAGCTCTAACCCAAACCCATTAAATTTGATTTGGACTGCTTAAGGATGAAGTATGATCAATTTAAAGATTAAGAATAGGGCATAGAAATAGTTTTAAGAAGAGTCAAGGGAGATCTTAGTGAAAATATTTGAAGAAGAAAAATAGCTAAAGGAACCAACCTACTGCAGTGTGAAAGATTATTAAAAAAAAAAGAGGTGGGGAAAGAAGGATCAAAATTCTGAGATAGTAAGAAGAAAGCAACTAAGAAATTGCTGAGCAAGAAGAACAGTTAATGCAGTCAAAAGCAAGAAAAAGTATGGGCTAGAGGGAAAGATAATAGAGCTGAGAGGAAACATTGCTCAACTTCCACAGGACACACAGGCCTTGTACCCTGACTGTTCTACACACCCCACAGCCCGGCATTCAGGAGATTTAGCCAGCATTTATTCAGGCCGGCTGATAAGCAGCCGCACCAAAGGAGCACAACGCGCTGCACTATCAACTCCCCCTCCGCTAGGACCCCAGCTCCAGGCCCTGAGGGGAAAAACGACCTGGCTAGAGGACACAGCCCCCTGCCCTCTCTCCTTGTGTCTGCGGGCGCCAGGCCCAGCTCCGCTCCTCAGCCTGCCCGACATACACCCACCGCCCGCCACCGGCCTGAGGGGCGCACGCGAGCGAAGACCACTCCCGCCCTGAACAGCCCGCGCGGGGCGGGGCGGGGCGAAGGGCAATCAGCACATTCCCGCTCCCCAGCGCGGAGGCGGGAAGGGGACGGGGAGAAGAGGGATGGCGTCGGGTAGCGGCCGCTGGTGCGCACGCGTAGAAAACTGTTCAGCCAGGCGCGGGAGGGAGAGATTCTCATTCCGTGGATCATAGGTAGGAAGCAGAGGCGTCAATCCCTCACCCTAACTTGTCTTTCCCCACCGTGGTACTGCCACGCCACTATTACACAGCTCTTTGCCCCTAACTTCATTACTATCTGCCCTGTCCCCAGTGGGTTCATTCGGACCCCGTGGTACGGTCCTCTCTCTTCTACCCAATAACAAGCCGCCTCCTGATAACCTACTTAGTCGCTAGGCAGAAACTACTCCGCCGTCCCCGTTGCCGCCGGCGGCGCGATGCCCCGCCTCATCTCCCAGAATGGGCGAGGAGTTAGGTTTGAATGACAGGACTTTGGTGGGCGGGAGAAGACAAGAGAACCAATGAGAACTCCAGGTAGCATTGATGAGCAGAGCTCTCAGCCAACCGAGCTGAGAAATCACTGCTGAAGGAGGCGTGGCGATCGGTTGCTACGGCCGCGCTGTTGCTAGGGCCGCAGCCTTGCTCGGTGGAGGCAGCCTCTGCCTCCGCAGGCCAAGGCGATGGTGAAGCTCGCTGCTAAGTGCCTCCTGGCAGGTGAGTCCGGCCCCTCCGGTCCCTTCTGCCCGGCGGGCTACAGGGGATGGGGAATCCGGGGACCCTCAGCGGGGAGGGAGAACCAGGCGGATGGTGGTGGGCCGCGGCGGGAGGTGGCTAAGAGAACTGAGGTGGTTTAATCTGGAGAAGAGGAGGCTCAGGGGAGACCTTATCTCTCTCTACAACTCCCTGGAAGGAGATTAGAGTGAGATGGGGGTAGGTCTCTTCTCCCACTAACGAGTGATAGGATAAGAGGAAATGGATTCAAGTTGAAGTAGGGGAGGTTTAGATTAGACATAAGGAGAAATTTCTTTACTGAAAGGGTTGTTAAGTCTTGGCCCAGGCTGCCCAGGGAGGTGCTGGAGTCACCATCCCTGGAGGGGTTTAAAAGACATGTGGATGTGATGCTGAGGGAAATGGTTTAGTGGTAGACTTGGGAGTGCTAGGTTAACAGTGAGACTTGATGATCTTAGAGGTGTTTTCCAACCTAAACTGTTCTGAGATTCTCTCAGCCCTTTGTCAAGGGTTTGCCCCAGTGGAGAAGAGGTGGGGAAAGAGGTGACAGAAGAGATCGGGACTTTCAGACCTCCAGCTCCCTTGGGACAGGAACAGTGGAAATCATCTTTGTTATGACCAGCCCCATACCCTCTCCTTCCTACAACATGTGGAGAGGGTGTGAAGCATAGTTGGACCAGCTGAAATGGAGAGACAGGACAGGGACAAGGAAGAGAGGAAGGAGGGAGTATTTTACAGTGTGGAAAGCTGGGCTGAGGATGGGGCAAGTGTGAAGGGAGCAGAGTAGACAGGCAAGTCTTGCCTCATATCACAGAACCATAGAATCATTGAGATTGGAAAAGACCTTTAAGATCATTGAGTCCAAAATTTTTTTTTTAACTTCAGAATGGGAGAAGCTCCCTTTGTGTTGAAGGGAAATATCATGTCTGAAATTGGGATGTTTCTAAGAGTGTGATGGAGAGGTAGAGCCTTAGCAAAGAGCAGAAGGACAGAGCATGTGCACTTCACAAAGGCATTTTTCCCCCAAGCAAACTGGAAGTTAACCTGAAAACAAGTGAGGTGAAGTCACCAATGTATTCAGTCAGTATGGATTGTGAAGGTGCTGAAAGTAAGCAGAGATGATTGTTAACACTGCAGGAAGAAAGCTTGTTCTTTCTCCCCCCACGTGCCTCTCCACTGAAGCTTTGTGCAGCCACAGCCAGGAGCACAAATCTATAAAACCTTTGTGTGCAGACAACTCCTAGGTTTACTCTTTGTTCCAAACCTGTTTTCTTTCATCCAGAATAAAATGTTTGCCTTCTTTTTTTAACTTCAGAAGTAGCTAACCATCAGCTTGCACAAAGCCAGCTGTGATCTTCGGCAAATGCAGAAGAATTAATCTCCTTAGTGCCTCTGTTGACACTTACTATAGACAGCAGGAGTACCTTGCCTGTCTTCTGGAAGTTTTCAGGTCCCAATGCATAGTTTTTGCTTAAGTCTTCTGGGTTTTGTTGTTTAGTGTTACCAAAGGCCACTTCAAATTCACTTTGGTTTTCTTTGGGTGACCTAGTGCTGTGCTCTGGAGCAGCCTTTTCCAATCTGTTCACAACACAAACAATAGGAAGGTCCTGTCCCATGTGTAGTTCTCCTAAGTGCTGCAATAATATCTATGTGTTATTAAAAACAATACACTAATGAAGCAGACCAGGCAAAATAACTTCTGCCTTGTAGAAGAGCCTAATACAGTTAAAGAGACACAAGAGATGAGTAACCACAACAACCTAAAGGGAGCAAGAAAATGCAATTCCATAGGTAGGAGCAAAACCATCAGAGATGGAACAGGGAACTCTTGTGTACCTAAGGAAATGGCTATGAAGAATAGAGTGGCTAACAGTATTGGGAACTGTACTGAGGTCTAAGAGAGCAACAGGAGAAAAGGGCTTTTATTAGCAAAACTTGATTAACTTTACAATAAGAAGGTATTCCTGTGTTATCTCAAGGTTGATTTACAGCCACACAGTCAAAGATGTTGTTGGAGCTTGCTATGGAAACACTGTGATAAGATTGTCATTGTAGAAAGACAGTTGGCTGGGCACTTTAGAGACACCCCAGCTTCTGGCAGAGGAACAGCAATATGGATGGAATAAGTACTGTGGGATGCAGGATTAGCAGATGACACCCAACTAACTGCAAAGGGCAAGGGAACTCATGTGGAGAAGGGGTGGTGATGTCGTGGGCTAAGAGGATGTCAAAGAATAAGAAGAGGGAAAGAAGCAACTGAAGGAAGGCAGCACATTGTTTCAGCATTTGCACTAGCTGATGCATGCAGAGTTTGGAGCAATGTGTGCTTCTCTGTCTCGTTTTACAAAGACACATCTAATTGTCTATTGAAGTACAGAATAGCTTCCACTCAGAACAGAGTGTTGTCTTCAGCATAAGCTTGAACTGATCAGGGAACAAACAAGCTGACTTACCAGATTTTCCTGTCTAAATATTATGAGCCCAACTCAGCTCAAAGTAAGCAAGCACGCTAAAAATGTTTCAACAAGAACTGCAGTTGGTTAGTGCATCTAGGAGCAATTATCACTATCCAAAACAGCCTTCCTCCTCTATAATATTATGTAAGCACATAGCTCTACCATTTTCCTTCAAAGCACCCTGTAGGAGTCCATAGCAGGGTCAAAATGTACCCCTTTCTGTGTTTATATATTAACAGCATAACCTAAAAGACTTGTATCCCAGCCTTGGCTGCCATGAGTGTGCCTTTCAGGGTAAAGCTGGGAACACTGAGGTGATCCCAAGCTTGGAGCAGTGGCTGGCACACCAGGAGCTGTGCTGCCATCCAGAGTGACCTGGACAGGCTAGAGACATGGGCA
>VWZO01011424.1:31675-46380 GCA_013396975.1 Bucco capensis | reverse complement strand
TCTCCTAATTGCTTATAGAAGGTTTCATCTACCTCACTGCTCTGGGTGGGAGGTCTGTAGCAGATCCCCACAGCAATATCATCTTTGTTGACCCTTAACCTAATCCAAACACTCTCAATCTCATCATCACTGTGCTCAAATTCAGAGCTTTCATAACATTCCTTAACATACAGGGCCACCCCACCACCTCTCCTTCC
This sequence comes from Bucco capensis, assembly GCA_013396975.1. Lineage (NCBI taxonomy): Eukaryota > Metazoa > Chordata > Aves > Piciformes > Bucconidae > Bucco > Bucco capensis. Next base: position 46,183 of record VWZO01011424.1, on the reverse strand, counting down.
CTGCCTGTCCCTCTGGAAGAGCTTATAGCCATTGATTGTGCCACTGCAGTCATGTGAGGCATCCCACCACGTTTCTGGGATGGCCACTAGGTCATAGTTTTCCTGCTGCATCATGGCTTCAAGTTCCCCATGTTTGGTGCTCATACTGTGTGCGTTGCTATAGATGCACTTCAGACTGACCACTGACCCCAACACCTTTTTGTGTGTGTGGGCCCTGTTTCCTACCAGGCCCATCTCAGCTGTCTCTATGATTTTTAAACACTTATCCCTTGTCCCAGTTGGACTAGAAGAGGAAGGTTCCTCACTAGTCCACCATCCTATGGGCCCTGATGTGCTTTCTCTGGACTTATTAACAACCCCAGTTGTGTTCCCTCCCCACTTCATACCTAGTTTAAAGCCCTAGGGTTTCTTCTAGAAACCTCATCACTGCTCACCTGAAAAACTAACAATGGGTAATAATCAGAGGACTTTAGCAGGGTGGGAAGTTTGTCTGCTACATCCCTAACCCGTGCCCCAGGGAGACAGCAAACCTCCCTGTGAAGTGGGTCAGGATGGCATATTGGGCCCTCTGCTCCCTTCAGCAGGGAGTCAGTCCCCTACAACCATGACCTAAGTTGAGACAACTTGTTTGACAACCCAAGTCGACAACTTGTTTGTCGTCTAGCTCACCCTCAGTATTCCTCTGTCTTTTGTGAATGGTTAGAGCAGTCACATGCTGATTCCAGCTGTCATTCACAACTTTCTTATTTCTTTACAGAAGGAGATGAAAAATTTTGAGGCCCCTTTCCACATCCTGGCAAAGTCATTCCACCAGCTGTACAAAGAGAAAGTGGAAGCTTTTCACTCACTAGCTTGAGGGTGGTGAGTGACATGACTTAGTTATCCTCTAAGCTTCTTCTAGTGCTCAGAATCCTGCAGGATGGAATACAGAGAGAAGAAAAAAGAAGCTATTTGCTTCTTCATGGTCATCTTCTGGTAATTCACAATAAACAAGAAATAAGCAAGTAGAAAGACAGTCTTGTGAAGTTGCTTCCTCAGCATTCCTTTCATGTCCTGTACCTTGGTTCTCTGCTCACTGAGAGGCTGCTAGGTCAGAGGAGGAGGGGAGGAAAAGGGGAGGGCAGGATGGAAATTGCCAGCTTGTGGCTTTGATATTGTCTTGCCTCTTGTCTGAACAGACTTCCTACTGCTACAAGCAAGGATTTAAAGCTTTGGAGAAGAAGAGAGGAAGCTGACAGGATGTTTTTCAACAGAAGCAAGCCACCCTTGACAGACACATTGCAAGGCAGCACTGCTTTGGCCCTGCTGCGCCTTGCCAAGCATTTTCAGCAGGAGGCCTGTGCCCTGAAATCAACACAGGGAGACTGAGATGTGTGGGGACCGAGCTGGATTTCGGTGTGTTTGGCAGAGTTTGAGGCCTGTTTGATCTCAGGTGTACAGTGATAACTGCCTTGGAGAGTGCGGTTCTTTGGCTGGCTTGGCCAGGCGCGGCCGTGGCTCCCTGGCTCGGGAAGGCAGAGCCCTCTGCTGGTGCTAGGGCACAGGAGGCCTCGGCAAGCTCCCTCTCCTGAAGCAGGGCTGCTCACTGCCACAGCCAGCCTGCTTTCTCTGCAAAAGGGGGTCAGACAGCAAGAGAGACGCTTTTCTTCTCAAGACAACTCCAAAATGGATAACATAGTCTCTTTTCTTCTTCATGTCTTTGTCAGCTTCTGTGTTTTCCTCTCATTTTCCCTTTTGTCAGCTGAACTTGGCCATTCCGTGTTCTCATTAGGTTTAGTTCTCCATCCCTTACTAGAATCAGAGTCCTCTTTATTGTTCAACTTGCCCTGCTTGTCCTTGAATCTCAGATTAAAGACCACCATTCTGATGTTGCTAGTGGAAACAGGAGTAAGGAAATGAAAGCAAGCCCAGCTCAGTTGCTCTGACTCAGCCATGGCTGCCTCCAAGTTTTGTGTCAGAAGGGGTGAAAGCCTAGAGAGAGCTGCTCTTTGTGTGGAGCACTGAAGCTGCGTGTGTAAGAGTCTGTTTAGAATGCAGTATCTGACAGTAGCTCTGGTAAGGTACTGCCTCATAACTGAGCCTAACACTGAGAGGTTCAGAACTGTAACCTTTCTCTTCTCCTAGATTGTGTTAGCTTCCCTTGGGCAAGGGAAGCTGAGTTTTGTAGCAAGTAGGTAAGCACGGAATGATTTTGCAGGCAGGCTTTTTAGGAATCTGTGTTTCAAGGCTTTTATATGTGCATTTTATAACCATTTTTATGCCCAGTGCTGGGAAAAGTACATTGGATTGAACCTAAGAAATATTGGCTACAGGTGTTGTAGCAGAGCTTAGGAAGCACTTCCAGAAGCAGCTGGGCTCATTTCACTGGCAACAGTGTGTGGATGCTTGGAATTAGCTAGGGAGCATCAATACCAACTACAGTAGTCAAGTAAAGAGCTCAGCCCACACGAAAAGAAAACAAATAGGTTCTTTTGCTAGAAGCCAGCTCAAAAATGACAGACCCACCTGAGAAAGCTCTTGTTTCCTCCAAAGAAGGAAGGGCTTCTCCATGCACTTAAGATAGCTAGAAGAGTTGCTCTTTTGGAATTGGGTTAGCATTAGTGGCATTTATAACTTATGGGGGTTGTCTTGCTGCTCCTGAGGGGGGGTGTTGATTTACATGGGCTGAGTAGAGTCTTGCCTGCAGGTGCTAGTACCTCTGACTGTTAGGAACAGAAGTCATTTTGGATGCTGTGCTGCTCTAGTTAAAGAACTGAAGAAGGTTTGTTTTGATTTGGTAGCTGATTTCCCCCTGCTTCCACTGATGATGTGATTACCACACAAGACAGATCTTTTTTTCCTCTTGAAAACAGGATGCCAGGTGTGTGTGGCACCTGTGAGGTGGTAGATAGGGGAAATGGGCAATAAAATTCCTCCTGTCCAATTCTGAACCAGGGAGTTCAGTCTCTCTGCACCAGAAGGACCTCCCATAACTTCAAATAAACAGTCTAAATGCACCAAGGAAGATGAAGATTGGTGAACACTGTTTTATTAAATGAATGCAAAAGCTGGAGGATCTCATTAAGGGAATGCTTGCAGTGGTGATTTGTGGCTTACAGGGAAGCTGCTTTTGAGAGGTTAGTGAAGAAAAATGCATCCCATGCAGGGAAGGATACATTGCCTGAGAGAGGAAATGGATGATCTAATTAGCTAGCAGTAGGGATTCACCCACTGCCCCTTTCCCTCTTTCCACAGGCCATGACTAGAATGAGAAAAGAGCTTGTGGCTAAACCATGCTGCACAACTTGCTGCTTTACAGGACTGATGTAGACACCATTTCATGTCCTTCAAAAGGGTAGAATTAGGGCTTGGAAGGGACCTAGAAAGATCATCTAGTCCAACCCCCCTGCCAGAGCAGGATCACCTAGGTTGGACAATAACCAGCTCAGGCCTTCCTGATGCATGTTTCAAACAGAATGCATTGTCCTTCCTGTGACAGCAGCATGAGGCAGGTGGTGCTTGTTGCTCTTTTCCTAGCTTCTTTGTGGCCTTGCTTGGAGAGGCTAGTAGTGAAGAGTGGGTAGAAAATGTGGGAGCCAGAGATGAGAGAGCTATAGAATACAGACTCACAGGGTCATTAAGGTTGGAAGACACCTCTAAGACCATCAAGTCCAACCATACAAAACAATTTTGTGCCTCTGTGAAGGAGCTTAGGGTAGTGAGTAGGCGAGCTGGACCAGCAGGATGAGTAAGAGTCTGAAACCATCAGTAAGTTTCTCTTCCTGTGTTCAGTAACTGTTGTGGTCACATCTGTAGTGTGAGGATGTGTGCCTGCTGCTGACAGCCTCAGCATCACTCTGGATTACAGGCAGGGTGGAAGGAAGGCAGAAAGCCTGTGTGCTGGCCAGGAAGCTGCTTGTCTTCTCCCAACTCCCTTCCTTTGTCCAGCTGGGCTGTGCTGCAGGTGCTCAGCGGGGCTGTTTACAAGCCAGAAGGGACCCAGCTCCCCCAGAACTGACATTTCCCAAGCACAGGAAGGAAACAAGCAGACCTTGAACCATTTTTAAGAAACACAAAGTGCTTGTGAGGCCTCACCTGGAGTAGTGCATCCAGTTCTGGGCCCCTCAGCACAAAAAAGATGTGGAGCTGTTGGNCTAGTGATTGGCATCCCTGCTCAGTGTGGGGAGGTTGGAACTAGATGATCTTTAGGGTCCTTTCCAACCTGACCATTCTAGGATTCTAGGATTCTTTATCCTGCTTGCTGGTTTGATTAGACCACAACATTCTTTCCCCCTTGGAGCCCCTCTTTCTTCCCTCTGCTTTGCTCCTGGTGGTTGTGCTGCACAGAATGCCTGTTAGACTTGTGCCCTGCTTTACTTAGCTGGAGACATCACCAGCTGATTTTTTTTTTATCCTTCTAATTTCTGCATTATCTATTCCCAAGGCTGCAAGACATTTCTTCTTAGATTAATAGATGAAAGAAAACAAAAGTGGGATTTTTAGTCAAATTGTCTTGGAAGAAAGAACCTTAAGAAGCTCACTGACATTCTGAAATTTTCCTGGAAATTCATTTGTGTAAAGTTGTCATATTAAAGATGCTTTAATGGTTTTGTTTTGTCTTGCCAGACATATTCTCCTGTGGAGTGAAATGCAGCAAGATCAGGTTTTATTGTGGGGATTTAATAGGAGTCTCAAAGCTGATCATGCTGTGGGGAGGTCTGTTCAGTCTTAACAATGAAGTGGTCACTGGTGTTCATAATAAAGCCTTAAATATACTGAAATGGAGCTGTCAGAACAGTTCTAGAGATTGGTTCATTGTGGAGACTTAAAACTTAAGAAAGGACATCTTTCAGAGAACTGATCTGATCAATGACACCATTTGGAGCAGGCTTATTGCTGCTCTAACTTCAGTGACTTAAAGGGCTGGATTTAGGCTTTGGTGCCAATTGACTCCCCTGGGTAAGCTTCATTTCTTTACCAGCTCTACATCTTGGACCCATCTGACCTGATAGCAAAAGACACATGATGTTGTTGAAAATGAAATACTGCCTTGGGGCAGAAGGATAAACTGTGTGGCCTCCTGAGGTCCTCCCAGCAATACTTTCTGTAATTCTATTAGATTAAGTGGGGAAAAGAAATAGCCTGGAAAGCAAAAAAAACCAGGGGAAGTCATAAACTAGCAATTAAAGTGGGAGCTGGGCTGGGCTACAGCAGAACATGTACAATCTATCCCAATTAAGAGCTGTATCTCAAGAGAAAGCAGGAGCCTGACACAGGTGCTGACAGCAGGGAAAGCTGCATTTCTCTTCTTCAGGCAGCAACTGCTTTCTCCTGGTGCTTGCCCAGATCCAGAGGGGTCCATACCCCACTCCAGCCTCTGCTCTGCTTTTAATAAGGGCTGTATCTGTGATGTTCAGGTGGCAACTGCTTGCAGTTGGCTCCTCTGCCTGTGATGGCAGGTTATCTGCTAGTAGCAGGAAGACATTCCTATACTTGACACTTGCATGACATGGGGTAGGTCTCTTTTCCAGGGTTAACAGGGAGAGGACAAGAGGAAATGACCTCAAGTTGCAGCAGGGGAGGTTTAGATTGGATATTAGAAGAAATTTCTTCCCTGCAAGAGTTGTTAAGTCTGCCCAGGGAGGTGCTGATGTCACCATCCCTGGAGGGGTTTAAGAAACATGTAGATGCTCTGCTTAGGGCTATGGTATAGTGGTATGGGAGTGCTAGGTATGGTTGGACTTGATGAGCTTAGAGGTCTCTTCCAAACCTTGTGATTCTCTCCCCACACGTTCTCAGTCCTCATTTTCCTAGCTCATATCCACTTCTTGATGGAGATTAACCACCTCGACTTGTTCTTAGCAAGTCATTTTTCCATCTTGCAGCTGGTTCTCAGTAGCAGCTGGGGCTAAGGGCCTTCTAGGACCTTCTGCAGCAGAGCTGGAGCCTGAGCAGAAGATCTTTAAGGGCCACGCTGGCCTCTGCAACATATCTCTCAGCCTAAGGGCACATCATCTCTCTGCTGCTCGCATCCTATTTCTCCCTCCTGCTGTCATCTTGCCTTGAGAACAATGTCTTCTGTGCCAGTTGCCCTTGGCTCTTTTGACCTGGAACAGCAATGCTTGGGGGAGGGAAAGAGAAGAGAGCTCCTCAGTGCCCAGTCTTTTCAGGGCTTTGGAGCTGCTCTGACTCCTTGTCCATATTCCCTGAGCAATGGGGATGTTGCTCAGTCTAGGGTGTAGCTTGCTGGCAGGAGACACCCCCCCAGCTGAGCCCTAGCAGCCTCATCCTGCCTCTTCAGAGCTTGACGCAGTGCAACTTCCACAGGCACTGCTGCTGCTTCTTCTTCCAACTGGAGGTTTGGTTTTGGGGGTTGGGATTGTTTGGGTTTTTTTTTCCCCAATCCTTGGGAGTCTTTCTCTCACTCTTCTGTCACAGCTTCACATCTTTCCTCCCCTAGAGCTGTTTGTCAAGAGAAGCCTGGAATCGCTCTCTTTCCTGGTCTCTGAGATCAAATCCAAATCTGGCAATGTTTAAAAGGGAGATGTGACAGACCCCACATGTCAAGCTGGGGTCAGGGCTGGGGTCACTTTGCTGAGTTTCCCTCCAGCCAGAGATACATCAGCTGGAGAAACGTGGAGCCTGTAATCTTTTTACACAAGTACTGGAAAAATAACACAATGTGAGGACTTTGAGTTAGGGACTGTGAGCAGAGGAAGTGTATAGGCAGAAGTGATCAGCTGCTGTGGAGGGGAGAGGAGGAGCATCAGGAGAACTGGAGGATGGATTGATGTCCCTTCTTGAAGAGCCCAAAGGTTTTGCAGAGGGGGAGGGTGGAAATTAGGGGTGAGAAAGCCTGGCTTGTACAATGATGTATGAAAATAAAGAATGAGGAAAAGTCATCTTTGCATCAGCCACTGAGAGAAAAGGAGGATGATACTGCAGGTGGCAGGCAGGTGGTAAGAGTAAATAACTGAAGATTTTGGGGGTCAGGGTCAGTTTGGGGAATTCAGAGCCATGATGAGTAAGGTCAGTGGTAGCCAGCAGTTGAGGTTTGAAGTGTAGGGCTTGCATTAGAACAAGGCAGGATGAGTTCAGATCTGCATGACAGGATTGATGCTGGGGTTTGATAGGGCAATAGTGAGAATCCAGAGTGATAAGCCTAGGAGTAGTGTGGGGAGATAAGAAGAGCAAGCTGTGAGGAGCCAGTGCCTGGAGTCAGCATGTCCAGGTGAGAGCATGAATACAGAGCAGGTAAGCTAAGGACACTCTCAGACTATTGGGGTGGAAGAGTGTAAACTTCAGATGGAGTACAGTTCTTCCAAGGGAATTTCTGAGTGGAAGGAAGGAGATGCCTACAATTGTTACCCACACATCTTTGTATCATTGAAAGCACAAATTAGTTGCAGCATTACCACAATTTTCTTTTGGCAGAATGTAGGATGATCTAACTGTTTAAACTTCTTTTTCTCTTGTTGTTTTTTTTTTGGGGGGTGAGAGTGGGAACACCACCTAAACTTGTGCTGCAGCATCCTTAATATATTCTGTTCATCTGCTCACCCAACCAAACAGAAGTGCTCACTACAACTTGAGCACTGACATCTCACAACAAAAACTTCCTACAGTGGAAGACCTCCTCAGAATATCAATCTTTAACCTCAAACCCAGAGAAATGCAGTGTGTCTGAGCTCAATGTAAAGCAGAGAGAAATCACTCTGTTCATGAATAAAATCACCTACAATAAAAAAACACCTTCAGCTCTGCATGGGAGGGATCTCTTCTCTGTGTTGGTTTCCATTTTGTGCTTTCCCATTATTTATTTGGATCACTTTCTCTTAGCCTAATGGTTGTAGCTGATCCTTGTGTGCTATTTCTAGGACTTTGTTTCTGTGCTGTTGGGTACCTTCAGGTTGGGGGTTGTGAAACTGCAAGTTTTGGCATTCAGGTTACAGTTGAAGCATCAGACATAAAATCAACATGTAAGGAGAGCAGAACAGAGTGTCTAGGAAAGAAGTCTTACAGGGTTAAGTTAATGCTTTTCAGTGCTGTTGTCAGGAGAGAGATCAGACTGCAGTGGATGTGGAGAAGGAGCATTGGGAGGTTTGGAGATGAGTAACAAGTGTGAGTTTCTTGTGACTGAGGTAAAAGCAGAGGAAAGGATACTGCAAGTCTGGGTGCAGATGCCTGGGGAGGCAGTGGAGGAGGGAAAGGAGCATTCTTGGACAATGAGTAGGGGCAGGAGGACAGGTCTGGTATGAGCAAAAGCAGAGGAATGCAGACTCTGTCCTCTAGTTTCTGTACCTATTGAGACTCAAGGACATTTCCCTGAAGTGGACTAAGCCATTGCTCTTGATGGCTGTTCCAGCTAAGCCTGCCTTTCCCTCTTTGCCAAGGCAGAAGCAATCACTGGATTCCACCTTGGTCCACAACCATTTTGATACCTGATTCCTCTACTCCATGCCTCTTGCCTTTTTCCTCCTAACCGTGCCTGACCTCTGTACATGGAGGTGTAGACTATAGATCCTCACAACTCTGCTCCACCTCCTCTTCTAACAGCTCTCCCCATCACCTTAAAAACCTGCTTAGGTCTCCCCATGTACTTCTCTTTCTGGGGTTATAAGATGCTGTCAGAAAAAAAACCCACACTGGTCTTTCTATCTACTGCCACCCCCTCCTAACCCTCTCCTCTCCATCTGGTACTAGGGTAGAGCTTGTTCCTTGCTCAATGAAACTGGGCTGGCAGAGGAGCGAGAGAGCCGTGCCCATGTTGGATGTGCGTCTCTGCGCGGCTGAGGGGCAGGCACCCTTTCCTCCTTTGATCAGACTGCTCTCATTTATTCTACCATCTGTTTTCCCAGTGCCTGAGCTGATGCTGGGGATATGTGACTTGGGGCACTCAGGCAGAAACTGGCCTGCACAAGGCCAGCCATGTGTTTGCCTCCTAGCAATGCAGCGGTCAGCAGCAAATTCTTTGCCGCCGCCTCCTCTCGGGATGGGAGAGAGCAAGCGTGGGCCTGGGTGTGTGGGAGACACACAGAGATGAGCTAGCTGAGGGGGGGGAGAAGGGAAGAGAGGAGGACTGGGTGAGCTCTGTACCCTAGTTCTCTCTCAGCTGTGGCAAGGGGGGACAGACAGACAGATGGGCAGAGTGAGGGAGGAGGAATGGGATGGATGGTAAAGGGGAAGGCAAAGAAATGGAGTGGATGGGGCTGAGTAAGAGAAGGGCTGGGAAGGAAAGAAGGAAAGAGAGGCATATTTGGCAGGTGTGTGGTGTTGGGAATAGATGGCCTGTCTGTGTGGAGAGAGATGTGTGTCAGCCAGCTACTACAGTAATAGGCAAGTGGATAACTACAGAGATGGAGATAAAGAGAATGTGTGTGTGGGGACTGTGTGTTTATATCAGCCTGTGTAGCGGGGAGCTGAAGGACTGACAGTGAGGCAAAGCCAGAAGGAAAGAGGAGAGAGAGAAAGCAGAGGAACAAAAGAGCAAGGCTACAGATGAAGAGCGAAGAAAAGAGAGGCATAGGAAGGTAAAGCAGCCCTTAGAGTGCAAACAAGAGCTGGGATCAGACAGAAGGAAGGAAGAAGATTCTTAGGAGAAGAAGGGAGACTAACTGCACCCATGTGTTTGGGGCTGAGAGAGGATACAGGGCTGAGATCAGAGCACAGCTCCCCAGTGCAGGACACAAGCATTCTTCTGTCTGCAGAGCTCCCTGCCAGGGCACAAAGAGAGCAGTGGGCTGAAGAGTGTAAATGCCACTGTGCTAGTGCAGGCTGCTTCCTGCTTGCCCAACTGCAGTGTGTACCTGAGCATTTCCAACCTGTGCACTGCCTTTTCCCAGTGTACCTGCTTGACTGCTAGGAGCTTTGTAAGATGGCAGGTCAGGCATTTATTTATCCTTTCCTCCCCTTCATTTTGCCCTTTGTGGAAAAGGAGATGTGAAAAAAACAGTGCCCAAATTCACAGGGACCCTCTCCATTATTCAGCCTTGTGTCAAAGCCACCAGCTTGCTTTGCTGCCTGACACCACCTGCCTTCCTTCCCTTTGACCATTTCTTTTCTGTTCTCTGCTTTCCTCTGCCTTTTCTCATCTCCTCCTCTCCCTCTTCCTTCAACTTGCCATCACTTTACATTTTTCTTCTTCCCTGTACCTCCATCCTCCTTTCTCTGTCATGTTCTAGACTCCTAGTTGACATGCCTTCCCTTGTTGTTGCAGCTTTTTCCCTCCACTTGCCCTATTTCTTTTTTCCTACTCCTTTTTCTCCCTCCCCAGTTCCTCTGTCTCCTCCTGTCTGTGCCTGTCTGCCTGCTCTCTCTCACTCACTGTCTGTCTCTCTTGAACTGGGTTGTGAATTCTGTTGGCATCCGAGGGGGACAAACTGTAAAGCTGAGGTTCCCGGAGGGCCAGGTTGTGATCATTTTATTTTTACAATGTCCTTGGATGTGTAAAGGTGTTTGTTTGAGGGGGAGGAGCAGAGCATGTGCTCCATGTGGGAGAAGAGAGAGGAGTGCAGGCCAGAACGAATGAAGCTTAGAACTAATATAGGTCAGTTGCAGAGAAGAGTCCCAGTGGTTTGTGAAACAGAGAAGTGTTTTCTCACTTCAGACTGGCTACTGGAGAGCTGGCAACTGAACTGCTTGAGCTACACACACAGGCAACCTGGGCAAGGGTCCCACCAAAGAATGCAGCACTGGGGAGCATGGCAGGAGGAGCAGCTCTGTGCAGGGCACTGCTCAGCTCCCAGCCACCTCCTTAACCCCAGACAATAACCAGCCTGAGGTCCCATGCTCTGAGATGTCTTCTCCTCTACAGAATCACAGAATCATCAAGGTTGGAAGAGACCTCTAAGATCAGCAAGTCCAACCATACCTAACACTCCCATACCACTAAACCATGGCCCCAAGTACCACATCTATATGCTTCTTAAACCCCTGCAGGGATGGTGACTCCAGCACCTCCCTGGGCAGCCTGGGACAAGACTTAACAACCCTTGCAGGAAAGAAGTTTCTCCTTATATCTAATCTAAACCTCCTCTGCTGCAACTTGAAGCCATTTCCTCTTGTCCTCTCACTCTCAACCCTGGAGAAGAGACCTACCTCCAGCTCACTCCAAGCTCCTGTCAGGGAGCTGTAGAGAGAGCTAAGGTCTCCCCTGAGCCTCCTCTTCTCCATACTACCCAAGCCCAGTGCCCTCAGCTGCTCCTCAGCACACTTGTGCTCCAGAGCCCTCCCTAGCCTCCTTGCCCTTCTCTGGACACACTCCAATGCCTCTGGGTCCTTCTTGGCCTGAGAGGCCCAAAACTGACCCCAGGACTCTAGGTGTGGCCTCACTAGTGCTGAGGACAGGAGGATGTTCACTGCTTTACATGTTCACGTGTCCTTGATACAGAGGGGAGAGAGGAGCTGAGATATGCTTCCCTGTGCCCCTTACCAGACTTGCTTGCTCTTTTAAACTGGAGGACAAAGGAGAGCCATGGCCCCAGAGTCCTGGGGACAGGCTAGAGAGTTTGGCCAGCCTGTGCAGGGTGCTGCCAAAGAGGCCCACACAGGCAGCTGAGAGATGCACCAAGGCCCTGAGCTGGCTCTGGTGGAGCTGCATGAGCCAAGTGCACTGTTGGGGATTGCATTGCTCTGCAGCAGACTCCTTATGATTTGCCATCATCTGAGGAAGCTCTGCTGTCAGACTGTCCCCAGACATTTTCACAAGTGGTCAGTAGGTGCACTGAATGATTCGAAGTGGCAAACCCTGAAGAGCCCAGCATTTGACCTTGGACCTGCTGATTTCATTTCTATCAAGAATTTTGCTGTTAGAGGAGGTCAAAGTTAAGCTACTAGAATGACATTAAGGCACCAAAACAGACCTGCAGGTTTTCAGAGGAGTTGAGAGACTCTAGGTCTCTGCTTGGGGAGCAGTGGCTGCAGAGCTGCCAGGCACACAGGGACCTAGGGGTGCTGAGTGACAGCTGAACAGGAGCCAGCAGTGTGCCCAGGGGGACAAGAAGGCCAATGGCATCCTGGCCTGGAGCAGGAACAGTGTTGGCAGCAGGAGCAGGGAGCTGATCCTGCCCCTTTGCTCAGCTTTGGGGAGGCCTCACCTCCAGTACTGCATCCAGTTTTGGGCCCCTCACTCCAAGAGGGACATGGAGGTGCTGGAGAGGGGACAGAGGCTCCCAAGCTGCTAAAGGGCTTAGAACATAAGCCTGAGGAGGAAAGACTGAGGGATCTGGGCCTGTTTAGTCTGGAAAAGAGGAGACTGAGGGGAGACCTCCTGGCTCTCTAGAACTACCTGAAGGGAGGTTGTAGAGAAGCGGGAATTGGTCTGTTCTCCCTAGTGGAGAGTGATAGGACAAGGGGAAATGGATGGAAATTGCCCCAGGGGAGGTTCAGGCTAGACATGAGGAGGAATTTCTTTGCTGCAAGGGTTGTGAGCCATTGGAACAGGCTGCCCAGGGAGGTGCTTGAGTCCCCATCCCTGGAGGTGTTTAAGAGATGGCTGGATGTTGTGTTGGGGAGCATCATTTAGTGGGGTGATAGGGCTAGGACAAAGGCTGCACTGATGATCTTCAAGGTCTCTTCCAGCTGGAACTGTTCTATGATTCTATGATTCTAAGATCAGGGTGAGATGCTGACTGCTCAGCACAAGTGAAAATCAGGCCACTTACTTCTTCCGTGTCTAACCATGGAGTCAGAAAGCTAACTAGATACATGTGTTTTGCTTCCTTTTCAAAGCAGGCCTCTATTCCCAAGGCAGAGGGAATGTCTCTCCATGGTCTGCTCTTCTGTGATATGCATCACCATAATGCTCCAGTCTAGCATCTCCCTGGCTTCATCTGATGTGTTTAACCTAATTCCTCTTTAGGAATTCACGCTGGGCATTGGTAATGTAAAACCAAATCCTAAGAATCCATCTACTAGCTTTGTGGCCACAATACAGCAGGTGCACTTGCTTTAAAGCACAGGGACATGTCAGGGGTGCCTCCCTGCCTAGGTGGGACTGCAGCAAGAAACCCTGCTAGCATTCACAGCAGTAGCTTGTTATTGACATCAGTGGGACGAATGATTTGGGATTTTCTAAGGTTGCCCACTCACTGAAATCCTGAATAGGTGTTGAGATATTTTTGTTACCATCCCTGGATATGTTTAAGGGTAGCTTAGATGTGGTGTTGGGGGAGATGGTTTAGAGCTGAACTTTGTAGAGCAGGGTTAATGGTTGGACTCAATCATCCCAAGGGTCTTTGCCAACCTAAATGGTTCTATGATTCTATAATATGTGCTTCTCTTGATTTGTCCCTCTGAAAACCTAACCCATTGCTCTTGTTTTCCTTAGGATGTTCCTTCAAGAGTCTCTTTTAATCCCAATTTATTGCTGAGCATCAGAGCAATTAAACATTCAATATTCCTCCACTGATACCCTAAGCTATCAGACAGAAGAAGAGCTACAGATGGCCTGAAGAAGATAAAAGCTGGCTTGCAGAAGGATTACCTGCTGCTTTCCCACCAGACCTAGGAGAGCAAGTGGAAGGCCTAGTGACATCTCTGAGGCTGCTGAGGACCTGAAGTTTGGGCTGGGTTGTGGCTTTCAGTGAAGATATTGAAGAGATGAGGCTGCCCAGGATCCTCTTCTCTATCCTCTCCTGCGCCCTTTCCACTGGAAGAAAGCCTGGTATCACAGAGTATTGATCAGTGTCAACAGGAACTGTAGGCCTCACCTTTCCCTCAGCATTTGTCAGTGTGCTGATGCTTCCAGGAAGATTCTGAAAACATTCCGTTCAGAAAAAAAGCCCAAGACCTTTCTCTTTCTTGCTTTATTCTTTGCAATTCTCTGCTTGCTGCTGTGCTTTCAGGAAAACAGGTTTGGTTTTTTTTTTCTTCCTTAAGAAGAAACCAAACCACAGCCAAAGCACATTTCCTCACAAGAGTTTCATAAAGCTGTTTGTTTGTCAAGAAATGATGACTTTTCAAACCCCTGGCTTCTGAAGCTGGCCAGGAGAGGCCATCCCTTCCAGAGAGGCACATCAGGAGTGAGTCTGTGCCAGTTCCAGTCAATGGGTGAAGAGACAAAGGGAGCAAGAGTATTCTTTGTGCCCATATTTGATGCACAATGGGCAGTGACATCCATTGCTTCTCTGATCCATTCTGGAGACCCTTTCCCTGTGCCTTGATCTTAGAGCAGATTGTGGTGACAAAGCCTGTGCCATAACCTTTTAACTGACATTTTGTTTCCAGGACTATGCTTGCAGGGTTGGATGTATGTGGTTGTGAGTGGGAACTCTCTGTGCCTGGTTTTGGATAGGAATGGGAAGAAGAAAAGAGGATTTCCATGAAGGCTCTGGGGATAGAGCAAAGGAGGAGGGATGGCTCTATGCTTGTGAATAAATGGGTCTCAAATTGGGTTTCTCTGGTGTATGGTTCATGGGGGGGGGGCATGTAGTGGTCTGTATTTATTTAGAGGCAAGATGGCCCAGCAGGAAGGTAGCCTGGGATTCTGGATCAAGGGGAGAAAAAAATGTGTGCTCTGGGGTGGAAAAG
>VWZO01011424.1:0-25591 GCA_013396975.1 Bucco capensis | reverse complement strand
ACCCCGCATCCCCATCCCCTCCCCCCAAACATAGGAGCCCCCCTCTCTTTCCTCGCCCACCTCCGCCGGGAGCGAGCGCCGCGGCTGTGCGGAAAAGCCATGGGAGGCAAGACCTCGGCACCTGTTCAGCTGAAATCAAGGGCTTACAGTATACTGGGCAGTCTGGCTTGGTGGTAGGAGCGAGCGAAGGGAAGGAGAAGCAAGCAAGAAAAAGTGAGAGAGGATTGGAGCGACTGCCACTGCCGGGAAAAAAAATAAAAAAATAAAAACCCCGAGGAAGCTAACTGGGAAAGAAAAGGATTTTCATGGCGCAGGCTGCAGAGCTAAGCAAGAAGACCGAAGGTTGCATCTCTGCTCTTACAATCTCTAACTGTCTAGGTCCAGATAATGAGAGATTGTGTTGAGGATGCTGCTGCTGCTCCCCTGTTCACTGTGGAAGCCATCTCCAAATTAGCCATTACATATGGAAACTGGAGACCAGAATTTTAGAAAAAGGGATTAAGGCACCTCGTTCTGGGGGGGGTTCTCTCTTCATTTGTTTGGTTTTTCTTGGTTCTTTTCTCACTTTTTTCTTTTTTTTTTTCTTCTTTTTTTCCTTTTTTCCTTATTTTTATATCTCAGCCGGAACGTTTCCGATCTAAAAGGCAAGCCTCTTCCCGTGGGCTCTTTCTAATTTACACTCTTTTCCGTGGGCTTTCTTACCTCCCTTTTTTGATACCTCTCTCTCTCTCTAGATCTCCGTTATATTATTAGTCGGAATTATTACTCTTTTATTTTGTTAAACACACACACCCCAAGAATCAGCAGGCGGTTGGGTATTTGTATAATGAAGAATTATGGGGCTCTTTGACAGAGGTGTTCAGATGCTTTTAACCACCGTTGGTGCTTTCGCTGCCTTCAGCCTGATGACCATAGCTGTGGGGACCGACTACTGGCTTTACTCCAGAGGGGTTTGCAAGACTAAAACTGTCAGTGAGAACGAAACCAGCAAAAAGAACGAGGAAGTCATGACCCATTCTGGATTATGGAGAACCTGCTGCCTGGAAGGTATTTGATTCTGGATCTCCACACACACACACCCCTCTCCCCTTTCCTCTCCCACCACCCCATGTTTCTCCCCCCTGCCCCAAATAAATCCCTATACATTCCACCATTTTCTCCCTTCATTCCTTTCACCATGGATTGAGAGCAGTGGGCTCAGTTACTCAGGGCACAGAGGCGAGAAGACAGGCAAAACATTCTCTGCCCCATTCCCTTCTCCCTTGCTCTTCCCTCCTCCAAAAAATTCACTTCCCCACTCGAGCTGGAATAATGTGTGTGTTACAGCAACACCGAGAGACCCTTTCAGAGAACAACTGTGCGGTCTGCCTGCCTTCAGTTTGTTTGTATTGCCTGGGAAAGTCATGCTGAAATGCTGTATTATTGCTGTGCTCTGGCTGTAGCCACCAAGGGAAATAACTGCTCCCTTTGCAAATGGCTTATTGGCAAAGACAAGCCTAGGAGCGAGGGGCAATGTGGGGAGGGGGTGACTGTGAAGCACTTTGGATGTGAGGAGTAGTTCACTTCAGGAGGGGAGAAAGAGAGAAAGGGAAGCAAGCCTGTCATGAGCAAGATGCCTTGCGTGGTGAATCTAACGATTCCAGTCATCTCGAGCAGAGTTCAGGGCATTTCGTAATGTCTGTGAGCAACCACATCACACTGGGCTGGCTGCAGAGGGGTCTAGTTGGTGGCTGAGTGGTTTGCTTTGGGGATGGGATTTCCCCCCCCCCCCCCTTTTTAATTGCTGTTTGGGGGGGGGTGTAGGTTTTTGTTTGGGGCTTTGGGATTGGGGTTTTTTTAAGGTTTCTGGTAAAGGCTAAAAATAAACAGGTCTTCTGAATGGCAAAAAATCAGCCCAAGTCTGATGTGGTGAAACTAAACAGCAACTCAGTGACATGTCTGATGGCAGAAGAGACACCGCCGCAGCCAACTTCTGGAATCAGACGTTCCTGAGGGAGGGGGAAAGAGAAGAGGGGCCAGTGATTTGCTTTGAAACCTATGTTGCTCAGCACTGCTATTGGTGTGTGTGTAGGGTGGGGAGGTGGGCTTCGGAGAGGTAGGGGCAACCGATGGAAATGCATGGTTCGTGCTACACACAGAGCGAGAGGGAGCGAGCGAGAGCAGAGGAGCGCACATTTACAGCCCATTGTAAAAGCCCTGTTTATGAATCAGCTCCCAGCTGGAGGGTGGGCTGCCGGGGCTTTATGGACAGCCAGGAATAATGTCTGTGTATGTCTGTGTCCACACCAGAGCTGGGTGTGCCTGGAGCTCTCCGGTGGGAGAGAACGGGGAGCGGGTACCGCAGAAGCGATTTCCCGAGACTGGCACCGGGAGATGGAAGGCAAGGGGCGGGGGGAGGGGGAGTAAACTGTGTATGTCCTGATGCCTCTCACCAGAGCAAGCTAAAGCTGCTGTTTGGAAATGGTTGTGTCCACGAAGAAGCGCGAATTTCCACCCCCCCACACACCCCCCTCCCTCCCCGTTCTTGGTGCAAACGGTTGAGTGATGGCTGGACATGTTTTGAATAGCTAAGTGACTTCATTGAGCGATGGTCTATTTGACGCATACTGCATTTAGTGCCCTTTGTCAACCCAAACTGCTGCCTTTTAACATATCCTGCAGAGGAGCTCTATGCTGAATACTATATGCTGTCTCCACGCCAGAAAATCAATAGCAGTAATTTAATGGGGGATATTTTAAACACACACACACATACACATTTCCTCCAAATAGATAAGTACAGAGAGGTAGATCTCCATCAAAAAATGAAAAGCCTTTCACATAGCTATTCATTACAACCAGGGAAGGAGACAGCTCCTTCATTAAAAATTAATGAGGAAAGGGGAAAAAAAGGAAGCCAAATGCAAAGACATGCAGGGAAGGGAGGCTGCTGCGGGAAAGGACTCCCTTCCTGAGCTGTGTCCCCAGGCTGGAGGGTGGAAGGAAGGTCTGCAGTGGAGACAGGAGGTATGAGGACCCCGGCCGGGAGCAGCAGTGAATTCAGATCATGTCTATCTGCCCACAGAGCCGTACCCAGAGGGACGCGGTCTGAGGGGGAGGAGGAAGGGGCGGGGGAGATTTGTCAGATCGGAGGAGCTCGGGGCTCCTTCTCCTTTACATCTGACAGGACCCCACAGGCACTGTGGAGAAGTGGCTTGCACGGCAAAGGAAAGTGCCAGGATGTTTCCAATTAAAAGCTCTGAAGTGCCCCCAGCAGCCCCAACGCTGCGCTGCCAGCCCGCTCCCGCTGCCCTCCCTCCTGGTGCTCTCCAGCAGGCTCAGGCTGCAGCCCCACACCACCAGGGCTGTGACATGAAACCTGAACACAAGCTGCATGGCCCTGGCAGGGTGCTTTGCCTCACCCTAGCCATGTTAGGGTTGGGTGGCTCGTTCTCCCAGCCCTTGGATGCTGGGCAGAAGTGGTGAGCAGGGCTCCAGACAGGAGCTCTGCCCAGCTCTGAGTCCCTAGCCTGAGGGCACAGGTTGCACCAAAACTTGGATAAAGGCTCAGTAGCAAGAGCATCTCAGCAGGAGGCAAAAACCAGCCCTATGGCCACGTGGGCCTGGGCACAGGTTTGCCTCATGGGGTGGCATGGCACGGGTCTGGCACTGCTGCTGTTGGGATGCCTCCTCTTGCATGTGCTGATGGCTGTCATTGTCTTGCTCCCAGAACAGCACAGGCAAATATCCCCTCCAGCCTCTGGACAGCAGGCCTCTTACTGTCACATCCCATCACCTTAGGGGGAATTCTCTTCTTTCTCAGCAGAAGGAAACAGAAAGGTGTCCCTGGTTGACTCACTCTCCCTGGTTAAAGTTGCCTGTTGGTGAACAGGAGGGAGAAGGGTGCAGCAGAGGCTCCTTTCCCTCATGATACAGAGGGTAGGCAGATTTGGGGAGGGAAGGACTTGGTCCCAGGAGGCTGTAATAAGGGCAAGACTCTGTTCACATCCTTCCCATAGTGTAGCACAGGCACCTGACAAAGGATGTGGGACAGACATGCTGCTGTTGCCCAGGGTGGGTGTCAGGGCAGGAGGCTTTGTAACAAGGGAATAATCAAAGTAAGAGCCAAAACTGCCTCCTGCTACTGGTAGGAAACCTCTGACAAGGTTGCCTTCTTCTGGGGAGGTGAGGGGGAACGCTTACATTAGTCAGTGCTGTAGGCTCTCAGAGATGGTCGACTCTTCATGTTCAAAATATTGTGCTAAGTTGTCTTTTCTCTTCTTGGCCAAAACATCTAGTAGCAGAACTGCAGGTGGGGACTGATTCTGAGGCTGTACACACATATCTACTGTGGTCACAATTACAAGCTCCTCTGGAAGAATTTGCTTCCCAGGCTTTCCATTTTTGGGTTGCCCTTTCTGTTCCCCACAGTGGACTTCCAGTTAGCATGTTCAGATCTCTGTAATGTCATTTGGGATGTTCCTTCTCTATGGGGATTGTTTGCCTCTCTTTCTTGTGCCCTGTAGCAAGCTCCTGCTCCACACTGGGGCAGAGGCAATAAGCCATTGTTGGTTCCCATTGATCAGAGATCACATCTCTGATTTTTTTTCCTTCAGATAATTCTGTCTCAGACTTTGGGGTTGCCCAAGTGTGTCCCCAGGACACCCAAAAATCTCTGCCCTTCAAGAAAAAAATGCCCTGGCCTTTCTCAGGGCTTTGACTGCGTAGGCACAACACACACACACAGAGCAAGCAGCTGAGATCTGCAAGCTCATGCCACATATGGCTACTGCACCTCTTACAACTTTGAAATGGCTGCAGATCTTCCAGTCTAATTCCTTCTTGGCACCAAATGCTTTAAAACTACTTTTTATTATGAGTGATGCCTTGTCTAATTCTTTCATTAGCTCCTGTGGATCTCCTGCTCTCCTAGATCTCTCACTCAAGAAGTGAACAACGATGCCTTATCAGGGTCTTCTGAAGCAAGCAAATGAAATGTGCTTGGATCTGTAGGTTATTGGTTTTGTCATGTTGTCATTATTATTAGGAAAGGGATAGGTCTGGGAGGCTTTTGTGCTGAGAAGGAGGGAGAGGAGAGTCCAGGGCAGGCAGGCATGAGTGATGTGCATGGGGTTAGACATCCCTGTAGAACTGACTGGTGTGAAGGCAAGTAATTGAATGGATGTTGGTGCAGAAAATAATTCCTGCCTAGAGACCCTTCCCAAGGAAAATTAGTGAGCTGCTCCCTTCCCTTTCCAGCTTGTTATAGCTGAGCAGCACAAGAGAGTTAAGTGCAGTTTCAGTGCTTGCAGAAACGAAGAGCTGACAGCAAAGTGAGGCACAGGCAGGGAGCAAGCCTCTGCCAGACAATTCTGGTGCTGCATCGCTTCCTTGGGCTGCCTTCTCCCACTGCTGCCTGCTCCTGGGCCACCTCTTTCCTTTCATCCCCAGCTTAGGGGTGTTTTTCCCTTATCTTTCCTCTTAGCTTTCCCCATTTCCTCTCTTTTCCCCTTTGTTTCTGTTAGTGTCCCTACTTCTGTGCTGCGGAATCACCCAACCTCCTACTTCCAAGGCTTCACAGATCTGCCAGGGTCCTATCCCCTGACTCTTGCTATCTGATCCAGGGTTTTTTCTGGGCATGCAGTGAAAACAGCTGCAGACTAAGTCAGGGTCTGAATGTCTTGGTGGTTCAGGAGCAGGAGTAGCCTAGCAGAGCCCTGTCTGAGCTGCAGCAGGAGGCAATGGCCCGGCACATCGCTGATTGCTGCTGGCATCACATCTGCCAGGGAGAAGGAGGATGCAGAGCTGGACAAGCTTTGGGTGAAGAGGAAGACAAAGGATTTTTAAAAATGGGGTGGCAGATGGTGAGGGAGAATGACTTGGGATCTCAGACTGGAGTGGGTTTGGTTCTCCTCTCTTCTTAAATTCACACCTGGCTCTAAGTCTGTGAGCAGGCAGGATTTGAGGGGCAGAGACCTATGAGCTCAATGCCTTTGTAAGATTTGGAAAGGAAATACTGTTCCTCACCAGGGAGTTGCTAGAACTGACTTCTAAATTGCTTTTAAGTGAAGAATCTTCCTACTCACAGAGAAAGAGGAATGGGTTAATACTGTCCTGAAATGCACCAGAAATTGCTTTGCTGAAGAGAGTGAGAGCAAAATGCAGTGGGAGGGACATGGAGATGCAGTGTGGCAGCAGTAATGTATAAAGAAATTACACAGAGATAGAACAAATGTCTCTTTGCCAGGAAGACCAGGAGCTATTCCTATGCAATGGTTCCCTTTTAACCCATGCCTTTTCCTGTGCAGCCCTCATGTCACTTGGCTGTGGCTTTGCTATGTACCATCTGAGCAAGAGTTTTTGGGAGGAGGAGGAGGAGGGCCACCGAGGCTTGGCAGCAGAATCTCCATCTTCCTTTAGTTTAAAAGCAGTAGCGAGGAGGTTGCCGGGGGGAGCAGGGAACATTTCAGGCTCTCAGCTGGCTCTGCCCCCTGCTCCTCTTTGAAGAGCAGATTCCCAATCAAGCATACCCGGTTTATCCCAGGGGGAGCCCTCAATGCTCCATTCTGTGCTGCTTCTCCCTTCCATATTGCCCCCGTTGTCAAGAGCTGTGCTGCCCTTTCACGGGCACGAAGCTTGCGCCTCGCAGCGAGCTCTCCAGGAGGGGAGGGGAGGAGGGGAGGGGGCTGCTGCCGGGGAGGGGGATGCTCTGGTTCTCTCTCCTCCCTCCCCCCGCACTTCCCATCCCAGGGTGACAGCTACCCGCCAGGGGAAACACAGAGCACAGAGCAGCTCAGGCACAGGCAGGATGTGTCGGAAATGCAATCCACCTAAAAGTTCTTTTTCTCTTGCCCGTGTCAGTGCAGCTTTTCCTTCACCCTCCATCTTTGACTCATTCTATCCATCTCCATTTTAATTTGTTCTCCTTTCCCTCCCCTCTTTTTCCTCTTTATTTTTGCTCTTTCATCTTCATGTCTCTTCTGTGCTTTCTCTCTAAAGCAACTTCTCCTTTCATGATTTCTCCCTGTTTCTCTCCAAGTTCTCTAGGCCTGTTCCTCTTGCTCTCTCCTCTGTTATATTATCTCGTCCTTGCTCTCCTCTGTCCCTTTTGCTCCTGCTATCTCATGTCTCTGTCCTCTTTCCTCTTCTCTCTGCCATCATCTTGCCCTGGCTTTCCCCCATCTCCCGTACAGTCATTCCCCCAGCTGAAGGACCTCATCCTTTTGGAACTGTGCTGTCTCTATGCTCTAACACAACTCTTTTCCATGCGCTCTCTGGCTTTTTGCCTCCTTTCTCTGGCCACTGTCCCCCCTCCTCAATGCAGCGTGTGACACCAGTTGCTGTTGCTGTCTTCTCTTGCCCCCAGGGCAGCCCAGCTACCTCTGAGGGGGGTAAGAGCCAAGCCCCTCCTTCTGCTCCCCTCATTGCTCATTGCCTGTGGACAAGCCATCATGCCTCCACTTTGCTGCCTCCAACCTCCTGTGGCCAGAGGGCTCACTGGCAGCTGAGCTGATGAGCTGGCTCATCTGCATGCAGCCAGCAACTGGGCTGGAAGGAGCTCTCGGCAGCCCTAAATACCCTCCCTGGCAACCCTCAGACATGGATCAGGCCAGAATCCAAAGAGAAAATAAGGGTCTCCGTAGCCATAACCCTGGGGCAGTTGTTGTGCACTACAGTGAAGGATCTTCCGTTGTCAGGAAGAAGAGTCTCAGCAAGCAGTCATCCTTTTCATGCTGTTTACAGGACTATGGTTTTCTCTGGGGTTCTCAGGAATGCCTGAGAGGGTGAAGGGAATAGGGCTGGGGTCTTCAGGAGCAGGGGATCTCAAAGATTGGCTGAATGACTCTCAGTAAGTCAAGTCAGAGGCTGTGGCTGGCTGGTGGGAAAAGGGAAACTTATACCGTGTAGAGCTGTACCTGAACCACAATGGCTCACTGCGTGCTAGAAACAGCAATAGTGTTGGTAGTGGTTCAGTGGGTGCTGATAACAGGGATAGTGTTGGTAGTGGTTCACAGGGTGCCAGATAACAGGGATAATGTTGGTAGTGGTTCACTGGGTGCTACAAACAGGGATAGTGTTGGTAGTGGCTCACTGGGTGCTAGATAACAGGGATAGTGTTGGTAGTGGTTCACAGGGTGCCAGATAACAGGGATACTGTTGGTAGTGGCTCACTGGGTGCTAGATAACAGGGATAGTGTTGGTAGTGGTTCACAGGGTGCCAGATAACAGGGATACTGTTGGTAGTGGCTCACTGGGTGCTAGATAACAGGGATAGTGTTGGTAGTGGTTCACAGGGTGCCAGATAACAGGGATACTGTTGGTAGTGGCCCAGTGCAGCACATGGCTGTCGACAGAAAATCCACCACTAGAAAGTCCCCAGGTGTAAGGAGCAGAGCAGAGGGGACAGCAGGGAGCAGAGGAGCAGAGACCATCCAAGGGAGGGGGTTGCAAAGTCAGGAGAGTGTTCATGAAAGGGGAACAAGGACAAGGAGTTGTAGGAAGGAGTGTGTGTGTGTGTGTGAAGGCAGCCTGCAAGACTAGACATGTTTGCCTGGAGAAGAAGGTGAATGAGAGGGGAAGGGATTGGATTGTATTGAATAATGAATGGGCTAGAGAAGATGGATCAGTAGCTCTTGATTTCCCCATTTTGTAACACAGAGACAAGAGGACCTGACGTGAGTCACTGGAGACCCAGTTAAAGCTCTCTCATTCGATGTGGAGCAGAGCTGTGGAGCTCCTTGCCACCGGAGCTCCCGTGGCCAAGATTCTAACAACATTTAGCAAGCAAGTGGGCATTTACCACACAGTTCACGAGAATGAAGCATCCTCCTAATGGATCTGAACAGCATTTTGGGTGTTCTGTAATTCAGCAATTAAGCCAGTGGCCATAAAAACCAGGATAACATTTCACAAGGGCAGTCTATCCCCTAGCTCGCTGCCATGTGCTCCTTGCCTCTTCCCTGAAACATTTGTCAGAGATTAAATGGAGCTCAGATTTACTCAGGCTGGCATTTCTTTTGTTTCTGGATGCTATGCTCTGCAGTTGCAAGAGAAGATGCAAAGTAGGCCTGCATTTCTAGCTGGTGTCAATGACTGCCCTAATTTGACAAATTAACAGCCAGTTTAGGTATTTCTATCATCTTTTCCTAGGAAGGATCTGGGATAGAGAGCAATTAAGAGCATATGGAATTAAGTGGAGCCCTTTTTTCTTTCACACCCCAGGGTATAAAGTAAGTAGTTAGCAATGAAGGTGCTATATATGTGTGAAGAATTACTATTGTTGAAGTCCCTGCTTCCCAGAAAGCAATAGGCTTTGGGTCTCTTTGATGCTATCATGACTAAATTAGAAAGGAGGTTGTCTCTTTTTCTCTTGTATCTGTGGAAATGATTTCTGAGCTGGCATCTGATGACGTTCAGCACTCTGGTGTTTGCATGCATAGGGGAGGAGGGCCTGATTCTTCTCTCCTTTGCACCAACACAGCCTCTCTGACTGGGCTGGAGCCATGCTGCCTAGGCAAGATAAGGATGAGGCTGAGGAAGGGCTGTGCCTGCTTTAAACAGCCCTGCTTCCAAGGTCATGTCCCTGCTTTGCCAGTGTCTTACCCAACAAACTGGGGCTTAAATTCCCTTCCAGTGTGAGTGGGCTCCACAGCCCCAACATTAATGAGATTCTGCACTGCTTTAGGCCAGCTCTTCACCCAGTCCAGCAGTTCCTTTTCCAACTATCTTTATTTTCATCATCTTTCACCATCATCAGCAAAATTCCACCTGGCTGCCCTTCCTGTGGGGCAAAAGCCTTCTTATGGACTGCTGCCCTTGGATCAGGGAGGGGTGAATTGGCAGAGGTGACCACGAACCCCTTGGCATTTGCCTTTCTCTTCTTCTTCTCTTTACATTTCTATCTTGGCTAGAATCTCTTCTGTTTGCTGACAGCTTTCTGTCTCCCAGCTCCATTTATCCTCTCTGTGTTACAGAAAGGCTCTCACATGAAACTGCAAGCTACATGATCAGGTTTTTCACAATAAGCCCTTCAGGAGAGGTGAAATCCACTTCTGGTTCAGTGGCACAGGCTGTTGAAGTTTTTCAGTGAGCTTCCCATCCAGTGTAGAGCTCCCCAGAGAAGCATATGGACTTCATCCTGTACCTCCTATTCCCCCAGAGCATTTACCCCCTACCTGCTAGCTGGGAAAAACAGAAGATGAGGATGTGAGGCAAAACCTTGAGAATGCAATGCCATCCTGTCCTTGGCTAGGGATTTTCCTGGTGTGTGTTTTTGCTAGAAGCAAACAGCTATAAATTTCTGATTTAGCTTGTTGTCTAAAGCATACATTCTGTCAAATAAAGAATAACACTACCCACCTCCATCCTCACGGGGTTTCTATCCCTTTCTGCTTTTTCCCTTCCTATTTCTCAGTTTTCATTCTCCTCTTGAACATGATTTTGGGTTTTTTTTAGTGTCTGCTTTATTTTTCTCCTCCCACTGCTTCATAACTACATTTCATTCTTAAATCTGCTAGAGCTCAGAGGATTTCTCTCTTTCCTCAGGTCTTGTTTATACCACCACCACTGTAGCTGCAGTGCAGTGGATCCTGCTTGAGCCCTGAATACTTCCCAGGTGTAGGATGATCCTGTTCATTCAGCATCAGAGACCAAGCACTGTCAGTCAAACCACGTTTGATCCAACTCTCTTTACTGATTCCTGCCACCTCACTGTGACCTCCCCATTGTAACCAGGAAATTTCAGAGAACCTGGAGCTTTATTTCCTCCTGAAAATGTTGCCTAATACTTTTCTTCCTCAGTTTCAATTTTTTTCCCCCAATTTTTCTTCATTCTGTCCATGATTCCATGTCAGGAGTCACTCATTGTTCTTTTCTTCCCTTTTTCTCCATGTTATCTCTCATCTCTGTCATTTTCTCCCCCAGCCCTCACCTCTNAGCCCTCCCTAGCCTCCTTGCCCTTCTCTGATGACATTTCCTCTCTTCCTTTTGCATATCTAGCCCATGATTCTTCTGGGTGGGAACTACTCCCTTGGCCCTCATCCTGTTTAGTCTCTCTGGAGAGTAGTGGGAAGGGTTAGTAGCTGTGGCTCTGTGTGCATCTCCTTTCCAACGCGGTTGGCGCGGAAGCTTGGTTGTTGAGATGAAGTGGCCTGCCTCTGACTTTTGCCTTTCAGACAGGCATGAGGAGTAATTTCCTAATGCAGATGCCCTCCAGAAAGGCCTTGAGAGAACAGGGTCTCAAGGGATCAATCATCAGGAGTTTCTGCTGCTTCCTTTTAGACTCAAGCATTGCCCTTTTCCTTAGGCTGAGGGTCATGGGTTTGTGAAGGGCAGTGGCAGCATCATGAAAGGAGACATTTTCCTCTTGCTCATTTCAGAGCGAGAGAAGTGTATGAACTGTGGTAAATATTTTTCTGTGTAGAGCTAGAGCTATCTCAAAGAAGTGGCAGAGGAAACAGATGGCAGAGGCCCTTTATAGGCAGCTGCTGTTGTCTCTGAAGGTGTCACCAGCACAAGAAAAGTCCTCGTAATGAGGGAGCTTCAAGATCAGTAGTGCCTGAAAGGACTCAAGCAGAACAGAATGCCACCTCATGGGAAGGCAGGGGAGAGGATGGGGACAGGCACACAGGGACCAAATATGCAGGAATGGTGCTTAAGAGGGGAAGGAAAGTACAAGGGATAGTTTGAGGCAAGTTTCACTGAATGACAAGCCCCAGGATGGTTGGTCTCTCTGCATTTGGGAGTTCATGCTTGGTCAGAGAGTGGGAAGGTTGTAGGCAGGGTGAAGACGTGATTGTCTTCTGGAGATAGCAAGAGGAAACAACTGAGTGAGAAACAGAGATCCCCAATTCACTGTGGAAATGAAGCTAGGGGGATAGGAAAGATCCAGGAACAGCTATCTCTAGGCTCCTATCTCCTCTACCTTGCTTCAGAGCATCCCTGCAGACTGTGCTTCTGAGATGGGGAGGTGCTACAGTTTGGTATGGAAGCCTCTGTCCCAGATATTCCTCCAATAATTTGCCTGCCTGGAGCCCTATCCTCACAGTGTAAGCAGCACAAGGAGAAATTGTGAAGTTGACCTGTAAAACAACAGAAGAGGAGAGGGAGCAGCTGCTCCCTCAAGAAATAACCAGGTCTAGGCTCCTTCCTATCTTCCAGGCTGGCACAGATTGCACAGTTTGGCTAAAACCTTCTGGTCATGGAGATGTTTAAATCTCTCCTGTTACCCTTGTGTCTCCAAAAGTAGGAGCCACCTATTCCTTTCCAAAAGAAAAGAAAATTCCCAGTGAAGTTCACTAGGAGGTTTGGAAGGAAACCAGGGAGGATAACAGGGTGCATCATGGAGTCCAAGGGTCTGAGATAGCAGAGCAGCTGTGACCAGGCCTGCTGTTGGAGATGAATTGGAGCTGAGCATGGCAGAGTGTCCTCTAGCTGGGACATGCAATGTGATCAGGAGTCTCAGAGGAAGCAACTGCCAAGGGGAGAGCAGAGGAGAGGAAAGCAGAGCAGAGCAGAGCAGCTGTTTTGCTGTTGGGAAAGGAAGCAACAGAGAACCTAATATGTCTACCCTGCTGAGTGAACTGCAATGCAAACAGCAGCAGAGCACACAGCAAATGCATGAGCTGCTCAATTTTCCCCCAGTTTCAGGTGACTGACTAATCTTTGCAGCACTTTTCCCCAAGCATCACTCCACTCAGCCTCTCTTCACTTGGTCCATGTACTCACAGGAAAGCACAACTCAGAAAGGCCAAGGAGAGCTTTCCAGGAATGAATTCCAGGGGCTGCCTGAGATCAGAAGAGAAAGGTGTTTGTCTGTGTGCTGCATCATCACAGCTTGGCCCACATTCACAGGAACAGAGAGGGAGAAAGCATGCAGAGCAAAGCAAGACTGTGAGAAAGAGCACTGGGAGGATCTAAAGGCACCAGGGCCTTTAGGGTTTAGACACCTCTGCAGGGATCAAAGGCATGGGACTTTTCTGGGAGCAGCCTGGCTCAGCTGTTGAGGACACAGTTGGGGCTGGAAGGGTCTGTGGCAACTGGAAAGCCCTGTTGGCCAGAAGGAAACACAAGGCAAGAAGGGTGCTAGGACTTGGCCACAGCATGGCATGGGGAGGTGGCAATAGGAATGCAGTGTGAGGACTGGGAGGAGATAATTGAGCAATATGGTCTGAAAGAGGAGGGTGAGTCAGGAGCAAGCCTGGGATTCAGAGGTAGGAGAGACTTGAATTGCTGAGACAAGTGGGAGTATCAGCTGGAGCTGGTGGATGGAGAGAGAGATCTCCTTATCCATCTTCTCTGCCTTGTGGAACGGGACAGGCTTTCTCCTGTCTGCCACCCCTGAAGGTCTTTTCCCCCTCTGCTCTAGCCCATGGAAGAAAGAGGGCTTTGGACACACATCCAGACAAGGCAAGATCAATCACACAAACTAATCAACCATAGACCTACAGCAATTTGCAAAGTGTGACCAGTGGTCACTGCTCCATCTGCTAAAGTCTGACAAGGCAAAGCTGGGGAGAGGAAGAATCAAAGGAGCTGGAGCATAACATTTGTGTCCCAACTTGGTAATGCCAAGGAATTGATCTATGTCAGCAGCTTAAGGCAGACATGAGCACCTCCTGCAGTGAGCCTCTCTGCTGCTCTCACAGCTGTAAGCACATGAAGCATTCCTCCTCCTTCTGGAGCACTGGGCTACAGTTTTCATGGCAGGGAACCCATGGTGTGGCCACATTGTCTTTGGTGAAGCAGGGGAAACACAACACTCCCCTCTGGCTGCTGCTTTTTTGGCAGAAGGTTTCTGAGCATCTCACCTTTTATTGAGAGGATGCCTCTAGGCTGCACCAAAATCCTCCCTGTAGGGTGGCAATACCTTTCTGCTAGACACTGTGCATACACAAAAGCTGTCACTCTTACATCAAAGAAGTGACAATCCAAGATGACAAATGACATATGAAAGGCAACAGAGCAGAAGACAGCAAACGTGTAGAACTTGTTTCTGCGTTGTTGCTTCTGCTAGCAGCGAGAGGATATTACACCTAGGACTGAGGACCTGCTCCAGGCACAGCACAATGCACAACAGGACAGGGCTGCCCAGCAGCAGGCAGTGCCAGGAGGAGATACCTGAATAACTCCAAGCAAGCCAGCTTAGGTCTTTGAAGCCCTAAAGGCTACTCAAGCGTGGTGCTCTGCACACAGCAGTGTGGCTTAGCACTGCCAGCACACAGGAGTGCTGCTTCCAAGACCCAGGCAAGGTCACCTTCCATCTTGCCACAGAGACTTATGGTAAGAGCAGCTCCCAGCTCTCAATCCAAACCTAATTCCCATATCCCCATCCAGGTTATGCCTATGCGCTCAGAGGGATTTTTTTCCTCTCTACTTGGTAACCACAGGTGGTCCAAAGGGAATGAATGATCACGTCCTCTGTTCCTAGGGGAGGGATACTGTGTTCTTTGGGGCTCTGGAAGGGAGCTGAGCATGGTCCAAGACATGTTTCTGAGTGCTTGAGAGATCTGAAGCCAGAAGATGCCATCCCAGCTGGATTTCTCCTTTGCAGTTTTAGCAGGCAGGGCTGAAGGACACAGAGACTAATCTCCATGTGACCTACAGATCCTGTCCTTTCACATGAGGGCTGAAGCTTGCTGAAGAGGCAATGCTGGAATGCTTTGGCCTGGGGCTACATGGCCACTTCTGTCTCTAGGGTTGTTGCTTAGCAGTGAAAATTCGTTGGGTTCCTGACAAACCTGCAGGATTTACCAGCAAAGAAAGAGTTTGTTCTGAAAATAAATAAAAGCTGATCTGGAGGTGGTAATTTACTCAGGCACCCAAGAGATCACTTATTTCGAGTATCTTGTTTAATTCTCACTGAGACTGCTAGTTTTCTGTCATTCTTGATCTTCCTTTTCGGGGAGAAAAAGGTGCAATATGTTCATAGAATCACAGAATTGTCAGGGTTGGCAGGGACCTTATAGCTCATCTACTTCCAACCTCCCTGCCATGGGCAGGAACACATTACATGGCTTCTTCTCCACAATAAAAACAAAGGGAAGCACTCAAGGAGAGGAAAGCTCCATGGCCATCACTCCAGTGAGCTGCACCACAGCAGGGACAGAGCTTGAGCCCACAGCCAAACAAATCCTGAAGACCTGTAGGAAGCCCTTTGAGATCCATGTGAAGAATTAGGTCTCTGCAACAGACACAGAGTAAGTAGCTTTTCCCAAATAATGAACCAATCAGAAATACTAAAAATAGGCTGCATTGGAACATCAGTTCAGCCATTTGGAATGGAGAGCAAATGGCACTGAATGTGTTTAATGAAGTGAAAGAGCTTGGGTTCTGATCACTGAGCTATTGATAAGTTGTTGATAGGTGATCACATTTTTGACTTGGTGACCCTGCCAAGAGCCTCTGGAGCCACCACTGCAGGAGGACCACCTGACCATTTGAGGACCTAAAAGAAGGATAATTGGAATGTTGTCTTCTTCTTCTTTCTGGATAACAAACATTTAGCCTCTGGGCCAATGATCAATTTTCAAGACTAAATGTTCCTAGTTGTTACAAAATCAGACCCTGGGAACTGGGTCGGATCTGTGAGAGAAGATGACAAGAGGGGAGGCAGATCAGCTCACATCTCCACAGGCTGCTATCAGAACAACACTAGGGCATTAGATGAGAGGGTGGGGAGAGTGAAGGAGGGAGAATCTGGTTTGGGGTTGTACAGAAGCAGAAGGAGTGAGGAATCAGGGTAGAGGCTACAGCTCAGGAAACATTTCATCTTCCTGCAGGGGAGGAAGCGAGCTGGGACCCCACGGATGTGAGAGCAAGGGACAGGCAGAAGAAATAAGGGAAACTGAGGCTCTACTAGGAAAAAATAGGTTTATTATGAGGGTTGAGACAATGCTGTTGAACCAGTTTAGTTCAAGGCAGAGCCTGCTGCCTTCTCATCAATGTCATCCAGGACTTCCCCTCTCAGAGTCATACCGAACCTCTTCAGACAGAATTGAAGCAAAACTCTTTGCTGTTTTGTGCAATTAAATGGGGTGAAACCATTGGAATGAATTTGATCTATGCTCTGGCTAAATACATGGTTTAGTGGTATGGGAGTGCTAGGTATGGTTGGACTTGATGATTTTAGAGGTGTCTTCCAACCTTTGTGATTCTGTGATCTTACTGGCAGTTTGCTGTGCACCTTGAAGCTCTATTTAGTTTTCCTTCCATTCAAGAAGAACCACAGTATCTTTCTGCTGGTCTGTAGGCAATCTCAAACCTTATTTGAGATACAGTTTTCCCACTTTACAAGTGTGTTCTAACCCTGGTTTGCTCAGGGGACACACAGTCCCGGATAACAGTGTGGATGTTACTGGGGTAGGGAACACCACCCAAGCTGTGCCAAACAAGCACAGTGATTAATTAGCTGACTGAACATTTGTGTTCTGATTACAAACTCACAAGTTATTAATCTCTATCCTGCTAGGAACCATGTTTTCCTCTTAACCTCCACTGCCATCCAGCTGTCCATCAATTATGCACGCTCATAGCTTAGGGTGAGGAGAGCCACGGCAAAGCCCAAGTGGGTTGCTAGAAAGTGCTACAAATAAAATAGAGATGGATGTCATTAGCAGGGGGAGGATTGGCCACTCCTTAATTGCATGAATCACTCCATGGGTGTGTTCCCAAAGCCAATGAGAGCCTGCCAGTTCAGCAGAGCCAGAGTGAGCAACGCTGTGCTGCTGCGTCATTCCGCGCTCTCCGCTGGAGGATTAGAGCCCTGCCATTGGGAATAAATCAGATGTTGTCACAGGGTCAGGCTGGGGGGTGAGGCTAGGTTATGCACTGCTTGTATCAGGTATTGCTGGGTCAGACAGGCTTCTGCTGGGTCATGCTGGGTTCCTCAGATCCCATCTCTTGCACTCGAGAGGAGCTCTGCCAGAGGAACGCCAGGGGAATGATGAGCGTTTGCTGCGTAGCCTTCTAGAGCACCTGGTTATGGCCTCTGCTTGTGGATGAAGTGTCTCTTCCCTGGGAAATGTGGCTTAAACAGACACTGTGACTTTTGTCATTTGTCCTTGCCCAAGGCCCAAAACAGGCAAGATCTAGCCTTGGCCCAGCCACTTCTTTCTTTCAGACCAGAAAACGTCGTGGTATTTCAGTTACTTGTGTTGCTGTTTGGCTCCATTGGGTCAGCAGGAGATCCTGCCCTCTGCTAAGCTTGCTGCATTAAGTTCCCTGCTACAGGGAAACCCACAAGGAGCCAAGAAATGCACAAACCTCCCCTCAGTTTGGGAATGTGGCCAAGAAACAAGGTATCATGTTCCAGGAGTCCCCAGCTGCTGTGGTACCTTCCTCTGAGTTCTGATTTTGGTCAGTCATGAGGTGACTGCAGCTTGCACCAGAAACTAACCCAATCTCTTCTGGTCTGCTGCTCAGTAAAATACAAGAGCAGCACAAAGGCATCTTCATCCCCACACCATCCATCCTGTTTCAGACACAAGAGAGAGAGCTGGAAATCCACAGCTGCCCTGCAGGAGTCACTTGCCATGGCAAGGGTTTAAAATGCTGATGTTTTTATGCACAGAAAGACTCTTCTAGGATGGTTTTTTTAAAGGTTGTGATGGCCTCCTGTGAGATCTGTGTGGTTAGCTGAGTAGTAACTGATGCTCCCTTTCACAGAGAAGAAACATAAGAATAGTCTCAATAACCTTTTTAAACCTCTCAAAATAAAGCTATTTTCCATGACACACATGGCACCTCCAGAATAGAGAATGGCAGCTTGTGGTAGGAAAGTTCCACTGGTACCCATCAGGATGACATTCCCAACCCACTGGTGTCATCACTGGTCAGGTAAACAAAGACTAACAGATGATTTACTGAAGGAAATGTCCCATTTTCCTTCAGCAAAAGCAATGCTGCTGCTGAGGTTTCAACTTGTGCTTTCTCCACGTGCCATTGCTGTCCTCTGCTCACAGCCACAGAACTCATGTGGGTTTTCACTCCTTGATGCATTTCATCCCCCAGTGTCTCTGGAGCATAAGAAAATGCTCCCCTGCCCATCCTGTATGTGGAAAAATTCAGACACAGGAAGGTTAAGTGAGGAGCCAAGTACACACAAAGACTGTGGCAGAGCTGAACTTCATATCCAGATCACTCCTTCATCCTCCCAGGGCACTGTTTACCTGCCCCAACTGCCTATCACATCATGGAAGGGTAATGCCTGTTTGCCAAGTGAGAAGTACAGAGATGATCTCCAAAGCACCATGGAAATGTCATGGATTGCTATCAGTGGTGAAGTCACCATCCCTGGAGGTGTTTAAACAACATCTAGCTATGGTACTCAGGGCCATGGTTTAGTGGCATGGGAGTGATAGCTAGGGTTGGACTTGATGAGCTTAGAGGTCTCTTCCAAGCTGAATGATTCTGTGATCCTGCATTAGAGCCAGTTCAAGCTCTACAGCACTTCTGATGAGCTCTCAGCTTCTTTGAACAGGGGAGGTCTTTGCAGGAGCCACATCAAATCTTGCTGCTCTTCTACTGGAGTCTGTGAGTGAGCCAGCAAAAAAGCCATTCCCTCTGCAATTGAAATAAAACTCCTGTTTTCCTCAGCAGAACTATTTTAAGTCATTCATTATTGTTGTTTTTCTCTCCAAAGCAAAGCCCATTTGATACTCAGAGGTTGTTGGAACCAAAGGGGAAAGAGAGACCACTGGGGGATTGTTCTTGCTGCAATTGCAGACTGACTTGGTGACTAAAAAAGCTTTTATTAAAAAACAGATCAACTCCACAATGCTTTGGATGAGGAGAAAACAGCAAATACAAAATACAAATAAAATGCATGCTGCTGAAGCCTTGGGCCCTGTTGGAGAAGTGAGGCCTGAGGTTAACATGTTGGGTCAAATCCATAGCTACTAGAAGGCAGCATAAAGCACTGATTGTGCTGCTCAGTGATAATGTGTGAGGCTAAGACACAGACTCTCTCATTTAACCTTTGTGAGGTAAGAGGATCCAATACTTAGTTCCTGTGTGTATTGGTGACAGATGGTGCTGAATAGCAACACCAGAAACTGTGAGTGTGCCTTTCCATGTCTTGATGGCTTCCAGCTTTCTCCTCAGGCTCCCTATGATCATTTGGAACTCACCTGGGGAAGTTTTCAGGCCTGCTGTCCCACTGCAGAAGCAAGGCATGGCAATGCATCCACATTCACTTGCCACCACAGCATGGCCTCGTCCGTGCTGCACCATGCAGGCAAGACATAGTTTGGCAGCTCAGGTTGCTTGTTTGCTTCTGCAGCCCAGCACAAGCAATCATCTCAACATCATCCATTCATTTCTTTCTCCATCTGCTTATCTGTGGGGTTGGTTTTTTCCCTTTCTGATTCATGTTCAGCAGTTGCCTTCAATTCCCAAATATGTTCCCAGTTCTTTCCCAGCGTCAGCTGCAAAGCTGAAAAGGGATTTTCTGCATGTGATTGATCAGGTTGTCACCAAGCTGGCTGGGAGCCATTTGTTGGACACTAATCAGATTGCTGCCACACAATCCAGCTGCTGAGTTTCCAGTGTGCTTTTAGTCTTTGGAGCGTAAAGAGAGAGACAAAAGCACTACACCTGACTGGGCATCTCCAGGGATGCTTGAGAGGCACAGAGCCTCTATCGACCAGCTCTTCCTGACTGCTTGACCTCCTCCTGCAGTTGCCTCTCCCTGCAGGCTCCCACAACTCCCCCCCAGGTAGCTTAAGTGCAGCCTTTCCCAGGATCCTAGCATGAGGCAAGAGCCTTCTGCCTTACACTTTAACCCTTCAGGCACTGCTAGGTAGAACACTGGTGTGCTAAAGGTGAACTTGACCTACCCTGTCTGAACCCAGCAGCTCTCAGAAAGCACAGAGCATGACAAAACAACAAGCACAGTGTCCTCACAGAATCACAGAGTCATTAAGGTTGGAATAGAACTCTAAGCTCATCAAGTCCAACCATACCTATCACCCCCATGCCACTAACCCATGGCCCTAAGGAGAGCAGCTACATGTTTCTTAAACCCCTGCAGGGATGGTGACTCCAGCACCTCCCTGGGCAGCCTGGGACAAGACTTAACAACCCTTGCAGGGAAGAAATTTCTCCTTTATATCTAAGGGGGGGATATATAAATGAGGGATATATAAGGGAGGGAGCACCCACTGCTCCCTCTCCCTTTGGCTCAGTGGGGGATCTCCTGCCTTCACATTGCTAACTTGGCATTTGTCTTTTCTGAAGGTGGTTATTCCCTTCACTAAATTAGGCTTTTTTTCTCTCAAAAGCCATTCCCTCCTCTCTTTGCCATCCATTCTCTCCTGCCTCTTGAAGTTTCCTCTTTTGTTCCTCACCCAGGTCTCTCTTTAATCCTTTCCATCCTCAGCTGGCTTTGTTCAGCTCTTTGCAATATGTACAGTGCTCAACAATCCCATCACTCCTGTGTTCAGTCTCAGCCATCACCCATCAGGGTTCAAGGACCAACTACTGCCAAGGATGTGTGAAGGACTCTTGTGCCTAACAGTGAGCAGACCTCCAGACTGAAGCTGCTCTGACAGCTACAGCAATGTGACAACACCATGATGTCGAGGAGAGGGCACAGCTCACACAGAGGTCCCACATCCACAGCAGGCTCCAGACCAGCTGCTCAGCAGCTGGGATCCAGGGAAAAGGCATTTCAACCTAGTGCTGTTGTAGCAGCATTGCAGGCTCAGGAGGTACAATGACTTTAAGAGAGGTAGACAGACTTCTTTCAACAAGTGATTGAGGCCTTCAACTGCTCATCTGGGAGGTGTTGAGAGATGCTAGTTCTGGAGAACACCTGCCCACGTGGATCTCCTCCACCCAGTCAAGCTCCCTGTGCAGGAACTGAGAGCAAAAAGACAATCTCAAGGCATAGGTTATCTTCCATGAGTCAGGGACCCAGTGCTCAGCATAACCTGCATATTTTTAAAGAGGGAAATAGGTGGAAGCACCACATTATGTGTGGCTGCAGCTGAGCAGGTGCTGCATTGGCACACCACAAGTGATGAGCTGTGCTGAGGTGTGATTTAGAGGCTAGAGGACAGAGTGCTTTGCTTTCATCAGGGATACAGAGGAAAGGGAATGCTTCCCTTGAAGGGGCTGGGAATGCAGCTTAGGCTATGGAGACAGAGCCTTCCTCCTGTGCCATGCCCACACACAGAGCAAGGCACAGCTCACCCTTGCAGGAAGGATGACTCGATGGGCTCTTATTGTAAATGATCCTTGGCTAACAACAGAGACAAAGCAATTTATGGCTCTGCCTGCATTTCTGAATAATCTTCAGGAGGTTGAATTGTCCATAAATCTGTTGCTGTTCTTTGGATACAGGTGCGAATCCAAGGACTCTCTGCCTCTTAAAATGATGAAGTTTGGCAAGCAGAAATAAGTTTTAAAATCAAGGATTCACTCTTGCCTCATTTAAATGCTGCAGGAAGTGGTGACACAGTTGGGGGAAGCCAGGTCTGCTCCTGGTGAAGTGGGCTGGAATAGCTTGCCATTCCAGCAAGGATGAAACACATGGCAATTCTAATGCAAGAAGCTTTATGAGGATGGAAGTGTTTAAAAGCTGATTAGGGAAAAAGAGGCACTTGGCATCCAGACTAGAAGGAGAGTGGAGGGAGGGATGGCTGCATGGCAGGACTCCTGTCAGCGTATGAATGTCTGCGCCATGGTGGCATTGTTATCCCCTCCTTGTCCTGACAATACACAGTCAATGGCTCTTCAGGAGGTGGGTGGGGGACATCTGGTTAATGAGGAACAGATGGACATCATCTCTACCTGCTCTGGCCTTCCTGCTCCCTCCCTCGCTCTCTGATTCCTCTGTCCTCCCCTGCAGCTGAGCTCTTCCTTCTCCTTCCTTTGAAACAGGAGGAAAGGTTTCTGTGTGCTCCCAAGAAAGAGCAAGGAATGCCTCTGGTCAGAGCCAGCTACAATAGCAGCAGATACAGGCAGGAAAGGTCTCAGCTGCAGCATGTGCCCTCCTCAGGATCCCTCCCTGCTGTGCTGGGCCACACTTACCATGTCCCCTTCCCACCCCAGTGCCTGGACCCATCATGGACAACAACAGAGGCCACTTCCTCCTGTGCCATTTCTTTGATATGATCTGTCTCATGATTTGAGAAGGACTTTCTTGAAGCCCATCCTGTGGCACTTGGCAGTTTACCCCACTGTGAAAATGTGTTTGTTTATCCATGCTGGCTCTGCTCTCCTCAGCTTGTGGGGGTGAGTTTTAGAAGAGATGCAGTGATTAGAGCTGGCATCCTGAATTTCCCTTCCATCCTTCTGGCTCCCTCACCACACGTAGGTAGGATTTGTGGCTCTGCTCATGTGTTGTCCTCCAGTTAACAGATGCCAGCAAAGTCAGTTTGTTGGTCTCTCATCAAAATCCAAAAAGCTGAATACACACCAGATCCTAAAAGAAAGACAAATTCCCAAAGGCTTGGGCATCTCACAGCTCAGATGAGACAGCACAGTGTTCCTAGATGTGCTTCTACAAAGGAAATCTTCCTAAATCCCTGTGTTCCAACCAATGCTGACAATACAGCAAAATAATTCCTATCAAGGTCCAATTGGCTTTCATTAATGCTGGTGGCTTTCACTGAGATTTCCTCCCTGAGAGATGACAGGAAAGTCAGTCCCTAAACCCCTTCTTGCTCCTTCTGAGAACAACTTTACTTCACTCCAGTAATGTCTGCTCACAGTTACAGAGTTGAACTGATCCCTCAGTTTAAGTTGCATGATGTGCTTATATAACATCAGAACAAGGTTTTCCACCTTCCTCTACTTCACCAAGTATTTTCGTGTGGCTGAGCAAAGTCCCCTGAATCAGTCTCTTGGAGGTACAGTCAGTAGTCCAGCCATGCTACCTCCTTCTGTCTCTCTAATCTGAAAGCTCTCAGAGTGTCCAAAACCAGGATTCATCTTCTGTGTAGTCTGTTTTGGATAAGAAGCCTCTGTGTCCCTTCTGTGGTTCCTGCTCTAGCTGTCCTTGAGACACACTGAGAGCACAAACATAGCAGGAGTGAGGAAGGAGGACTTCAAAGGAGGAGGATGTAGGTTGGGTGAGGTGGAAACCAAGTTACTTCATTGGAGTTGATCATTTCAGTGAGGAAAACAGGCTGAGTCCTCTTGGTATTCTCACCATGACACACAAATGCTGAGCTAGCATCCAGATCCATCCTCTGCCAGGATCTTGACTTTATGGGCAACTCAGAAGTATTAGTCAATATACATCCCAGCCAAAGCATCATGACTATATCTGACTGTCCTTGGCTTTCCTTCCAAGATCTTCTCCATACTCCCTCTCTTTCTGCCTTTTCCCAAATGAGCTCTTTCCCCCCCCCCCCCCCCGCTAGATCCAGGGGGGTTAACAAGCAGGTTCTAACACAGGGAGTTAGCAATACCTCAAGAGCCTTACAGAGTCCAACAGCTATTGGCAGGATGGGGCAGCAGAAGGAAAAGCCTGTTCATCCCTCTCCTTTCAGCCCTCCTCAGAAGCTGGAGCACACTTGTGTTAGCTTTGTTCTGTATGACACACACACCCAGAGGATCCTATTGCTGCCTGGGGCATTTCCTGCATTCCAGCAGAGAAGTGAGGATCCTGACCCCCACCAGAGTAACCTCTGAAGTCCAGAGTGGCAACACTGCCTTTACACAAACTATTGAGCGTGGCAACACAGTCTGGAACTGGTGCATGCTTCATTGAGTTCACAGGGACTTCTGAGTCTAAGGATCCCTTCCAGGAGTCCTCAGGGAGAGAATGCACTCAGCCATCCCTGGCAGCTCAGCTCACCTCCAGGCTTCACCAGGCACATATAAACAAGTGTGCCAGGCCAGCCAGTGCTCCCACTTCCAATCTGCTTGGGTGGCTGTACACTTCATGGTTCACCTTAGATTCTTTCCTCAGACACATCTGATCTCTCTCATTGGACACATTCCACAGGGACAAGAGTTCTTCACGAAGCACTTTACCCCCATCTGCTCAAGGTCACTGATTATTCAGTCCTCCTGCTGCAATGGAGTTGGGATGATCTGGGAGTTTCTTACCAGCACAACCTCTCTGTTTGACAGCTCCCTTCTCCTCAACCCCAGGGTGCAAGCCTTGGCAATAATGCCATCCTCAGTGTTCCCTCTCTAAATAGCCTTCCATCTGCTGAAGAGTGAAAATCGGTGTCGGTGCACCTGAAGCCGTTCCCTGGCAGGGAGCTCTTCTGTGCACTGCCCCAGATTTGTCAAGTCCATTATGAAGAACCCTGTTGTGCAGAACTTCAGTTCAAGGCACACTGCTTTGTAAGATAAATGCAAGTTGAAAGCATGCAGCTGCATTCCTAGAGAAAAGGGCCTCCAAGTCCCCAGAGACCCTCGAAGGTCCAAGGTAACTGCAGTCATGACCTCCTCGCCTGCACCAGTCTCCTCAGTGCAGCAAGGGAATGAACTTATCCAAGCCCTCTGGAGAAGGGACAAAGCTAATAATCCCTGTCCTCTCTTCTACAGCAAGTGCATAGAATCCTAGACTGGTTTGGGTTGGAAGGGACCTCTGGAGCTCATCTAGTCCAACCACCCTGCAGTGGCCAGGGACATCCCCAACTAGAGCAGCTTGCCCAGAGCCCTGGCAAGCCTCACCTGCAATGCCTCCAGGGATGGGAACTCAAATGTCCAGTTTAAATCTACTCCTCTCCAATTTAAAACCATTGCCCCTTGTCCTTTCCCTGCAGGCCTTTGCAAACAGGCCCTCTGCAGCCTGCTTGGAAGTTCCCTTTAGGTCCTGGAAGGTCACTAGTAGTTCCCCTGAAGCCTTCTCTTGTCCAGGCTGAACAATGCCAGCTCCCTCAGCCTGTCCTCAGAGCAGAGGTGTTCCAGCCCCCTGAAATGAATACCAGAAATGACCTGGCATGCCTCTGAGGAAGCATTATGCCCAGGACTGGAGAGGGAATGAACTGGGATTTGATGGTAGTTTTAAGAGTCAGTGGATTTTGGATGCTTGCTGCAGTTTCTTGTGAATCAAAAGTTGATTTATTCCCTTTCTCTCAGAATGCTGCCACATCCACTGCAGTGCATTGTTTTCTGGCTGTTGAGATTCCTTCCCTGGGATTTCAGGAGTCCAATTTTCCTGCTCTGCACCTAGCACTTCAGAAATCTGGTGGGACTCATGGCCACCCCAAGCT
Organism: Bucco capensis; assembly: GCA_013396975.1. NCBI lineage: Eukaryota > Metazoa > Chordata > Aves > Piciformes > Bucconidae > Bucco > Bucco capensis. Next base: position 434 of record VWZO01011424.1, on the reverse strand, counting down.
GAATTAAACATCCTTGGCCTGAGACAGACTTCACTTCCAGTCTTTTTTTTTCCCCTGTGATTCATTTTCACTGGTAAATTGGAAATAACATTGCATCATAAATCTTAGGGGAAGTCAAGGCTTCCATCCCAAAATGTTCTCAGAGGCTTACCAGCTAGGAAGAACATTGTGATCAGCCAGTGGGATGGAGCCACTGGAGCACTCATCCTTTTCCTATCTTTAGACTACCATGGAATTTCACTTTATTCTGTGATGCACTGACAGAAGTCTGTCAATATGTGGTCAGCCTGGGAGAGTCTGGGTTTCCCTGTGCATGCTTTTCCATCTGATTCCCTTTCTCCTTGTAGGTGCTAGTTACTTGACTAGTCTCAGCAGCTGGATTTTGGCAGCAGGATGCCATAGTATGGTTACAGGGGTGTCATGCCATGGTTACA
>VWZO01011423.1:106874-126341 GCA_013396975.1 Bucco capensis | reverse complement strand
TAGTGGGGATTTTTCTGACCCAGCTTGTTTAAAGTCTGTGTGAATAACTTCCCTGCTGACTTGGTCTTTTCTGTCATTGCAGCTTTTCAAGATGTCAACCACATGGTGGTTTTTGGATGTGGCTTTTTCTTTGCATTTCTGAGAAGATTTGAGTTCAGCAGCATTGGCCTCAACCTCCTGATTGTTGTGCTTGGTGTCCAGTGCTCTGTGCTGACAGAAGCTTTGTTCCTTTTCCTTCTTCACAGGCCAAATGAAGCTGGGCTGCAAAGGTAAGGAGTTGGTGTTAAGAGTTAGAAACAAGCTAGAACTGCTCATTGCTTTTTGGGGAGGAGAATGTGGAGCTCTTTGTGAGTGAGCACAGTCAGATTTGTAGGCATTTTAGCAGGCTTTGTGCTTTTCAGTGCATTTTACTCTCTGTTATTTCTTGGTTTGTTGGTCCTGAGGTAGAATTATGATTTTCTTTCTTTTACTGCAGAATAACAAAGGCAATTGTGAGTGTGACTGCTGTGGTCATCTCCACTGGAGCTGTTCTTGGCAAGGCTAACCCTGTGCAATTAATTCTGATGACAGTAGTGGAGATGATAGTTTTCCATCTGAACAGATGGCTGCACAACACTTTCCTCCAGGTACTCCAGGCACATGGGGAAAATGTCACTGGGACTTTGGAATGTTGCCTAAAGAAACTGAAGGGCTGTGAAAAGAAATTGGTTACATGAGCAACTCTCTCAGGAAGTGCATCAAAGGCTTCCTGGGGCCTGAAATAAAGCACAAATGTGGTTCTTTTGTTGCTTCTAGGTTCCAGACAATATCACTATGATGCATGTTCATCTCTTTGGAGCTTATTTTGGTCTGGCAGCCTGCTCACATTTCTCTGAGCCATCCCCAGGGTCTGAGAAGAACAGGAGTACCCCCAAGTCAGATTTATTCTCCATGTTGGGTAAGGAATTTGCTTTAACATCTCAGTTAGAAGAAGAGATTGAAGTGAGAACACAAGGAAGCTTTTTGGGGGGCTGGCCACAAGCACCCTGAAGGGTTTTGTATCCAGCCTGCAGGTCTGAATGCAGCCAAGGCCAGCAATGTGCTGCTGCTGCTGGGCTTCCTGCTTTGTGCCAGGGAGCTGGTGGCTCTCAGCAAGTTTCCTAGCAGGCACATCAGCCACTCATACAGCTGCTGGAGCAGCCTCAGCAGAAAGGCTCTGCCAGCTTAGCTCTTCCCTCTGCTAGCTAAACCCTTTGGGCTTGTATATGAGTAAGGGACCTAGGCAGCACAGCTGAGCTCATGACTTGTGTTCTAGTTGTGCTTACAGTTCCCAGCTGGTGCCAAGACTCAGTTTTGTTTTGCAAGGTGCTATCCAGAGATATAAAAAGGCAGTGCCTGCCTGGTAATGTCAATACAAAGATAAAAGCCTGCTGAAGGGTGGGGAAGGCCCAGGAGAAAGGATCTGAGCAGTGATGGGCTGAAGCTATGGGAGTGCCATTCTTTTTCTCAAAGGAACTATTTGGTTTCTTTCTTCTCTTGATTTCTGTTATGTGAGTGCCACCAGCTGAGCTCAGATCTGTCTACAGAGTCTAATTCTTGGCCAGTCTTCACCTAGTTGAGGGGAAGAGAAGTTTAAATGCTGCTCTTTTGAATCCCTGGAGAATTCAGAGATCAGTAGTTTAATCTAATGCTGAAGATACTGTTAAACCTTCATTCTAACTTGAAGTGCAGCTTGCTACAAGCAAGAGCTTGGTATTTGCAGTCATGATACTGCCATGTCTTCAATAATTCCTAAGGTACCATTGGTAGAAAGGAGCAACTAAGCAGGCAAATTCCTCCTGGTTTCTTTTCACATGCTGCTTCTGAGGGCTGTGTGAAGGGTGTCCAGGTCTTCACCCATACCTGAACTCATCAGGTGACTTTGCTTTCCAATAGCTGAGCTTCTTTGTGTAGTCTGTGCACTTAAAGCTAGGTGCAACTAGGGAAGCTGAGGCACCAGCTGCTCATGAGCTTCAACAAGACCAAGTGCAGGGTCCTACACCTGAGTTGGAACAATGCCCATTAGCAATCCAGGCTGGGGGATGAGATGATCAACTGAAGGCTTCTTGACTGGGAATCATAGAATCCTAGAATAGTTTGGGTTGGAAGGGACCTCTGGAGCTCATCTAGTCCAACCCCCCTGCAGTGGCCAGGGACATCCCCAACTAGAGCAGCTTGCCCAGAGCCCTGGCAAGCCTCACCTGCAATGCCTCCAGGGATGGGAACTCAACCACCTCCCTGGGCAAACTGGTCCAGTGTTCTACCACCCTTGTTNATCACAGTGACCACAGATGGCAGGCTGGAGCCCTGCAGAGACTGCTGCTGGTGGAGTCAGTGTGCTTTAGAGCAGGCAGTGATTAAGTTGCTTCTCTTTCTCTCCAAGGTACTGTTTTTCTCTGGGTCTTCTGGCCAAGCTTCAATTCTGTGCTAGCTGAGGTTGAGAAGAGCAAAGCAGTCTACAACACCTACTTTGCCTTGGCAGCCAGTGCTGGGACTGCCTTTGTGCTGTCTGCTCTGACCACAAGGGAGGGCAAATTCCACATGGTAAGGCCTGGGAGAAGAGCACTGCATGGAGGAGACATTTCTCTGTCACTCTCAGCCTCACACTCAAAGTTTAAATTGCTACCAAGTCAAGACAATTCCAGGTTTTCAGCCTGACAGCCATTTCTTATTACTGAAGCTGTAATTTAGATATGATGTGCTCAGATTGTCATTTACACTTTGCAGAGGCCCAAATTCACCCTAAATTGATCACACTTGCATGAGCACAGCAATTGGGCTGCTCTAAGTGATGACTGAAGGCTATAACTCCCTGTTGTTGGTGGTTTGTTTTACAGGCTCACATCCACAGTGCAATCCTAGCTGGTGGAGTGGCTGTTGGGAATGCAGCTCCCAGTATTGAGTATCCTTGGATTGCAATGATTTTGGGTCTCCATGCCAGTGTGATAACCATCTTAGGATCTTACTGTTTACAGGTAATACTCCAAACCTGACATTGCTTTTCATAGAAGCTGTATAAACTTCTTTTCCAAAAGGGAAACCTCTCATTCCAAGAGATTAACACTAGGAAACCATGAAGTCTTTTGAGAAACTTCTCATTCCAAGAGATTAACACTAGGAAACCATGAAGTCTTTTGAGCAGAGCACAGGATTGCAACTGGCAAGACTAAAGCTCATTGTCTAGGTCTGCAATAGACACTGTGCTATTATTAATTTGTGGTTCCTCTATCAATTCAACCTTTTCCTTTTCCCAGAGATGCTTCAATCCTCCTCTCAGGATCCATGATACCTCTGGAGTTCATTTCACTTTTGGCTTGCCTGCTGTGCTTGGAGCTCTTGCCCAGGTTGTTCTCTTAGTAATACAAAACTGGACTGGTTTACCAAGGTACCTAAATTCTTGCTCTTAACTAATAAGTTTAGCTAATTATTATTGTGTCTGCTCAGAGAAGAGTTCTCAACAGATAAATTCAAGTGTGAAACACTTGTTTTCCTTTTCAGACTGGATTATTTGGTGTGGTTTCATATTGGTGCCCTCTGCCTGTCCATCAATGTTGCCTTGATAAGTGGTTTTATTACAGGTCAGTACTGAAAAAAAAAGATGGTTTAATAATCTCTTCCTCATTTCCTTGGAGCTGTATCATCTTGTTGGCCCTGCTATCCCATCCCTCTGCAGAAAGAGGAGTTAGTTAACCCCTCCCAAGTTGCTAAATTATTTGTAGAAGCAGCCATAGGAAACATGACTACCAGAGACTCTTCCAAGCTGCTTTGGTGAAGAGATGGAGGCAACAGAAATAACCTAGTAGCACCAATCTTGCATTGGTGAGGTTTATTTTAACAGATGCTTTTCAGACCAGATGTGTGAGGATGCAAATCCACGTGGGTTTTTCTGTCTTAGTGACAGAAAAATGCCACCTAGAGCTTGTCACTTTTTTTTCAGCCACTTGGTAGAAAGCTGCTCAGTTTCAGGGAGCTCAGGAGCTTGCTTGCAGCAGCTCTTTGATCACCAGTGATTTGGGCTCTTGTGTTTGCCATGTGATGTTCTGCTTCATGGCAGTTGCTGGTTTTCTAGAGCTGTTAATTCTGTCTTGAATGAAAGAGAAGCAGCAGGTGGAAATTGCTGGGAAACACACTCTAAAAAGATTGATTTGTGTGGAGCTGAAACCTTGGCATCACCTTAAGTGTAATTAAGAAGTGCTGATAAGCCTAATTTACTCTTTAAACACACAGCCATTTTCCAGGCAAGAAGTTAATAATTTAGGGTGTATTTTTAGAAGCTGGCAGGCTCTTTTCATGGAGTTTTACCTAGAATAATTAATTCTTAATAACACAAGGCTTGATCCTGGCAAGCTTTTCTCTCTGTATTTAAGGTCAACTTGAGTCAAGGAGCATTTAGTTCTGAGTTTGTGTTGTGTTCTGTGTTAGATTTGGATGCATGTCCCTGAGAAACCTCCAGTCACACACAAATCTTTCCCTGATGTGTGTATTTATAGTGGATATATCTATTTTCACAAATAGGTTTGATCTTAAACTTCAAACTGTTCAAGAACATCCCTGCATCAAAGTACTTTGAAGACCAGCTTTATTGGGAGGTGAGTTGAAATATCCAGTTAACTGGGGGAGAGTCCAGAGAGCACTTTGATGAAGAGCTCTAGCTGTTTTGAATTAAATAAAGACAAAAATAAGGAGGAAGGAGGAGATAATTCCATTTCACAGCATGTTTAGGATGTCCTGTTTGAAATGGAACATTAGAAACTCTGTTAGTCTTCAGCAAGGATTGTCAGAGCTGTTGGTAGGCACAGGGCTGAGTCCAAAATGATCTTGTTTGTTTGGAGCATGGAATTATTCTTGAGTGCTCAGACATCCTGAGGAGCTCACAATCCCTGAGGAGGCTTGAGGGGTTGGGAGAAGGCAGGACGTGGGCTGGAAGGTGGTTTGGATGACAACAGGTCAGGCCTGCTGGCTTTCCTGGGTGCAGAGTGGCTGGTGCTGTACCTCAATTACAGGGGGAAAAAAAATGGGTAAACATAAGCTTCTAATGAGGTTTTCCATTGCTTTTTGATGCACAAAATGTTCTGATCCAAGAATATTTCTCTTCACAGTTTCCCCATTTAGCTGTTGGATTTTGAATGGAGCAACCCAGATGACAGATGTGACCAAGAGAAGTTTTTCCTGGTGAAGGTCTTCCCTTAAGGTTTATTTTTTGTTGCCTATGTACAAAAAAATTGGCTGCAGTCCTTGCTCTAGTGGCTTATCAATCAGAAGGCTTGGAAACTTAGCTCCCAAGTTTGAAAGCCAAAATAAAGTATAAAACTAAAACTATTTTTAGCTCCCAAGTTTGAAAGGCAAAATAAAGTATATATCATCTTTTCAGAAAGAATTTAAAGTGGATTTTTAAAGTATAATTTGGGGAAAGTATAATTTTTCAAGGAGTACAAATTCATTCTTATCTAGCCAAGTGTTAAATTACTTGGTTTTTTCAGCTGAATTAATTCTATTAAAGGCCTTGCTAGGGAAGGATTTGATGAGTGAGCTGGCTCAGGGCCAGAACCAAGGCTAAGGTTTGGGAATTGTCTTCAATTGAGTTGTTTTACCCCAAGACAAGCAGTGCTGTGGTGCACACAGCCCTGGTTGGCCAGGGGCTTTGTGCAAGTGACCCTTGGGTTTGGAATGGATTGTGATCCTCAGGCTTTCTGCTGTTTCCAACTCTTCCAAAATGCTTCCTGAATAAAAAAAAAAGTCCAAATTGGATTGTTTTTGTTTATTCAGCACCTTAAAAAATGAAGTAAGGAGGAAAAATCTACTAGTGCAGCCAAGTCCTGAGCTCTTTGATGCTCCCTGCAGAGGCACATGCTGACCTCAATTCCTTCATTGGATTAAGCAGAGTGCCTGCAATTCAGGAAGTGGGAGGCAGGTTTTAGGTCAGGAAGAATCCCTGCAGCTTTGCTTCTTTCCAGCTCCCAAAGCAGTCACTGGGCTAGTGAGTTGCTCACAGCTGCTGCCATCTGGACACATTATAAAATCATGGAATGGTTTGGGTTGGAAAAGACCTTTCAAGGTCATCTAGTCCAAACCCCCTGCAGTCAGCAGGGACAGCTGCAACTAGAGCAGGTTTGCTCAGAGGCCAAAACAACCTGACCTGGAATGGTTTCAGGGATGGGACATCTCCCACCTCTCTGGGCAACCTGGGACAGGCTTTCACCACCCTCAGGGTAAAACATTTCTTCCTTCTCTCTAGTCTAAATCTCCTCTTTTAGTTTAAACCTAGTATCTCCCCTACTACCTGTGTAATAGCTGGTGATCTTCACTTTAACCAACCAAACATCATTTTTCCAACACAAACAGGCCTTTTCTAGTAGAGAGCTTTTAAGGAATAGCCTTTTATTCCTTTTCTTTTCCCCACATCTCATATCATTAATTTCTTGAGCAGCTGGATGAAGGAACAGCTACAGGATCAGAATTCTCCCTGGTAGTAACTGCCCTTGGTCTGGGAAGAGAGCTCAGATCTCAAAGGTACACTTCCTTTTTTTACAGTGGTTAGGAAATAGTTGACAGGAAGCTTTGTGGATGAGTTCCTTCCACCTAGAGCCACTGTGTCATTTGTACTTGTGCCTCTACACTGTCATCCACAGCAGGAGTAAGGTGTTATTCACCAAAGACTTCCTTCTTACTGCTACAGGATAAATGAAATATGCAGGAGTAAGGAGAAAAACCAACCCAAAGCAGCATAGTTCTGTATTATGCAAGGAAAGCCACACACCAGTTCAGTTTTGAAACTGAAGAAATGGTTATATTGTCCAGAAACAGGAAACGTTTAATAAATATATGTTAAAAAGGTATTTGAAAGCATTTTCAGTGAAGTCTTAGGTAGTAAATAAGGTCATAGAAAACAGCTGGTTAAACACATCCACTTTCCACTACACTATTTACTTGTAGCAAATGTTGGATCAGAAAGTGATTGCCACAGGTACTTGGAGCAAAACATGACAGGTTGAAATCAACACCCCAAGAGTGAAAAAACTAAAGCAAACAGAACCAGAATGTTTCCTGCTAGGATTTCAGTTTTCCTTGATTTATCTTTAGATAGAATTGAACGTCAGTTTACAAAATGGCTTTACAAAACGTTGGGAGTGTGCAGTTAAAAAGCAGGATGGCCAAGGGTGTGTCCCCACAGGTCTGCTCACTGCCACAGGTCCTCCGTGCGGCCAAACTTGAAGACCAGTCCTCTGTTTCAAAGAGAACAAAGGGACATGAGTAGCTAGCAGAGCAAAGCAAATTCCTCCTCTTTTAAACACATCTGTAAATCCAGTTCCTGCCCTTGTAATGAAACTTAGGCAGACACAGCCCAGGAAGCTACTGTCTTTCACACAATCCTAGAATCCCAAACGGGAAGAGATCTCTGGAGATGATCTAGTCCAACCTCCTGCTAAAGCAGCATCACGCACAGCAGGTTTCCCAGCATCACCTCCACATGGGTTTGGAATCTCTCCACAGAGAGATTGCCCCTTGGAANTCTTGGGAGCCTCTGCTGGACTCTCTCCAGTAGTTCCTAGTCTCTAATGAACTGGGAAGCCCAGAACTGGACACAATGCTCTAGATGTGGCCTCACTAGGGCAGAGAAGAGGGGGGAGGAGAACCTCCCTCGACCTACTGGTCACACTCTTTAATGTACCCCAGGAGAGCATTTGTGCCTTCTTGGCTACAAGAGCACATTGCTGGCTCATGATGGACAAAACTTGCTGCAATCTGTTTATCATTCAAAACAAATTAGAGAAAATGAACAAAAGATAATCTTACCCAAAAAAGATGAATGCATTCTGGAAAAACACAGCTATTCCAGGGTATACTACTGCTTTTTCTAACAAAAGACAAAAATCACCATCAATTTTCTGGGAATCATTTTCAAGCCTATCCCATCTCTGGCATTTCAGAAACACTAATTCACACCATGTTAGCAAAGAGAACTAGTTTCACTGAAATGAACTTACTTTAGTAGTTAACATTTATTATTTATTAATTAAGAGTTAGTATTTAATTGAGTTGCTTTGGGAGCCATTTGCACAAAGTTGTTATTTTTTATTCAGGGAATACATGTTCACCCAGGGAATTATTCCCACATCACTGCAGCAGTTTAATTATATCAGTACAGCTCCCTGGTGACCAGGATCTGTCTTTCTAGTGAGATTGGTTGGATGTTTGTGACTTGTAAGTAGCTAAGATCTGCCCCAGTAACAGTAGTTAGTATGGAATGGTACCTAGGGAACCAAAATATTAAACCTAGGCCTGCCTAGAAACTGTCTACCAGGCATTTAAAATCCTTTAAACTCTCAAAGAAGGGATCAGGTCATATTCCATGCTGTTCTCTTACCTTTAACAACATAGCCTCCAAAAAGGATCCACATGGAAGCAATCAGAGACCCAAAAGCCATCATAAAGCCAATGAACAGCCAGATCCGAGCACCTTGAAAGACACAGGGGGATAGGTTGTGCCTGTGTTTGAGCACAGACACTTGTGACTTTCAGCATGCTTTTTGTTTCACCTTCTGACACACACCAGAGCTCTGCAGACACACAACATGCACACAGGGGCAGCTCTTACAACTCTTCCAGGACTGAAAAGCTTCCCAGATCTCTCTGTACCTGTTTGTCCCAGACAGCCTTCACTGTAACTGTCACCTCGCACCTGGCCATTGGACACTGCATTGATCCTGTACCACAAACAGGAGAAAACTGGGTTAACACAGCTAAAACAAGAAGTGTTTACAAAACAATAGGAAAAACTTGTCAGGAACCTGTATCAAAAGGATGATATTGTAGGTTTGGTGGGTTTTTTTTAATGGTTCTTTACTATAAATATCAAGAAACATACAAAAGATGCTCAGCTAGTATCTTGATTTGTTCTTCTCAGTTACCTCCCCTTTTAAAGACTACATGTTCTTTTACTAATTGCATAAATTAAGTTCTAAAAGTGTATAGCTCTGACCAAGAAATTGCACTTACATGAGGAATGCAATAGTGGCTATAACCCCACAAGCATGGTATGAGTGGTTGAAGTCTTCCACTGCAGGGTATTTGACAGCTGCATCTATGATAATCCACCAACCTGTAAAAAACTATGAAGGAGATAAAGCACAACAGTTTAACACACAAGCACAAGCCTTTTTAACAATATTACTCTAGAAAAAGGACTGCTAATACATAATATCACTTTTAATCTCCACTCCAAACTCAACTGACAGCATAACTAGTTTTTTTATCAACTTAGGTACGAGGTTAAAAGCAAAGCCAGATATTTGCCTACTCCCAGTACTTACAGCATGAGTAGAAGCTGCAAAACTTAAGTTACCACAAGGATGCAAACAGCCACAACAAATTCTGTAGTTCTCACTGCTGCTACATGCAAGGGCAATGATAGTGTTGGGTCAACAGCTGGACTTGCCCAAAAGCAGTGGATCAGAAGCCACACATACCAGCACCCCTGCAGCCACAGAAGCGATGGTGTTCCGTTTCTCTCCCCAGTCAACACACTCTGAGCACCTCAAGCTCTCAAGAAAACCTGACATTTTGCAGCACCTTGAAGACCTGGAGAAGAAAAATAGGACATTTCTTTCCAAAAGGAAACCCACCACACATCAAGGGCTGGCATACAGCAGTGCACATGGTACAAAGTGCTCTACAACTACCTGAAAGGAGGCTGGAGTAATGTGGGGATTGGTGTCTTCTCCCAAGTAACAAGTGATGGGATTAGAGCAAATGGCTTCAAGTTGTGCCAGGGGAGGTTCAGGTTAGATATTAGGAAGAATTTCTTCACTGAGAGGGTTATCAAGCCCTGGCCCAGGCTGCCCAGGGAGTTGGTGGAATCACCATCCCTGGAAGAGCTCAAAAAACTTGTAGCTGAGGTGCTTGGGGACATGGTTTAGTGGTGAGCATAGGAGTGTTGGGTGGACTGCATGATCTCAGAGGGCTTTTCCAACCATACTATGATTCTAAAGCACCTTCTAACCGCTACCTGAAAATCCCACAGCCAGAGCGAGCTCCTTCCCGAGGAACAACCTACCCACCCACACCCACCGGAGCGGGGGGACACCTCAGAGCTGAGGCGATGACACCGACGGGGCCCCCGCCGCCCTCCCGCGCCTGAGGCCGGGCACATCCGGCTGGGCTGTGGCCATCCGGGAGGTGAAGAAGCCGCCGGCCCAGCATCCCGCTGTGTCCAGGGAGCGCTCCCGCCTCCCGCCGCCTCTCCCTTTACCTCAGGGCAGGGAACAGCCGCTGGCGGGAAGCTCCCGGGCGCGCGCGCAGGAGTTGCAGCAGCAATAGCCCCGTTCGCCTCAGCCGCCAGCCAGCCAGCCAGCCGCAGAGGCGCGCGCTCTGCGCGTGCCCAGCGCTCAGCTGACGCGCTCTGGGGCGCAGTCACGAGGCAGGGCGGTCGCGGGCATGCGCACCGTGGGCAGGCAGCGGAGCGCCCGGTAGCGATCCTTCTGCGCTTGCGCTGAGGGAGGAGGGCGGAGGCGGGAGGTGGGAGTAGGCGCTCAGCCCCCTCCAGCCTCTTGGCGCAGGCGCAGTGCTCCCTGTTGCGTAACGCGAGAGGAGTTCTGGAAGGTTCTGGGCTTCCTTCAGTCGCTGCTGGGTAGCGGGTGCGGAAGGTTGCTTGGGGAGTTGTCTCCGTGCCGGCGGCTGTTTCGCGGCTTGTTTCCTGAGTGGAGGAGCCTGGCTGGTCGCTATGGGGGTGACTCACGAAGCGGGGCTGTCTCCTCAGGCGTCCCCACTGGAGCAGGATCCCTGCGGGGGAAGTCCTGCTGGATGGAGCCAGTGAGTTGGTGGGACGGGGATCGGGAGTTACTGCTGGGCTGGGGTGTGTGTGGGGGGATGTTTGTCGCCTTACGAGGTGGGACACACACGCGTTATTTCTCGTTGCAGAAGCGCTCAGGTGGCTCACGGGAACCAGCACCGGGGGTGTCCTGCGGCTCCCAGTGGTAAGTGCCCGGGAAGAGTCTCTTATCCCAAGTCCTGTCCGTGGGAATTCATTCCTTTGCCGTGGGGGGTGGAAGGGACCGAGCGGGGCTGGTACGGAGTAGCTGAGGTGTGCCCAGTGTGGGTGTGCTGGAATGCCAGCTCAGGGCTGGGAGCAAGGTTTGGGAGCGAAGGTAATCGCTTGTTTACTCTCGGCTGTGAGCTTTAGACCATCTGTGACCTTGACCCATGTTTAGAGGTGAAACAGTGAAACTTGAGCTTCTCTAGTAGCAAGGGAACGCTCCTTACAAACTCATATAGAGCTTAGTAGTACCCTTGATCGGTTTCAGGAAGGTTTTAAAATGTATTTAGTAAATACAGCTTGCAATGAATGGAGATTTTGGGGGTAAAGCTTCCTTAAAAACTCCGTAGCATGGTGATGTAACTCGGGGTGGAAGTCTTGGTGATAAGGTAATGCCTGAGAACAACAACCCTAGATAGAGGAAGCTTAGCAGCTGTGAAATGGCTGCCACTAGAGGGACAGCCATTTTAATTAGTCATTTCTAACCTGAACGAGTGTTCTGTCCCTTACAAGTCATAGCCAGGGAATCATTTGCTGTGTTTTTTACTAGTTCACATGGATTTTTTCTTAATAGCAGCCTGCCACATGGAGCTTTGTGCAGCTAGTTTTTCAGTGTGATAAAGTCAAGATGATGACGTGGCTGTTTTATACCATGGAGGTTCTTGTTTTGGTTTGGTTTTCCCTTTTCCTCTTGGAGGAAAATAATAAAACTTAACCTCCATAGAACTGCAGAAGAACACGATGCATTTTGTACCAATCTGGAAGGCCAGTGGTTATTTTGCATTGTAGATGTGCTAGGCTGCATTTAGGCTAGATTGAAGACGAAAATACCAACAGAGAATTCTGTTTGGAGGGGAAAAAAAATAAGCATTAACTTATATCCTTGTCACAAAAGGTGTGTGCTTCCTTAGCAAACAAAGAGTATTAAACTTCAAAGCCACCCAAACAAGCCTCTCTTCAAAATTCCACACAGAACTACTCAGGTTTTGAATTGAAGCCTTTTCACTTCATAGAGAAAATTGATTAGAGGAGAGGAAATGATGAAAGCTAAAATTGCCATGTACAAAACATGCTAATAAACTGGATGAGCATTGTTGATGTATTAATTATCCTTGAAGTTTTTGCCTGTGTGTGTCACAACAGTTGCTGTTTCTGTATCATAGAATCTTAGACTGGTTTGGGTTGGAAGGGACCTCTGGAGCTCATCTAGTCCAACCCCCCTGCAGTGGCCAGGGACATCCCCAACTAGATCAAGTTGCCCAGAGCCCTGGCAAGCCTCACCTGCAATGCCTCCAGGGATGGCAACTCAACCACCTCCCTGGGCAATCTGTTCCACCACCCTCGTGGGGAGCAACTTCTTTCTAATATCCAGTTGAAATGACATGATGTATAAAAGTGATTGTTTTCTCCCCTCCTCAACAGGAACAGAGACTGGGCATTGCAGAACAGCAGGAAAACCAGAACCAGCTGCTGAAGGTACTCGTGTGGAGAAAACAGTGGCTCAGAAAACCAGTGATATGACAGATTTCATGGATGACCTAACCCTCAGCTCACCCAAGACAAGAGAATCCCCTTTGAGATCCAAGAGAAGTTGTGACAGATCATCAACAAGATCCTCCAGCAGATCCTCTTGCAGCTCCCGCTCCCGTTCAAGCAGTTCCTCTTCAGCTTCCTCCAGGAGCTGGAGCCGCTCCAGATCGAGATCAAGGTCATGGGCAAGAAGACATAGTTCCAGGAGGTCCAGGAGATACTCACGCTCCTACTCCAGGAGCAGGTCAAGGTCCCGTGGCTACAGGAGGTACCGAGGCAGGTACCTCAGCAGGCACTCCAGGAGGTACTACCGCTCCCCTCCGCGCTACCGCTCCCGCAGCAGGTCCTGCTCTCGGGGCAGATCCTACTACAGAAGATCCTATTCAAGGAGCAGATCACACTCCAGGGGCAGAAGATACTATGGATTTGGGAGAACAATCTATCGTGAGGCTTACAGGAGCTGGAGGAGCAGATCCAGAACAAGGTCTCGGAGTAGGTCACCTCTCCATCTGAGCGAGAAAGGTACTCTTCTTTTGTGACTAGTTGTGTGAGAACCTCAAAAGGTGCAGTTTATAGTCAGCCAGTCAAAAGCTCATAGGTTTACTTCTTTTATACTATAGCAGTGTGGAAGAAAACCTCCACATGGTTGTAAAAAATGCTTTTCAAAGGTGCAGTTTATAGTCAGCCAGTCAAAAGCTCATAGGTTTACTTCTTTTATACTATAGCAGTGTGGAAGAAAATCTCCACATGGTTGTAAAATTGCTTTTCAAAGTTGAGAGCATGTTCTTTGCACTTACCTGAAGCTCAGTCTCCCATGTTCTGATGCAAATTGAGCCCAGATGGTGCTTAACCAGTCAAAATCTCATAGGTTTACTTGTTTTATAGGATGGCAATGTGGAAGATGATCTGACGTGGTTGTAAAAATGCTTTACAAAGTTGGGAGTGTGTTCTTTGCACTTAGCTGAAGCTCAGTCTCCCATGTTCTGATGAGAATTGATCCCAGATGGTGCTTGCTTAGGTGCAGTGATAGTAAACCTGTGATTTTTTAGGCTTGTTGAAGTGCATGTTGATTTAGACACAGGTGAATGACACTGGTATTTTTTTTTTTCCCCTTACAGACAAGAGGGAACTCCTGGAAATTGCAAAAGCTAATGCTGCAAAAGCTCTGGGAACAGATAACATAGTCTTGCCAGCAAGCCTGAAGATCCTCCCTCCTTCCAAAGAGATAAAAAGTGAAAAGCCAGAGCATGAAGATGCTGGGGAGTCAGCTGAGGTAAGTATGACCTGGAGTGTTCTCCATGAAAAGGTAAAACACTTCTTGTCTTCTGCATGGATGTGTCCAAGTTCTTAACTATGGACTTGGACTATGAATTCAAACCCTTGAACAAAAACGTGGATTTACCAGAATGCTAAAAACCACTCCAAGAAAACACCCTAGACTTGGTGTTAAGCTGAAAGCACTGTGGACTCCTAAGAGGTGGTTGATCCCCTGAGTCCATGCAGCAGTGAGAGCTTGGGAAGGAGAGGTGATGTTTGAGTTGTTGCCCATTACTAGATTCTCTGTTCCTGCCCTAGAACAAGGACTCTCCTTACCAAACCTAGTGGGTTATTTTTTTTGAAGGTTAAATCTTTCTGCCTTTTTTTTTTTTTGAACTGTTGAAATCTTTTTCATGTGCAACAAAACTTGTTTCCCAGCAATTACATTCCCAAGCATCCAATGCATTTTACATACTTTATTTCTGTCTTATAGAAATCATGACTATGGTTCCAGACATGATGAAGAAAATCTGTTGGTAATGAAGGGACTTGTGGGTGATAGCTGCTGTGCATTTAAGGGAGGGAGAAACCTGAGCAGCTGAAACTTGATTTTTAGTTTGTTTTATGGTGTGTTAACCTGATCCATGGGAAATACAGAAACCTCTGAGATTGCTCAGATGCTGCTATTGCAAATGGAAGTAAATGTACTGAGGGGTTTAGACAAATGATACAGGCATCCCTTTCATAATGTATGCAATATATTCCAGATATTGAGAGAGTACAGAAGAAGAGGCCTGCATCACTTGCAGATAAGTTAATTGTCATTATCCAAAGCTCTGCAGGATGGATGTGCAGAACTTAAAGCAACTTGCTCAGTCCTTGCACTTCCTGCTGTGGTAGCCCATGCTGTCAGTCATTTGAATCCTTTGTAACCTGTCACTGGAGCCTGGATATCAGGTCCTGTGTGAATTGGCACCATCACTTTGATAAAATACTGAATGCTTTTCACATTTGAGTTCCAACATGGAGCTGTTTGTACATTGAGTAGCTTTACAGCTACTTTTGATGTAAATAGCTGAACCAACTCTCTACCACAAAGCTCATTGTCTCTAGTAACTGCCTGAACTTGCCCAGAGGAATGTGTCCTCCCACTTAAGCTGTGTGTGCTCTCCTCTAGCAATCCAGAAGACTTGCAGAAGACATGAGCAGGAGTGGAGTGGAGCGAGCAGCCATACAGAGAAGCATTTCATTCAGTCCTAATGTAAGTGGCACTTCCCAAGATGGAAGTGAAGTACTTAAAATCATAGACTCCTAGAATTGTCAGGGTTGGAAGGGACCTTAAAGCTTATCTAGTGCCACAATCCCCCTGCTATGGGCAGGGACACCTGGCACTAGAGCAGCTTGCTCCCAGCCCCAAAACTGCCAGGGCTGGGGCTGCCACCACCTCTCTGGGCAACCTGGAACAGTGGCTCAGCACCCTCCTGGGGAACAACTTCTGCCTAACATCCAATCTAAATCTCTCCTTCTGAAGCCTGGATTCATTTCCCCTAATCCTAGCACTCCCTGACATCCTAATGAGTCCATCCCAGCCCTCTTGTAGCCCCTGCAGATCCTGGAAGGACACAAGAAGGTCTCCTGGGAGCCTTCTCTTCTCCAGACTGAACAATCCCAACTCTCAGCCTGTCCTCATAGGAGAGGTGCTCCAGCCTCTTCTCATCCTCATGGCCCTGCTCTGGACACTTTCCAGCATGTCCATATCCTTCCTGTCCTGGAGGCTTCAGAACTGGACACAGTACTCCAGTACTTCCATCCTTCCTGTGTCAGGCCTTCCCTAGCATTGCTTCCCAGATTAAATCTAGCAACAAGATGAATGTTAATGCTTTGATCAAATGGCTTTCCTGGAGGAGTTAGGTCAGTAGTTGAGCACTGTGAGCCCATGCTGGCAGTGTGTTTAAAATGGATGTTGAACATGAGACTGTGTGCCAGAATAGAACTGGTTAACACCAGAACTTACTTGAAGTTCCATGTTTGGATATATTTTAACAAAGGAAAAAGCAACTTCCCTGAATCCTGAGTCAGTTAAGTGTATGAAAGTGTTGGTTTTCCTAGTACAAACCCCTTGAAGCTGACAGGTTTTGGTACATCTCTTCTAGCCTTTTAAAAGGAGTGATTTTTCTTTCTCCAGAACACAATGGCAAAGCCAGTCCTGCAGAAACCAGCCAGCAGTGTGGTGAAAGAACCAGCAGTTGCTGTTGTTAAGGAAGAGGACAAAAAGGGAAGTCCCTATGGGCAATGGGTTCCTGTCAAGAAGGAAGAGAAGAAAACCTTCCTCAACTTCTCACCTAAAAGTGCCCCATTCCGGGCACGCTAGTGTCCTGCTCTCACTTTCTTTGACTACAGCATCTTGCATCCTTCAGTCAGGAGAGCTGAACTATTGGTGGTTTTTTTTTTTTCTGGTCAGGTTGAAGACTTTGTTAATACTGAGTATTTATTTGGAGATGTTAATTTTTGGAGTCTTAGGTTTCTTTTTCAGATCTAGAGCACAGGGATCCAGAAGCCCCCAGCTGGGAATCTTGTGTTTGTATGTAAATATTTTGTATTGCTTTAAAAAAGGACTAGAACTTTACAGGTGGGTAACTTTTTTTTCTAAACAATAGTTGAGTCTCTTGTTCTTTGGAACCCTTTGATTTACATTGTGTATCCTGTTCATTTCAAGGAAATAAAGATTAGTTTTGCACTGCCTTCTCAAATGTCTCAGTATTAGACCTGTGTTGAGTAACTAAGTGGATTGTAGAAGTGGTTGTTTCCAGGTTTAGCTTTGTCTTATCCTGCTGCTACCACAAAGCTCAACAGGAAGAGGTGATTTTAGCATCATTTGGAAGTAGACCTTCACTCTGGGATTGTTCTGTCCAGGCTGTGCCTAGTGGAGGCCTCCAGAGTAACTGCCCCAGGTACAGTGGAGCCTTGGGTGTCTGTAACTGCCACCTGTGGAGCCATGGCTGTTCCCAGTGCTGACAGCATTGCTCTGCAGCAACTGTCACCTCTGCTCTGATGGAAGGAGCTTGAAAATCAGCTTCTCTGGGTAAGGCAGGGAGTGCAGGAGCTGGGAATGAACTCTGGAGCTCCACAGGTTGGCAGTAGAGTGCACTTTGGCTCTGTGGTTCAGCCAGGAAGAGAAATCCATGAGTGAGTCACTGGCTGTTGGGTGGGTGTGGGAGCAATTGGTTAAACTCAGTTTTGTGTAAATAAATGACTTAATAAAATAAACTGACTTGGACTCCTCTGGTCTGGAAGCCTCTTTAACACTTAACACTATGAAAATAGTGTATATTAGAGTAATAACAGTTAATGCTTTGAGCTTGTCCTTGTTGCTGCTTTGTGGAGGGCATGTGACACACAGCTAGAGAAAGCTGCTCTGCCATGGAGAGGTCCCACACATCCCTCAAGTGTTCCCTCTATGCTTTTTATGCTAGAGAATGGAGACAAGCTTTATTCTAAATTAGGAAGAGATGTTTATTTAGAAGATGAGATTGCACAAGCTGGTTACTTCTGCACTGAAAAGCTATATACAGCTAGAATGATGTAAATGACTTTTAAACATGCTGATTTGCCAAAATTGACTTACACAAAGGCTACAAAGTATTGATCCAACTTCAAATCTGCTAACAAAGCACAGCAGGGCTGTGGCCTGGGATGTGCCTAAGGTGGTGCTCACACAGCTGTGCCTCTCTCCAAGTTCTGCTTGATCTCAGCTGTGTACTTGCCATAGAATCTCTCTGCCTTCTTGTTGAACTTGGCATTCCTCTCGTTGATGTAGTCAATGTCCGCATCATCATTGTATGGCCGCCGGCGGCTGTACTTCTCACGCTTGTCAATCCTGCAGGACAAAAAGGGCAGGGCTTCAGGAGCTTTAAGTGGATTCCCCTGGCTTGGAGGATGCCAAGCTGCTCTAGCTCACCCCCTTCTTTAGGGTTTCTTTTAGGATTTACTTACTGTTTTTCAAGGTCTGCAACCATTCTGTCAACTCCTTCCTTAGATGGCACATGGGTTCCATGGAGGAGGCTGTCGGATGTGGGGTAGAGAGCTTCACCACTGCACAAGAGAAACAACAGGCTGAGGTTACACAAGGAACCAAGTACTTCAACTGAAGGCTAATGAATACTTCAGGGTGATCCTGCTTTAGCAGGAGGTTTCGACTGGATGATCCTTAGAGGTTCTTTCCAACCTTCACCATGCTGGGATTCTCAAATCAACAAAATAATCCTTCAAACTTCAGTAGTGCCAAGTTTGAATTAGTGACTCTCATCCCTAATGAACAGGGCAGGTCATCAGATTGTGTTAAAAGGCTAATTAATATTACAGCATCTAGGAGAAGAGGCAAGAACTAAGTAGTATTATGGCATCTAGGAGAAGAGGCAAAAAGTAATGTTATAGCATCTAGGAGAAGAGGCAAAAAGTAATGTTATAGCATCTAGGAGAAGAGGCAAAAAGTAATACAGCATCTAAGAAAAGAGGCAAAAACTAATACAGCATCTAGGAAAAGAGGCAAAAACTAATATAGCACCTAGGAAAAGAGGCAAAAACTAATATAGCACCTAGGAAAAGAGGCAAAAACTAATATAGCACCTAGGAAAAGAGGCAAAAACTAATATAGCACCTAGGAAAAGAGGCAAAAACTAATTAATATCATAGCATCTAGGAGGATAAGCCTGTGCTGAAAGGGTTAGTTTCAGGCTTCAGTGTTTGCTCATCAATTTGAACTCCCACAGCCAATGTCAGATGAGTGAAATTCAACTCACTACTGCTCCTTGAGCCTCTCATACTGCTCCAGGTCAGGTTTGATCTGCCGGGTCAGCCTCTGGTACTGGCGCAGCTGAGCAGCTGCATAGTCTAGGGAAGAGAATGAACTAGTGTCAGGGAGAAGGTTTGTGTTCCGTGGCTCAGTCTGCAGCTGAAATACTAACAAAAGCACAGGCAATGACATAGTTAAGCCACTACCTGAAAATCCTAGGTCTGGATTTTTCCTCTTCTTCTTCCTTTCCCATCTTTCAGCATCCTCAGCACTGATCTCCAGCAGTTTCACTCGCTCGTAGTCTTCTCCTCTGGCAGCACATTCCTAACACAGCACAAAGAACACTTCAGTTTTAACAGTATGCTCATGGCCAAGCACCAAACTAACTTAGAACTACCTAGATCAGTGCACTAGTGCAGGAGAGTAAGTTAGAGAAGCAGGAGTCTACTTAGGAGATAAGATTTTGGCTCCCAAGCCTGCCTAGCCACGCTGACACTGGAGCTGCAGCTCAGCAGGGCTGTGGGATGCTGAAATTCTGGGTTTACCTTCTTCTTCTCCTCCACCTTTAGCTCCCACTCCAGCCGAGCTTTTTTAGCTTCCCAGTTTGCTGGCAATTTCAGTCTTTTATCTTCTTCCACCACTTCTTGGTGATTCAACTTGCGAGCTTCGTTCTAGGAACAAAATGATTTGTTACAGGTGGCAAACCTTGATTCACAGGAAAGGACAAACAGATCAAACCCACCCGTTCTGCTTTGCTGCCCCACGCATCAGCGGCAGCACTGGCAAGAATCACAGAACCCTAGAATAGTTGCAGCTGGAAGAGACCTTGAAGATCATC
>VWZO01011423.1:95841-106851 GCA_013396975.1 Bucco capensis | reverse complement strand
TCCAGGCCAGGATGCCATTGGCCTTCTTGGCCACTTGGGCACACTGCTGGCCGCGTACCCGCATCATGTGGAGCTCGCGGAACTTGCGCAGCCTCTCCTCCCGCTTCTGCGCCGCCGCCGCGGCTGCCGTGCCAGGCCTCGCCTCATCCTCCGAGCTCGAGGAGCCCTGAAAGAACCCACATTCAGCTACCAGCACTAGCCAGAAGCCAGAAAACCCTCTTCATCCCCTACTTCTCCCCTCCTCCCCACCGCCTCACCCCGCCGTCGGGATCGCCGCTCCCCAGACTCCCCAGCGCAGACAGCGCCGCAGCCGCCATCGCTAAACACAAACACTTCCGCTTCCGGACTCGCCCACTTCCGGGCGGCGGGACTGCGGCGGCTCTGGCGCCACCTAGCGGACAGGAGGTGCTGCTCCCATTCCCCTCGGGAAGCGTCGGCGAGAGCTGGGAGCGGAGCTCAGAGTAGGGCTTTACGACCGCCGTTAGTCCGAGCCGTCCGCCGGTACTCCGAGCCGTCCGCCGGTACTCCGAGCCGCTCGCCTCCACGCTGCCTGCGGGACTGGGTTTAATCCTCCTGGAGCTCGAGAGGCTGCAGGCTCTCCCACGACAGCCACAAGGGCTGTTGTGAGGGGGCTCAGGCATCACCCGCTCACGGTCATGGGCAATGCCTGTGCCAATGCCTCATAACCCTCTCAGGGAAGCAATTCTTCCCGATATCCAACCTAAACCTTCCCTGGCACAGCTTGAGGCTGTTTCTTCTCATCCTCTCACTTGTTACCTGGGAGAAGAGATCAAATCCCACCTCACTCCAGCCTCCTCTCAGGGAGCTGCAGAGACAGATAAGGTCTTCCCTGAGCCTCCTCTTCTCCAGGCTATCCAACCCCTGTTCCTCAGCTGCTCCTCAGCACACTTGTGCTCTAGACCCTTCCCCAGCTTCCTTGTCCTTCTCTGGACACACTCCAACACCTCAATGTCCTTCTGGGGGTGAGGGCAATGTCCATGTGTATGTTGTGCAATGTCCTTATATTTGCACAGTAAAGGGAGAAAGGTTCAGAACTTTGTTTCTCTTTGAAGAAACGACCCAGGAGGTTCAGAGTTGCTGCCTGAGGATGTTTTCTGACGCTGACCTTGTCAGCTGCAGCTCAGGACTCTCCAGCAGAGGGAAACGCAGCCCAAGCGATGAGAGGCTGTGGCAATGGCAGGCAGCCCTGGCAAAGGCAAACTGTCTCTGTTCTCTTTTAACTTCGCTTTCTTCCGCTGCCAAACTCGGATGCGTGCTGAGTGATTAAAAATATCAAGCCCAGTGTTACCCAACAAGGAATCCAGGCAGAGGGAAAAGGAAAGAAACCCAACCTAGTGCAAGCAGTGCTGGAAAACTGAGCAGGCTGGGGCAAGGATTGGGAGGCAGAAGGCTCTTAGCTCTGCTGACAGTAGCTTAGTTAAAGAAAGAAGATCTTCCCAACGTGGTTTGGGTTTTGGGTGTCCCCTCACCTGCCTTCTCCATGTCCTCGTGGCTTGGCTGGGAGGAGTTGTTGGCTTTGCATGCACATGGAGTGAATTGGCACCACACTGGGGACAGGGAATGCTGGTGCTGGGAGAGGAGGGATTTCTGGAAGGAGCAGCCAGGGAAGAGGTTGGTGTCATAGCACAGTAAATTGGGCAGTGCACTGTCACAATCTGAGGTAGGTGCTTGGCCCATGGCTCTAGCAATAGCTCTCTGCCCTGGCTGGAGCTCCTGTGCTCTCTGCCTTGAGGCTCACAGACAGAATCCCAGTGTGCTGGGGATTGGAAGGAACCTCTGGGAATCATCTAGACCAACCCCACTCCTAAAGCAGGGTCACTCACAGCAGCTTGCCCAGGATCACCTCCAGGTGCCTTTGGAATCTCTGCACACAAGGAGACTCCCCAAGCTCTCTGGGCAGCCTGGGCCAGGGCCAGAGCCTTGTCTTCCTTCTATCCAGTCTAACTCTCCCTCCTTTAGTTTAAATCCATCACCCCTTGTATCTGCTCTGTTCCATGACATGGGGTGGCCACAGCTCAGCTGCAGCATGAGGCCATCAGCCCCTTGCACACTCACCACCCTTTTATTTAATCAGGGGCTTTCTGGGTTTGTGCAGTGCCTTGGCCCAGCTCAGTGGAGCCTCTCTTCCCTTCTCACTGCCATAATGCAGTTAGAAAATAAACCCAGGAGGTTTCCCTGGCTTCTGTGGATTTACTTCTGGGTCTGATGCCAGCTCAGGAAGCCTGGTTCCTGGTGCAGGTGCTGAGTGTCTCTTTGGCTCAGTGAGAACAGCTGCAAATCCCAACCTGGCCTGGAAAGAGCCAAGAATACACCCCAAATCTGCCTTGTGCCAAGGAGCAGGGCCTGGTCCTGCACAGGCTGACAGTGAGGACATGCAGATCTGCTCTTGCTGTCACTTGCAGTGAATTTATTTTTAGCCTCAGCACTGTTTTTATTCCTGATGCTCACAGAGCTGGCACTGCTCCTTGGGGCAGGAGCTGACTCCATTGTCTTCTCCAGTTGTGCCTCCCCTGCAGTGCCGAAATGCAACGTTCCAGTTACACATTGTACAGGGGATGGGAGCTTGGAGGAACTGACTCATCTTGGTTATATTTGTCCTTTTCAAAGGGGAAGATCCTGGTTGAGGGGTAGGAGGGGTGCAGGAGGGGGGAAACAGCATCATTATCTCCTATCCACCACAGCAAATGTGATGCTTTGCTCAGGAGACTGTCCCAGTGTCCCTGTGGAGGAAGCTGGACCCCCTGGCAACTCCTCAGGGATCTGCTCAGGCAGTCAGGGCAGGGGAAAGGGTGAGACTTGTGTCCTTTCTCAGGAAAAGAATTGTGGCTCCAGCATGGCAGAGTTCCCCAGGGTGGGAGACAAACCCCTGCAGGGACTGACCCCCAGCCCTGGGGACATTTTCTGCCTGCAAGGGAGGGTGGATGGGGAGGACAACCCCAAAGTGCAGCTGAAGACACAACAGCTAAGACTCCAGGGCAGCTGGTCCCTCACCCTTAGTTGGGGCATGCATCAGCATCTCTTCTAGAAACATCTGCCCTCGTTGCCTCTGTCCTGCAGCACAGCCTCCATCTTCCACTCACCAGCAGCACCCAGCTTGGGCACTGGAGCTGGGCATGTGGCACCATGGCCAGACCTGGCATACCAAAGCATGAGTGTGCAGAGCTGTGCTTTGGGTGTGCAATGCCAGGGTTTGGCCATGCAGTGCCAGGGTTTAGGTGTGCAATGGCAAGGTTTAGGTGTGCAATGGCAAGGTTTAGGGGTGCAATGCCATGGTTTGGGTGTGCAAAGCCATAGTTTGCTTTGGGTGTACAGTGGCATGGTTTGGGCATGCAGTACCATGGTTTGGATGTGTAATGCCATGGTCTGACCATGCAGTGATATGGTTTAGGTGTGCAATGGCATGGTTTAGCTATACAATGCCATGATTTGGGTGTGCAGTGGCATGATTTGGGTGTGCAGTGGCATGGATTGGGTGTGCAATGCCATGGTTTTGGGGTGTGCAATGCCATGGTTTGCTTTGGGTGTGCAATGCCATGGTTTTGGGGTGTGCAATGCCATGGTTTTGGGGTGTGCAGTGGCATGGTCTCACCATGCAATGTCATGGTTTTTGGGTGTGCAATGCCATGGTTTTTGGGTGTGCAGTGGCATGGTCTCACCATGCAATGCCATGGTTTGGATATGCAATGCCATGGTTTTTGGGTGTGAGGTANGGTTTAGGTGTGCAATGGCATGGTTTAGCTATGCAATGCCATGATTTGGGTGTGCAGTGGCATGGTCTCACCATGCAATGCCATGGTTTGGATATGCAATGCCATGGTTTTTGGGTGTGAGGTAGCATGGTCTGACCATGCAATGCCATGGTTTTTGGGTGTGCAATGCCATGGTTTTTGGGTGTGCAGTGGCATGGTCTCACCATGCAATGCCATGGTTTGGATATGCAATGCCATGGTTTTTGGGTGTGAGGTAGCATGGTCTGACCGTGCAATGCCATGGTTTTTGGGTGTGCAATGCCATGGTTTTTGGGTGTGCAATGCCATGGTTTTTGGGTGTGCAATGCCATGGTTTTTAGGTGTGCAGTGGCATGGTCTGACCATGCAATGCCATGGTTTTTGGGTGTGCAATGCCATGGTTTTTGGGTGTGCAATGCCATGGTTTTTGGGTGTGCAATGCCATGGTCTGACCACACAATGCCATGATTTTGGAGTCTCCAATGCCACAAGGCAGACGTGCAATAGCACAACCTGCTCTCCATGGCTCGCAGGTCCCCGCACAGATCCTCCTCAGGCTGGCTGTGGGCACTGCTGGAAAGGACAGGAAGCTGTGCTGCTCTGCTGCAGCAACTCATCTCCCCTTGCTCCATCTCCCCGAGGAGCTTCCCCCTCCCCAGCGTCCCCTCGCTGCCTTCCCGCCCAAGCTGCCACATGAGCTGCTCGCGTGTCAGGAGGGAGCCGGGAGCGTGCCGGGGGCTGCGATAAGGACTCGGCATGCAGTGGCGTGAGGAGAACTCTCCTGCCCCAGCCCAGCAGCTGCAGGAGCTGCTTCCACTTCCTGCCCCAGCCCTGCCTGCGCCGCGCAGCTCCATGCTGCTCACCAGCTGCCGCGCTCCATCCTGCTTCGTGATGAAAGGTGCTTTGGAAGCGGAAGAAAGCTCTGAGGAGCAGGAGGAATCATGGACAGGCAGGGCTGGAGACAAGGCAAGGCTGCACTCAGCCTCATCGCAGCCCTTGGGATGGGTGGTGGTAAGGGAGGGGAGGGGGGGATGGACATCCTGAACCAGGCAGGAGGGTATGGACCTTTCCCTGCATCCTGATTCAGGGGAAGAGCACGGGGGTGGGGGGCATATGTGGGGTTGGTTTGCTGTGCTCCTGCCAGGCTGGCTCACTGCAGTGCTATCCCAGCTGGGAATCTTAGAGCAGTGGCCAAATCTCCTTTGTCACCAGGATGAAAACTGGAGGGGGAGGAAAAGAGGCAGTGCCCAAGATGCCCATGTGCTGGAATCAAAGAGGCAGCACCCCAGAAGCCCATGTGCTGCAATCAAAGAGGTAGCACCCCAGAATCCCATGTGCTGGAATCAAAGAGGCAGTGCCCAAGATGCCCATGTGCTGGAATCAAAGAGGCAGTGGCCAGGATGCCCATGTGCTGGAATCAAAGAGGCAGCACCCAAGATGCCCATGTGCTGGAATCAAAGAGGTAGCATCCCAGAATCCCACGTGCTGGAATCAAAGAGGCAGTGCCCAAGATGCCCATGTGCTGGAATCAAAGAGGCAGTGGCCAGGATGCCCATGTGCTGGAATCAAAGAGGCAGCACCCAAGATGCCCATGTGCTGGAATCAAAGAGGCAGCACCCCAGATGCCCATGTGCTGGAATCAAAGAGGCAGTGCCCAAGATGCCCATGTGCTGGAATCAAAGAGGCAGTGGCCAGGATGCCCATGTGCTGGAATCAAAGAGGCAGCACCCAAGATGCCCATGTGCTGGAATCAAAGAGGCAGCACCCCAGATGCCCATGTGCTGGAATCAAAGAGGCAGTGCCCAAGATGCCCATGTGCTGGAATCAAAGAGGCAGTGGCCAGGATGCCCATGTGCTGGAATCAAAGAGGCAGCACCCAAGATGCCCATGTGCTGGAATCAAAGAGGCAGCACCCCAGATGCCCATGTGCTGGAATCAAAGAGGCAGTGCCCAAGATGCCCATGTGCTGGAATCAAAGAGGCAGTGGCCAGGATGCCCATGTGCTGGAATCAAAGAGGCAGCACCCAAGATGCCCATGTGCTGGAATCAAAGAGGCAGCACCCCAGATGCCCATGTGCTGGAATCAAAGAGGCAGTGGCCAGGATGCCCATGTGCTGGAATCAAAGAGGCAGCACCCAAGATGCCCATGTGCTGGAATCAAAGAGGTAGCATCCCAGATGCCCACGTGCTGGAATCAAAGAGGCAGTGCCCAAGATGCCCATGTTCTGGAATCAAAGAGGCAGTGGCCAGGATGCCCATGTGCTGGAATCAAAGAGGCAGCACCCAAAATGTCCTTGTGCTGGAATCCCCTGGGACTGGCACCAGCAGAGTGTGCTGGGATTGCCTGCATTGGGAAGCTCTTTGCAAGCAGAATCATTGGTTTGGGTAAGAGAGAAGAAAATCAGACCTCAAAGTTGTCTAGAAGCAAATCAAATCTGCAATAAGTGCATTGATCCAGTGGGATGGGAGACAGACTGGTGTTCTGGAAGAGAAGATTAATCAGAGCATGGTTACTTCTTGGAATAGCTAGAATCATTGAATTATTAAGGTTGGAAAAGACCTCTAAGATCAAGTGCAACTGTTGACCCAACACCTCCATGCCACTAAACCATGTCCTGAAGTCCAAGGTGTTTTTTAAGCACCTCCAGGGGTGGTAACTCCACCACTACCCTGGCCTAACCACTCTTTCCTATCATGCTTTACTGCAAGTAGTTATTGAACATGAAGAGATCTGGAGAGAGGGGAAACTTGAAGATCTTTTGGGGTTTTAAGGAGAAGAGAAGCTGGTTTTCTTCCAGCTTGGTTCCCTTCAATCACAGACTATTGTTTGTGTCCTGTTGGGTTGCAATGCTAATCTTTCAGATCAGACACATAATCATTGGGCTGCAAAGCAAAAAGTACCTGGGTAATGTGCTTAACAGAAATTAACCTGGTTATGTTGGTACTCTCTTGAACATGAGAAAGTGCTGATGGTCAAAATCAATTCCTCCCCAGCCAAATTACTGCAGGCCTGGCTTTGGGTTTCAGCTAAATGCTCAACCCTCCAACAATGAGCCTGATTGTATTGAATTAGGCTCCTGAGCATAGAGTTCAAATGATGGCAAGGGTTTGCCTTTCATGCTGGCAGCCAGCAAGTGGACAACATGGAATATCCACCTTTGTTTTCCTCCTGGGACCATGTGGAGGATCCCTCTGGGTGTCCTTGGTGCCAGAGCTGTGAGCAAGCTTTGCCCAAGCCTTTCCTTGTCCATGGAAGAGCTTATTGGTCTGGGATCATTGGGATGATGGGCTGGGGACTAATTTGGGATATGTTGATAAATCACAACCTTCCCAGGGGAGGTGATGGTTCTTTTGGAGACTTAAGTGCCTGGAGAGCAGAGCAGCTCTCTGCAGAGCTTGTCAACTCCTGCCTGGTTACATCTTTTCCCTTAAAAGCCGGAACCTCGCCGAGTTTCCTGGATGAGAGCACCTCAAGTCATTAAGCATGAATTGCAAATGAAGCAGCTTTGCAGTATAGATCCCAGAAATATGCTGCTGGGAGGCAGCAGGAGAGCAGCCCCAGGTGCTCACCTCTCTGTTTGTCATCTCACCAAGCTCTGAGGCCAACATCTCACCCCTGAGCATCACACCCCAGTGCTGTGGTACAGGGACACCTTCTGTGCACAGGCAGCACCCCGCAGGAGATGGGGATGCCTTTGAGGCTCCCCAAAGCCAGCAGCAGGGATTGATTGCTGGGGCAGACCCTTCCCCTGGGCAATGGGACAAGTGGCAATTCATTAGCTGTCAATAAGAGGGAGGGAGGGGGCTGAGGTCCTGCTGTTGGCATTAGGAGGGATGCTGTGAGCTGGGCAAGGTGGCAAGGGACACTCCTGCTGCAGCTCCTGGCACTAGGAATATTGAGCCCACAGCACCATAGAGGTGCCAAGAGGCTGCCTTGGACACTAGGGATCTGCTTCCATCCCTGCTGTGGGACAGGGGGCACAGGCATGGCCATCCCACCAGGCACACCTCAAGGTGCTCTGAGGCATATCACATCACAGGCATCAGGAAGAAGCTGGGCTGCTGGTGACCTCCTCTCCAAGCCCCCCCAGCCCCTAAACCCTGCACTCAGCCTCTCTCTTTGCAGAGCAGTGCTGGCAACTGTGTCATTTCCCATCTGGACACCTGGATTTCAGGAACCCCCACGCTGTTCAAAGGCAGAGAGAGGAGGAAACCAGTCCCTTCCCTGACTGTGGGGAGCCAGAGCAGGGTCCTGCTCCCTCCTTACCCTGCAAAGCCACAGGATTGAGGTTCACAAGGCTGGAAAACCAAAAGGAGGTGAGTGGGAGCATTTTGGGGGTGCAGATGTGAGCTCCCCACACACTCCAGCTCCAGGCTCTCCTGGGATGCTCCTGAGCCAGGCTCATATGTGCCACATCACAACAAAGCTCTGCTACTACAC
Source organism: Bucco capensis (assembly GCA_013396975.1). Lineage (NCBI taxonomy): Eukaryota > Metazoa > Chordata > Aves > Piciformes > Bucconidae > Bucco > Bucco capensis. The sequence continues at coordinate 98,661 of VWZO01011423.1, read as the reverse complement.
AAGGAGTAAGGTTGTTCTTTTTTTTCTTGTGGTTGTGGAGTGAGATTCTGCAAGGATATAAACAGGTGCAGCTCCTTGGCTTTCTTCTGAGACCTGATTTTTGGCCCTTAAAGTGTTAAGTGAGTGCTAAGCCCTATAAAATTCCCCTTTCAGCTACTCTTTCTGCACCAAAGGCTTTTGCTGACAAGATATACCAAAGCATCTGATGAAGTAATCCATCCATTCTCATTTATGATTAACAGGAAAAAGGAGGGGGGGGGGGGGGGGGGGAAAAAGAGAGAAGAAAACCAACCCCAAAACCTAACCAGCCCAGCCAGAAAGAACTCTTAATTGAAGAACTATTGTGCCCTGGTAACTGCTATTCAATTAATCTACTGCATTCCTTTCCACCCACACACTTGAAAACTTCCTGGTTATAATTAGAACCATTTAAAACCAATTTGACACTCCTGGGATGATGCAGTTCAGCTGCTGAGTATGGTGAATCTTTTGGTGAAAGGAGCAGAGAAGAAGGGCTGGGAGCAAGCTGGCTTCCCTCAGTTTTTAGGGAGGATCAAACCCAGGAGTTGATGCTTGTGCTGTGAGGATGTTGAGTCCCAGAGGGAGATGCAAGCTCAGGTCTCTTCTCCTCCTGAGCTGTGGTCTCTGTAGTTGGACCATGGGAGCTGCTCCTGGGAGAGCTACCTGGAGCATCCTTTGCTTGAGGATGCCCATGGGTGCTGGGATTGTTGAGGTCTTTGCTGGGGAGGGTTACAAATGCTTTGCCCCTTGGAGTAGTTGATTGCTCCTTTGTGCAAGGTGATGAAGGCAAAACCAAGGTGTTGATGCAAAAGGGTTTGGGTGTTCAAGTGTGGTGAAAAGATGTCTAAAAAGGGTGGTCAAGTGAGGGAAAAAGGCATCCAGAGGAGGGCACATAAAGAACTTGAGGGCTGGAACAACTCTGCTGAGAGACTTGGGGTTGAGAAGAGAAGGCTCCAGGGAGACCTTTGTGCAGCACTTCAAGGAGCCTAGAAGAAAGATGGGGAGAGAGGTTTTTAGCAGAGCCTGTAGGGGCAGGAAAAGGGGTGATGGCTTTAAACTAAAAGAGACTAGAGAAAAGGAAGAAATGTTTTACCCTAAGGGTGCTGAGACCCTGGCCCAGGTTGCCCAGGGAGGTGGAACCAGTCCAGGTCAGGTTGTTTTGGGCTCTGAGCAACCTGCTCTAGTTGCAGATGTCTCTGCTGGAGGAGTGGGGACTGGGATGATCTTGCAAGGTCCTTTCCAACCCAAACCATTCCCTGCTCCTAACTGCAGCACCAAAAGGTGATCTCTTTTTGGCAATGAGAGAGCTCAGAGGGGAGCTGATGCCAGGTCACCTCTGCACTCACCCTGCCAGCCTCAAAACCTTGGGCAGGGTTAAGAAAGCCTCAGAAGATGCTAGTCCAGGGCTGGATTTGTGATGAGTTCTCTGTCTGTCTGGGAGCTGGGGTGCAGCTCTTCTCTGGGAGAACAAAGAAACCACCAGGCCTGGCCAAAAACTGATGCTGAGCCTTGGTGGGTGTCACTTCTGCAAATGTGTTCCTGCTCAGCCTCCTTTCTCTGTCATTCCCCTAACCACCTGGGTGGCATTCTGATGGTATCTGCAGAGCCCTGCACTGCTCTCAAGCACATCCCTGACCACCTCAAGGGGAAGGCAGTTCCTCTAAGTGGCCCTGGAAGATCCCCTTAGTCACAGTATCTCTCCTGTCACCTTCTGTTTCCTTCTCCATTTGGCTTTCAGTTGAGGGACATGTGTTAACCAGGACTCTGTGCCAGATCCAGCCCCAGCCCCACAGCTTCCCCCCCTGCTGCTGGGACCATTTCCTCCCAGCACCCACCTTGCACCCAGCCAGGGTTGGGATGGCTTCACCTCTTAGCTTTTTTGGGGGGGGGGTGAAACATGATGTTTTGTGCTCTGTTCCTTCCCTTCCACGTGTTTTTCCTTTCAGGCAAGGGCTGTGATGAAATCCTCGAGGCTTTGAGTGTTGTTCTTGGTTCAGGTTCTTTGGAGCTGTGGATTTCTGGATGTGCTTTGTGCAGAAATTTGGGCTACCCTGGGCCCAGCAGCTCCACAGTCTCTTAGTGGGGAGCAGGAATGGCTCCTGGTCCTGTTTACAGTTGCTACCAGCTCCTTCCCTGCAGCTTCTACAGCTCCCAGGCTGCCCAGGGCAGTGGTGGAGTCACCATGCCTGGAGGAGTTCAAAACTCATCTAGCTGTGGTCCTTAGGGCCATGGGTTAGTGGCATGGGAATGATAGGGATGGTTGGACTCGATGAGCTTAGAGGTCTCTTCCAACCTTTGTGATTCTGTGTCCTTGTCCTTCTCTCCTAGATTCCAACCTACCCAGGACAACTTGAGTCTCTTCCTTCTCAGGGAGTTGTAGAGAGTGAGAAGGTCTCCCCTGAGCCTCCTCATCTCCAGACTAACACCCAAGCAGTTCCCTCAGCTGCTGTGCTCTAGACCCTTCCCCACTTTCCTTGCCTTTCCTTGGATGCACTGCAGCACCTCAGTGGCAACGGAGATAAGGAATAACTTCTCTGGAGTAAGGTTGGAGTAAGGAACAAGCACTAGGACAAGAGCAAACAGCAGCTTTATTTTATGAGAGCAGCTCCATGATATACTTAGGCTAGAGAAACTTTTCCCCTTGTCTCCAGAGCTTGGCTGGTCCCAAAGGTTGTCACCTAGCGTGGTGACACTGGAGCACTTAGTGGCCTCCTGTCAGTTCCCCAGGGCAAGGATTTCCCTTTTCTTGAGTCAGATTCTCTCCATTTAAGTCTATTGATTTGAATTTAAGAGTGAGGG
>VWZO01011423.1:84980-95118 GCA_013396975.1 Bucco capensis | reverse complement strand
ATAGATAATTAAATCTATCTATCTAATATGTATTTCTATGTATTACACCTTTATATCTAAATATATAAAGATATATATATATATATATAGGGAGCAAATCAACTTAATCAAGTGCAACCAGAATTGATTAACACTTCAGTCAAAACACTCAAGTGATGTCAAACACCTTGGTTCAATCTCAGCTGGGCTAAAACCCCAACCAAAACAAACCCCAACCAAACCAAACCAAACCCCACTGTGGTTCTCCACAGTCTGGTTGTTTTGTTGTTTGTTGTTGTTGTGGTGTTTTATTCCCATTAAATCCAGGCTTTTTTCCATGCTCCCATCCCTTCCTACAGAGGCTAGAGGAGCTGCTGACCTCCAGTGGGGTTGCTGGAGAACATTAGCTTGCCTGAGCTGTTTGCCCTTTCGCTGAGCAAATAATTAGGAGTGGTTTCTCCCCCTCCTCCTCCCTCCCTGCTCCCTTTTATAGGTACAATAATCAGATAAAATATTTCTGGAAGACTATTTACAAACTTCCCCCTCCCCATCAATCTTACCGTTAAGAAGGAACGGAGGAAGAGATCTAACCTCAAGAAGCTGCTAATGCAACCAAGCTCTTTAATGGTGGGGTGGATTTGTTGGTGGGTTGGGGTTTTTTCCCTCCCCCTCCTCCCCTCCCTCCTCTTTCCCTGCTGCCATTACTATGGAATACATAATAACATCAATAATTAAATATAAATTGGATTTAATATTTTATGCTGGCGACATGTAATTTACACTCGAGCCGAGAAATCAAAAGGTCATGTCTGAAGTAAAGGCAAGGAGTAAAGGGGAAGAGGGGCTGCTGGTGGGTGAGAGGAGTCCTGCTGCTCTTCTGATGGGTTCAACAATTCCCTCCAGGCAGGGGAAGAAGAGCTTTGCTTGGGGTAAAAGAGGAAGGTTAGTGGTTGGCTTGTAGGTTGCGTGATTTTCTTTCACAGAATCATTAAGGTTGGAAGAGACCTCCAAGATCATCAAGTCCAATTGTGAACACTAAACCATGGGCCTTGAGTGTCACATCTGGATGCTTTTTGAACCCTTCCAAGGATGGGGACTCCACCAGTGCCTTGGGCAAGCTTGGCAATCCTTTCAGGGAAGAAATTGTTCCTAATATCTAACCTAAACTTCACTTGGCACGACTTGAAGCTACTCCTTCTCATCCTCTCACTTCTTCCTTGGGAGAAGAGACCAACTCCTACCTCACTGCAACCTCCTTTCAGGGAGTTGTAGAGAGGGAGAAGGTCTCCTCTTCCTCAGACTAAGCAAGCCCAGTTCCCTCAGCTGCTCCTCACCACACTTGTGCTCCAGACTCTTCCCCAGCCTCATTGCCTTTCTCTAGCCATGCTCTAATGCTTCAATCTTGTAGTGAAGGACCCACAACTGAAAAAGACATGGAGCTGCTCAAGCTTGGAGCAACTTCCCCATGAGGACAGGCTGAGAGTGTTGAGGTTGTTCAGTCTGGAGAAGAGAAAGCTCCAGAGAGAGCTCAGAGCAGACTTTGAGTGCTTCAAGGGAGCCTACAGGTAAGATGGGGAAGGAGTTGTTACCATGGAGTGTGGTAAGAGGACAAGGGTTAATGGTTTTAAACTGGAAGAGGCTTGGGTTAAAGTAGAGAGGAGGAAGAAATTCATTGCTCAGAGGGTGGTGAGACACTGGAACAAGTTGCCTAGAGAAGCTGTGGAGATCCCATCCCTGGTAGTGTTCAGAATCAGGGTGGATGAAGCCTTGAGGAACCTGCTCCAGGGGAAGATCTCCCTGCCCATGGCAAGGGGTTGGAACGAGATGATTTTTAAGGTCCCTTCCAACCCAAAGCATTCTATGATCTCTGTGGGCTCTTTGAGTGTTCATCATCTCCTCCTTGGTTCCCCTGGGTCAGGAGTGAGCTGGCAGCACCAGGAAGACCTTAGAGGAGGTGGCTGCAGGAGCACACCTCAAGCCTTCCTGGGAGCTGAGCTACACTCAGCTCTCTGCAGCATGAGCACAGAAGATCCTCATGGTGGTTGGGATGAGTTATTGCTCAAGGCTGTGGGCAGAGAGGTTTGAGGCTGCTCTGGGCTGCCTGAAGATGTGTTCCTTTGCAAGTGAGGCTTCTGCTTTTTTAGAGGTTGTGCAACACCTCTGGGCAAAGCCATTCTTGATTCTTCTTCTTCTTCTTCTTCTCCTCCCCAGAGGAGGAAGGCAGGAGGAAGCAGCCTAGGTGCTGGCTGCTTTTGGGCTCTCACCTGGCACGAAGGTGGAGGAGGCAGGCAGAGCTGGGCCAGGGATGCCCAGTGCCAGGAGCTGCTTGCTGTGTGGATCTGAGAGCCTTAGAGCCTGCACAAAGAAAGGCTGAAGGCTCTAGGAGGGAAATCAATCCCTTTTGTGTGTTGGGAAGGGACTGGCTGAGATTTGGCTGTCACCTCATGTGGGATGGAGCTCAGCTGCTTGGGCATGGCTTGAAGGGAAGTGCTTTAGGAGAGCATGGAGAGGCAAGGAAAACCCAAGGACACATGGGCTCTGTTGAGTGGCTCTTGTAGGACTTCTGAGAGTGGTCATGGGTGGCAGGTGACAACATGCCACAGCCTCCAGGGCTTACAAAGCTGCCTTCCAGGCACTCAGAAGAGGGCACAACATGCCCTTTTTAACTTGCCAAGTCATAGATGTGACCAATATGTCTCCATTGGGCTTTTTATTGAGCCAGATCCAAAGGGACTTGAGCAGAGCCCAGATCCAGTGTTTGGAAAACCCATGCTGGATCCTGGATCCCTGCTGGGGTTAAGCTCAGTTTGGCTTTTCCATCACCTGGAGGGTGGCAATTGCTGTCTTGTAAGGACAAAGCCACCTCAAGCATTTTGTTGGATGGCATGGTCTGAGCTGAACTGCTCCCAAAGGCACTTGGGGCTGAGGTTTATGAGCTCACTCTGCTTTTTTTTGGTGTCTTTTTGGGGGCTCTTCTGAGGCTTTGGGATTGGACTTCAGGAAGGTTTTGGGAGGAAGAGGAAGGTTTTTGGTGCAGAAAGGAAGGTTTCTGGTGGAGGAGCAGGCTGGTATGTCCATGTCTGCTCAGCTTTCCCAGGTGAGCTGGAGGAGGGCAGGGAGTAACTTGGAGGATGTGGAGGTTGGTGTTGTTTTTAACCTCTGATTTCTGAGCTGATGATGCTCTTTTGGAGAGGGATCCTGGGTGATTCCAGCTTCAGGGAAGTGGCAGGGAGCTTGGTTAAGTGCAGGATTCAGAGTCCACCTCTGCCTTTTGTGGGCATCTCCTTAGCTGCTGCCAGGGAGGGAGGTGGAAAATCAACCAAGGCTTTTGGTCTTGGCCCCAAAATGTTGGGAACTTGTTAGCAGTCAGGGTCTTTTCCCACATCTCTCTATTCCCTGTACAGGCTGCAACAAACTCAGTGGGACCAAGCCTCAGACTCCACACTTTCCCCACCTTTAATATCCCAAAATCATAGCTTCGTCTCCTGCCATTCCTATTTCCAAGGGCTGAGCAACTTTTCATCTGAAAAGAGGACTACAGCATAGTTAGCATCCCATTGATATCCTATTATTTTCCATCTTTATTCATCCCCAGATGCAGCAGGAATGACTCCCTTCAGGCCACTCATCACTGGCAAATGCTTTTAAGCCCTTTAAGAGTGGCACAGTCCACGTTGCAAGGTGCTTGGTTTATTGTGTGGAGGAGCTGCTCTGAGCAATGACTTCCCTGCTGTTTGGGAAGGGACCAAAGGGAGTGATTGATGGGCAGGATTCAAGTCACTGAGAGCTGCTCATTTAATCTGCAATCAGGACTGTCCTGATCAATTTGAGAGGCAGCAGCAGGTTGGTGTGTAGTGATAGAAAGGAGGAGATTCACCTTCCATGCAGCAGTTATCCAGGGATTATTGCCCTGGCTGGTTTGGCTGTGGGAAGTTAATCCCAGCTGAGGAGCTGGGCTTTGGTCTTTTAGATCTAGGTTTATGGATGACACAGAATCCCAGAATGGAGAGGGTGGGAAGGGATCTCTGGGGATCATCTAGTCCATCCTCCCTGCTCCAGCAGGCTCAGCCCCAGCAGCTTGCCCAGCATCACCTCCAGGGGCCTTGGCAATCTCTGCACACAAGGACACTCCACAAGCTCTCTGGGCAGCCTGGGCCAGGGCTCTGCACTCTCACAACAAACAACTTTCTCCTCCTGTACAGATGCAACCTGCTGGCTTCCAGTTTGTGCCCAGTGCTCCAGGGATGCTGCAGCTGCTGGAGATGGATGTCAGCTCTTGTTAGGGAGATACACAAGGTGTGAATCCACCTCAGAAGCTGCTGCAGGATGGACTTGTTGCCCTATCCCATTCACACATCTTGCTGGAGACTTGCTGCTGGTGCTCAAGTCTTCTTCCCCCCCTTTGGAAAGACAATCCCTGGCTGGGATTACTCCCCAAAGCAGCTCTTTGGGGTTTTTTTTCCCCCCCTACTGCAATCTTTTGCAACAGAGAAGCAATTACAGCTCACAGCTCTGAGGCTTTACCTCCCCAACTTGCTCTGCCTTGTCACGTCCCATTACCTTCCAACCCAGCCCTGATCCCTGCCCTGAAATATATATAATGAAAGACATTGAAAATATATCAAAATGGCATTGCTATTGATTTATTAATGCTAGGGAATGCTGCCCTAATTGAATTTAGGTCCAGGAAGTCAGTTAATGCAGCTGACAGTGATACAGGAATCCAATCTCCCCAGTGCACACAGTTAGGAGGTTGTTTTTTTCTCTCTTTGTTGTCAGTTGGATAAATAACAAATCAATTTAAATTTCAACAAGGTTGCTAAAAAAACAAGGCAGCACCTGCCTGGGCCAATCACTTGGCTAAGGTTTTGTTTGCTGGTGAAGGTCAGGGAGGTTCAGCCAAGGGATGGAGGAATGTCCTCAAGGCTTGCTGAGGGTTTCTTGGTGTCAAGCTCAGCCTGGAGGGTAAGGATCCTGCTTGTCACTGGGATCCAGAGCCATGACTTTGTTGGTAAATGTTGCTTAACAGTTGTTTTACCATTGCTCCTAACCCAGAGGACTTGGAGGCTTTTCCTCCTCCTCCTAACCCTAGCTAGACTTGGCTCTTCAGATGCTGTGGGAATGTGCTGGAGCAACATAGCTCACACAATCCCAGCATGGGGAAGGTTGGAAGGGATCATCCAATCCAACCTCCCTGCTCCAGCAGGCTCACCCCCAGCAGCTTGCCCAGCATCACTTCCAGGGGCCTTGGGAATCTCTCCACAAGCTCTCTGGGCAACCTGGGCTAGTGCTCCATCACCTCCAGGGTTGTTTCTCTGCCTGATCTGCCCCAAAAACTCCTCTATTCCCTTCTTTTTGGAAGGCACACTCAGAGGTCTCTGCTCTTTGGGGCTGTGTCCAGGAGCATCCCTTGACATTTAGCTGTTGAAACACATTCAGTTCAAGTTTAGGCTAAACAAGGTTTAGGAGTCAGGATCCAATATTGCCAGCCTGGAATGCAAAGCCTAGTCCTTCAGTGTTGTCTTTTGGGACTTTCTCAGAGCTTTTTTAGTGTGGTTTTTTTTAAGCCCTAAGACATACTCCTGGCTTGTGTTTGCAATGCAGCCCTGCTGGGCTTGGTATGGTCAAGAAGGCAGAGGAGGCTGAGTTAATTAAATCAACAGCTAACAGTGGAGGTTACCCACAAAAGTGAACCTTGGTGCCCCTAAAACCACTGACCAGAGAATGGCTGGAAAAAAACAAAACCACAGTTGGAGTGAAATGGAAAAAGAAATCTTGGGCTCTACATCACTTTCAGCTGGCCACAGGTATCAGAATATTAATTGCTCTTCGACTTGATTTTGTTGTGGGATTAAGGGCATGTTGTGGCTTAGGAAGATATTCTAGGAGCCACAAGGATGGAGGCAAAAAAATCCATCCCTTCAGCAGTTCTGTGCTTGCTGCAGCTCCTCTCCCTGGCATCCAGCAATCCCTTTAGCATTCCCACACTGCCTGTTCCCCCTCTGGCACCTGGAAGCTCCTTATCCCTGTGGGAGGAGAGCAGGTATGGAATGTCATTCTCTCTAAGTTTTGGATGTACTATTGATTTGTTTGCTTTGCCCACAGGGAAGAATTTGGTGGCTGGAAGCTGGGGCAGGGTCCTGCCTCCTCTCTCTGTTCCCAAATGGACAGAGCAACATGGGAATTGTAAGGAGGTACCTGGGAGAGTTGGAGACAGGGNCTAAGCCCTTGAGCAGCTTGGGAGCCTCTGTCCCCTCTCCAGCACCTCCATGTCCCTCTTGGAGTGAGGAGCCCAAAACTGGATGCAGTACTGGAGGTGAGGCCTCCCCAAAGCTGAGCAAAGGGGCAGGATCAGCTCCCTGCTCCAATGGGATTTCCTCTCTCCTGCAGCAGGCTGTGCCTCCCTCCAGTGCTGGAGGACACATCACTTCTCTTTCTGGAGAAGAGAAAGCTCCAGGGAGAACTTCTTGCAGCCTTGCTGTACTTCAAGGAGCCTAGAAGAAAGATGGGGAGAGAGATTTTAGCAGGGCTTATTGGCACAAGACAAGGGGTGATGGTTTGAAACTAAAAGAGGGAGATTTACACAAGATCTAAGGAAGAAATGTTTTATCCTGAGGATGGTGAGAGCCTGTCCCAGGTTGCCCAGAGAGCTGGGAGATGTCCCATCCCTGGAAACCATTCCAGGTCAGGTTGGTTAGGGCTGTGAACAACCTGCTCTAGTTATAGATGTCCCTGCTGCCTGCAGAGGGCTTGGACTAGATGCCTTTGCAAGGTCCCTTCCCACCTAAACCACTCTGGTTCTCCTTAGCCCTCTCCTGCCCCAGGTGTTCCCTGCCATGCTCTGCTCCACACCATCCACCCCCAGAAGCACTGATGGGTGTAGGGAACACTCTGAGCTCCAACACCACTCAGCTTTCCTGAGTGCAGAGACAGGATTAGAGGTGCCCAGCTGCAAACCAAGCCCACCTTTGCCAAGCTGGGAGCCCTGGGGGGGGGGTCAGAGGCACCTCGAGTCCCTGCCTGGTGGCTTGGTGCCAAGAGCTGTCACTTTGGGAAAGCCAATAAATCCAAGAGATCAGAGCAGAAGGAATCCAATCCAATGCAGCCCCATAAGTCACAAGATGTCACATAAAACCAGGGAGGTTCAAACTTTGCTGCAGTGACTAGTTTTAATTTCCTGGGGAGAACAGCTGCCTTGATGCTAACGGCAGATGAAAGCAGAGAGTTCCCTGTTGCTCCAGCCCCAGCCTGGATGGACACAGCTAGGAGCAGGAGCTGCTAACAATGCTGCTCTTTATCCCAGGAAACTCACATCCATTAAGCTCAAAGATGTTAATTACAACACAAATTACCTATGAAAGACTTTGCTCAGCAGCCTGAATGTTTGCAGCCAGTAATAACTTTGTTTTTTCCATAGCGCTGATGCTGTTGCTTTGCTGGGGCTGGGGGGGGAATGGGGTGGTTTGTCTTTTTGGTTGAGTGTTTCTTGTGTTTGGGGATTTTTTGGTGGGTTTGGGGATTCTTTTTTTGTTTGTTTGGGGTTTTTTTTGTTTGTTTGGGGTTTGTTGTTGTTGTTAGTTTTGTTTTAAGTGTGTTTAAATAATAACTGAGATCTTTTGGCCCAGGTTGCCCAGAGCAGTGATGGAATTACCATCCCTGGAGGGATTTAAAAGCCATGGAGATATGGTGCTGAGGGACATGGTTTAGTGATGATCTGGCAGTGCTGAATTAACAGTTGGGCTCCATGATTTTAAAGATCTTTTCCAACCTAAGCAAGTCTCTGTTTCTACCTGGCCCTGCCTGTGTCCCACATGCTTCGTGCCCACGGCACTCTGTGCCTTTCAGCAGCATCAGAGGAGGATGATAAATGAATATTTGGAGGACAGAGGAAAGAAAAGATGATGTGTATTTGGAGGTTTGCAGCTGCTGGGAGCTGCCATCGTGCCTTTGTGCCACCAGCACATGATGGGATACCTGGGGATGGGTGACCCATGGGGATGCTTTGCAGCAGCATCACCTGCACCATGGCACAGCTCCATGGATTGAGCAGGTTTGGGGGTCAGTGTGCAGTGCTTGGGGAGAGCTCAGAGCACTAGGAAAGTCTTTAGGGCCAAGTATTTGCTCCAAGACCCATCCCTGACCCATACTAGGCTCTTTGTGCTCCAAAAGACTTGCCCTTTGCAGGAGGCTCCACAACCATTTAACGACTGGGATGAGAGGGAGCCACACAGCCCAGCTCTCACCAGGCTGCTTCTGATCTGCTTGGAGATTTTACTGCTTCTTTTCATCTCCAAAGCCCCAGGCCTCAGGGGAGACCTTGCAACCTGGGCCTTGAGCTCTCAGCTGCTCTTGGCTCCACTGCTGGCATGGAGCTTGTGACCGGACGATGGCAATCGCGTGGGGACATCTGATCCCAGCAGCCTTGGGAAGAGATGGGAAACCTCCAGCTGATGGCAGGCCTTGGGTCAAGCCTTCCTTTCCAGCCCATCCCCTGCTTTCCTGGCTGAGGGGCTCCTCCTGGCCATGAGGGATGCTGAGAGGTGACCTGCTCTCCTAGAAGATGGCCCAGATGGTGGGTTGAGGCTCTTACTGAGCTCATTCCCCTTCCATGAGCAGAGAGGATGCTGCTTATGGAAGTGGGAGAAGAGCTGAGAAGCTAAAGAAAGAAGTAGGATGTTGGTGAACCACCTCCTCTGGCTTTGTCTCAAAGTGTAACCCCAAGGAGTGGCTGGGTGCTGGTGATCCTTGTATGCAGAGCTGAGCTGACAGAAGTCATGTTGCTGGTCAAGGATAGGTTTGGGGTTCATGTTGGCTTCCTTCTGCCCTTGGGTGATGCTAGGGGCTGGTGTCCCTGGAGAAGGGAGAGGAGAAGCCCTTTCCTAGCCCTGCTAGCTGCACTCACCCTTCCCTACTGCCTTGGGTTGTGCTACCTGCAGAGGTGAGGAGCTGCATCCTCTGAGCCAGCAGCAAAGGAGGAAGCAGGGAAAGGCCCAGCCCATGGAGTGACCACTGCTGGGAACAGGAAAAGAGAAGTGAAGGACTGTGAAAGTCTGCTTCTTGGGAGAAATTCCAAACCCACTAGGAGGTAAAGCTGGGCAAGCTGCTGTGGCTGAGGCTGCTTTAGCAGGAGGTATGGACTGGAGGATGCTCAGAGGTCCCTTGCAGCCACTAAATGTTCTGTTGGGACCATGGCACTGTTTGGGTCCTCCTGGCTGCAAGAGTAGCAGAGCCTGGCTTGTCACTTGGCTTTAGGCATTAACATCTCCTACTATAGAGCCTCCAGGGAGTTTGGAGTGGAAAATCCTGTGTTCCTCAACCCAGCCCACCCCATGCTTAATGAACACATTAACAACAAGCCCCTGTTTATTTATATCAATCTGAAAATCTCCAAAGACACTCCTATGTAGGCAAGCAGGCCAGCAGCTCCCAGCCCTGTAATGGCTCATTAATGTATTTTAAGCAAGAGAGACAAGTTTGCTTTGGCAGAGAGGAGGCTCAAAAATGCTTTTATAGCAGGAATGACCAAGAGTGCCTTTCTGATTGCCTCTAAATTCCCAGTGAATAAATGAATAATAGACAAATAAATGAATAATAGATATATCAGTGGATTAGATGGTGCAGGGCAAGGAGAAGAAGTCACCCTGTGGCCCTGCCAGAAGGTTTGTTTAACAGGACAAACTGGGGAAAGTCAAAGCAGAAGGTGTGTGGGGACAGGATCAAAGTCTCCTGGTCCCCTCACCATAGGAGATAACCTCCAGCTGGGTGATTCCTTGAGTTCCTGTGTCCATGCTGTGTCCTAAGAGGATGGCAACCTCCTCTTGGCTGCCATTCCCTGCAGCAGGACCAGCTGGACACAGCAGATGGGCTCTGAGTGCTGTTGTGATGCTGCAAGCTTTGCTCCAGCGAAGTGGCATTGCTGGCCAGGGCCATGGGGTGCAGTGAGCAAGCTCCTGGCCACATCCAGAGCTCCCCTGGCTGGAGCATCCCATTGTTTTTATAAACGATATAAACAACAGCATTGAGTGCACCAGCAGCAAGTGTGCAGATGACACCAAGCTATGGGGTGCTGGGGATAAGTTGGAGGGGTGGGATGTCATCCAGAAGGAGCTGGACAAGCTGGAGAGGTGAGCCCAGGGGAACCTCAGGAGCTTCAACAAGA
>VWZO01011423.1:30842-72467 GCA_013396975.1 Bucco capensis | reverse complement strand
GATGGGGTTGGAGATGGGGACGGGGATGGGATGGAGATGGAATAGGGATGGGGATAGGATGGGGATGGGATGGGATGGGCTGGGATGGAATGGGATGGGATGGGATGGACTAGGGATGGGGATAGGATGGGGATGGGATGGGATGGGATGGGATGGGATGGGATGGAATGGGATGGGATGGAATGGGATGGGATGGGGATGGGGATGGGATGGGGATGAAGATGGAACAGAGATGGGGATGGGATAGGATGGTGATGGGTGTAAGATGAGGTTGGAGGCTAGGTAACTCCAGACCATCTTGCCCTTCCCCATCATGGCTAGAGCATGGCAGAAGCTCCACATTCATCCTAATGCCTTCCTCCTGGAGATGGTGCCATTCCAACTGTGTGTCCTTTGTACTCTCTGCAGCTAATTGAAGGCAGTCCCATGGCAAGGCCAGAAGAAGAGTTGATAAAAACCATTTGCAGGGCTCTGTTTAATGCCTCCTTCTCCTTCCACAAGCCAGATGAAGAGCTGCCAGCCTTTAACTGGGCTTGCTCCTTGCAGAAGCAACAAGGGAGCAAGCCCCAGAAATATCACGTCTGGTCTGCTAGCTCCACACAAAGAGGAACCCAGAGAAGCAATAAACATCTTTGTTTCAGACATCATTTGGTATTAAATGGGAGAGAATTAAATGATTGCACCAAGGTTGGATTATAGCCAAACAGCAAAACATTTGGTTGGTGTTAGGAGGAGAAGTTCTTGTTTGTTTTAAGGAGCTCAGTGTGTCTTCTCCTGCCTGCTTGGATTTGGCTGCAAAGCATTTGTCAACCTTCATTTAAATTCCTTCTGGCTTTTGGGGGGGGATTCAAGCACATTCTGAGGGTTTTTGTGTTGGCTTTTGTGGGAGCATCCCTGAAAATGGGTGTTTGTTGGTGCAAATATGTATGGAATGAAAGGAAAAATCCCAAAGATATTCACTAGTTAGCCTGGAAATGTGTGATTTGTGATCTAGGAAGGGGATTCTTTTGGCTTTCTGATGGGATGGGCAAAGAAATCTCACATGGGAGAGAAGCACCAAGCACTGCTCACATGCTCCAGAGTCACAACTGGGTGAAAAAGCTGGCAAGGACTGAAAGAAATATCATAGAATCATAGACTCCTAGAATGGTTTGGGTTGGAAGGGACCTCTGGAGCTCATCTAGTCCAACCCCCCTGCAGTGGCCAGGGACATCCCCAACTAGAGCAGCTTGCCCAGAGCCCTGGCAAGCCTCACCTGCAATGCCTCCAGGGATGGCAACTCAACCACCTCCCTGGGCAACCTGGGCCAGTGTTCCACCACCCTCGTGGGGAGCAACTTTTTCCTGATGTCCAGTTGAAATCTACTCCTCTCTCTAGTTGACAATTTTAGGGATCTAAACCTTCTTTTTGGTGGCCAACACTTGCTTGGCCTGAAGGTTGCCTTTGCATCTCCTCCCTTAGAACCATTATGGTTGAGCAAGACCTCTAAGATCAAGTCCAACCATGACCAGAAGCTGTCAGATAAACTGAGCTAGTGCTGGGCCCCTTTGGCTTCTGAAAGCAGGTGATGCCAACAGCACTGCTGTGCTGTCATTGCTTCTCTGGAAGGTCACCAAGTGCAAGCCTCTGCATTGTTTACCACAAGCACAGATGAGTCAGAGTTTCACAAGTGCTCTGCTGGGGGCTGAGCTCTGGGGCTGCCAGCACACACCAGGCTGGCACCTCCTGGCCATGGAGAATCAGAGACTCCTAGAGTGGTTTGGGTTGGAAGGGACCTCTGGAGCTCATCTAGTCCAACCCCCCTGCACTGGCCAGGGGCATCCCCAACTAGAGCAGCTTGCCCAGAGCCATGGCAAGCCTTGACAAGCCTGGGTGCTGTATGGACCATCAGGATGCTGTAGAGCACTGACAGCCAAAGGAACATCCATGCTGCCCATGACAGCAGTCACAGCCTTCAACCACAGCATTATCCTCCTTCTCCTTCTCTTTCTCCTCCTCCTCCTTCTCCTCCTTCTTCTCCTCTTTCTTTCTACTTTTTCTCCTCCTTATTTTTCCTCTTTCTTTTTTTCCTTCTCTTCTTCTCCTCCTCATTCTCCTCCTTGTCCTTTTTCTCTTTTCTCCTCCTTTCCCTCCTCTTTCTCCTTTCTCCTCCTCCTCCTTCTCCTCCTTCTTTCCCCTTCTCCTCCTTCTCCTTTTTCTCCTCCTTCTTTTTCCTCTTTCTTCTTTTCCTTCTCTTCTTCTCCTCCTTCTCCTTTTTCTCCTCTTTCTCCTCCTCTTCCTCTTTCTCCTCCATCTTTTTCTCCTCCTTCTCTCCTTCTCTTCCTTCTCCTCCTTCTCCTTTTTCTCCTCTTTCTCCTCCTTTTCCTGCTTTTTCTCCTCTATCTCCTCCTTCTCCTCCTCCTTTTCCTTCTCCTCCTCCTTCTCCTCTTTCTTTCTACTTTTTCTCCTCCTTCTTTTTCCTCTTTCTTCTTTTCCTTCTCTTCTTGTCCTCCTTCTCCTCCTCTTTCTCCTCCTCTCCTTCTTTTTTCTCCTCTATCTCCTCCTTTTCCTCCTTCTCCTCCTCCCCTTCTCCTCCTTCTCTTCCTTCTCCTTCTTTCTCCTCCCTCTCCTCCTCTTCCTTCTCTCCTTCTCCTCCCTCTCCTCCTCTTCTCCTCTTCCTCCTCGACTCTTCTCTTTCTAAAACTGCTTTGATTTGGGTTTTTTCCTTCAGGATTCCGTTGTTTTTTTCAGCCCAGTGGGCCAGCCCAGGCAGCTGCAGTCTGGGGGGATTTTCCATAACATAAACATATTAGAAAGAGAAGGCAAAATAGAAAGCACCAATGTTTTTTTCCATTCCCACTGGAAGCAGGGAGTGTGTTTGGAACATGAGGAATGTATTACTCAGGCTATTGTAAAATGAAATAGCAAAAGCAACCAAAATAGGAGGAGAAGAGAGAGATTTTGAAGTCAAAAAGTAAATAAAGGGCCTCACTTGGGAAGGGAGACACTAAAAAAATGAGCTTTTTATCAACTAGCCTTGTGCTTGAGAGCCCCATGGAGACCTGACCTTTGCCTCTGGGATGCTTGGATCCTGGATGGGGAGGGGAAAGAGGCTCCTGGGTTTGGATTTGCACTGTGAAGAGATGCAGCCATCCTCCTGAGGGCTGGGAAAGGACCTCCTGCTCCTTTGGATGGTTCCATCCCTCTGGGAGGAGCATCCCAGAAGGGATTTGTGCCTCTGAGGTGCCACCAGATTCATGGCCATGATTCAGGGCACTGGATGTGCTAGTGGTGATGGCCCAAATTCCTGCCAGCTTTGGTCACACATCTCCTCAGGCCACCCACCAGGCTGTGGGACACTGCTCACCCTCTCTGAGGGTTTCCTAGTGCCCTTGGCATCCTGATGGGCTCCTGGCCTCATAACCACAAACTATCAGCACAGGGAACCTAGCCAGGAGGAGACACCTTCCAAGGATCTTTTCTCTTAGTAATGATAGGATTTAGGGCTCTGGGGATGCTTTTGGAGGTTTTTTAGTTGCTTTTTTCCCAGTCTCTGTGTGTGTGTGTTTGTGGCAGCTGGACCAGGAGGTGATTTCACAAGGCAGCATGGTTTCTGTTAAAATAGCTTCTAAAGAAAAAAACAAACCCCAAAGAATCAAAACAAAATCTATAGGAATGATGTTAGAAGCACAACCCTGGCCCAAAGTCTACCCTGGCTCCTCACACACCCTCTTGTGCCTCCTGACTCCCAGCCAGGGCTTGCTCTGGCATAGGGACAGACAGACAGACAGACACAGAGTGTTGCAAATGGAGAGCATGCCAGGGCCCTTGCTGCTGGCATGGCATGGGATGGCATGGGATGGGATGGGATGGGATGGGATGGGGAGAGCTGCTTGCTGCTAAGAAGATCCTCCTGGTGTTAATCAACCTGCTGTTAACAACCCCATGGATCAGTACAGGCTAGGAACTGACCTGTTGGAGAAGAGCCCTGGGGAAAAAGCTCTAGGAGTGCTGGTGGCTAGGAGGATGCCCATGAGGCAGCAATGTGCCCTTGTGGCCAAGAGGCCAATGGCATCCTAGGATGCATGAAGAGGAGCGTGGCCAGCAGAGCCAGAGAGGTTCTTCTCCCCTCTCCTGTGCCCTGGGGAGGCCTCCCCTGGAATGCTGTGTCCAGTTGTGGGCCCCTCAGCTCCAGAAGGCTAGGGAGCTGCTGGAGAGAGTCCAGCCCAGGGCCAGCAAGATCCTGAAAGGAGTGGAGCATGTGCCCTAGGAGGACAGGCTGAGAGAGCTGGGTCTCTGCAGCCTGGACAAGAGGAGACTGAGAGGAGACCTCAGCAATGCTTAGAAATATGGGAAGGGTGAGTGTGAGGAGGAGAGAGCCAGGCTCTGCTCCATGGCATCCAATGGTAGGACAAGAGGGAATGGGAGCAAGTTGGAGCACAGGAGGTTTAGTATTAAGCTGAGGAGGAACTTGTTTGCAGTTCAGGTGCCAGAGCACTGGCCCAGGCTGCCCAGGAGCCTGTGGAGTCTCCTTGTCTGGAGCCATTGCAGAGCTGCCTGGACACATTGCTGTGTGAGCTGGTCTAGGTGCTCCTGCTCTGGCAGGGGGGTTGCACTAGATGAGCTTTCTAGGGCCCTTCCAACCCCTGACATTCTGGGATTGTGTGAACCTTGATTGGAGCTTTGCAAGAGGTTTCCCACATGGCTCCAAGTGCAGCTCCAGCATCCCAGGCTGGAGCTGATAGCTCCAGGAGATGGGTGTTGGTTAAAGAGTGCTTCTCCTGAGGTTACAGGGGAGTTTGCTTGAAGGAAAACCTCTTGGAGGAAAACCTTCTGATCTCTGGAGGCAGCAGGTGAGTTATTCCAAGGAGCAGCACATTCCCTCAGCAGCAGCACAGCCCACACCTGCCTCCTATCCAGCTGCTGCTAGAGGAATAGTCCCAGCTGGTGTTCCAGGGAGATGCCAAAAAGCCTGGGAAGAAGCTCCACTCAATTACAAACACTACAAACTGCCACAAAAGTTGCCCATTTATTTCCATCCATGAGGAAAAATTTCTTCCTTGCAAGGGTTGTTAAATCTTGGCCCAGGCTGCCCAGGGAGGTGCTGGAATCACCATCCCTGGAGAGGTTTAAGAGATATTTAGATGCTCTCCTTAGGGCCATGGGTTAGTGGTATGATAGTGCTAGGTCTGCTTAGACTTGATGAGTTTAGAGGTCTCTTCCAACCTTAATGATTCTGTGATAATTGCTCACCAAACCACCTAAAGGAATATTGCTCCCTGCATCCCATGCTCAGTGAGGTTTGGGTGCAAAGGAATGGCAATAGAGGATGCTGGAGCTTGGAAGCAGGCCCATGCATGGATGGGGTACAGGGAAAAGCTGGGAAGGCTCTTTTTCCACAGCCTGGCAGGCATTAAATGCCAGACACAGGCTGCATCATTTCCTTTCCAACTGGAAGCATGTGTGTGGAGATAATTTAAGGACAGAGCAGGATGCTGTCGTTGCAGTGACCTGAAGTCAGGAATAAAGGACTTATTGGGGATTTCATAGAGTCATTAAGGGTGGAAAAGACCTCTAAGATCATCCAGTCCAACCATCCACCTAACACTGCCAAGTCATCACTAAACCATGGCTCTCAGCACTACATCTCCATGTTTTCTGAACCCCTCCAGGGATGGTGACTCCAGCACTGCCCTGAGCAGCCTGGGACAATGCTTAACCACTCTGTCAGCAAAGAAACTTTTCCTAATAGCCAATCTAAACCTCCCCTGGTGCAACTTTGTTTGTTGTGTTAACTTCTGTTGATGCTCTCCCTGCTCTCTTTATTCTGAAGCAACCCTTAAGCTAGAAATCAGTGCTGGGGCATTCAATCCTAACATCTCACACTCTCTTGGAGGAAATGGAACATCCTCATCACATCCAACAAGAGCAAGGGCATTGGGATGTGCTTCTGAGGTGGGGAGGGGGGGTCAGGACTGTCTGGGGTGGGGAGTTGGCTGTGGCTAAAGGAGACAAGGAAGCAAAGCACTTGTTGGGGAGTCCCCATGCAGAGCTCTTGGGGAAGGCTGTGGATTGAAGCCAGACATCTCACTTCCCCTGCCAGGGCCTTCTCCCACAGCTCACCCCTCCTGCCACTGAGGCCAGGAAGCTTAGCTGAAGGAGGAAAATGTGCCAACCTTCTCCAAACCTAGCACTTTTGGAAGGTCAGACAGGAGCAGAGCTACTCAGAGCCCAGCACAGGGCTGAGGTTGTGTTTGGCAGATCACAATCTCTTCTCTTCCCCATATCTCTGGCTCCTCCTGCAAGACCAAAAGCTGCTACTGTTTTGTCTGGGCAAGTTCTCCATTTCTGTCTTCTTGTCCAGCCTTAAGCTGCTGCTGAAACACTCCAACTTCCCAAGCTGCTGTCTGGGCTGGGGTGAGGAGTCTGCTGGGGAGGTCAGGCAGCTGACCCAGGCAGACAAGGCACCTCCTGCTTACAAATCAACTTTTATAAGAAACTTGTGCATGAAAAACCAAACCAAGGCCATGAGCTGATGGTGATGAGAGCAAGGCTAGGGGCTGAGCAGGCACAGCTTCCTTTCCAAGCTGCTGGAGATGGCTGTGGAGCATCCAGTGCCTGAAATACCATCGTGTTGCATTTGTCTGAGTTCATTGCCAGGAACCAGAAAAGTCTCTTCTGCGTCACTTGGAGTTGTGGCTAACTGCTCCAAGGCAGGGATTTGTTCTGTGCCTGAAGGGATGAGTGAATGTTGGGTGAAATTCCAGGCTGGAGCCTTGTAGGGGCTTGGTTTCTAGAGCTGCTTTACAAGCATCAGACTTACTGGTCCAGAGGAGAGCTCCAAAAATGATCTAATGGGGTTGAAGCATCTTTCCCTGTGAGGACAGAATGGGGTTGTTCAGCCTGGAAAAGAGAAGGGAGATCTTAGAGCAGGCTTTCAGTGCTCCAAGACAGCCTGCAGGAAAGCTGAGGAGGAATTTCTTATCAAGGAGTGTGGGGATAGGACAAGGGCTAATGGATTTCAACTAGAAGAGGGACAGTTAGAGTAGAGAGGAGGAAGAAATTCTTTACTCAGAGGATGGTGAGAACCTGGCCCAGCTTGCCCAGAGAGATTAGAGATGTTCCATCCCTGCAACCATTCCAGGTCAAGGTTATTCAGGGCTCTGAGCAACCTGAAGCTATCCCTGCTGACTGCAGAGGGATTGGACTAGATGCCTTGGAAAGGTCCTTTCCCACCCAAAGCATTCCATTAAGGTGTAATTCTTTCCCCAACTGTTCTTTGGGCACCCTGCACTGCTTCTGCTCTGCAAAGACAGCTGGGGAAAACCCTCCCATGGATAAAAGCTGCTGGAGTTGGCCCATTTATAATCCAGGCATTTAGAAAAGCATCTCCTGTGATTTGCTTCCCTGCCAAGCCTCCAGCTTTTGGCCCAGGCAGGAGAAATGGGCTAAGCACCTTGGAGGGGGAAGCTAGGGAAAGCATTAGAGATGAGGCAAGAGGGAAGGAGATGTCTGTGCTGGTGTCACCTCTAGTCACTGCCATGTGCTGGTGGCTTTCCTGGGCAAGCTGCTCTAGTTGGGGATGTCCCTGGCCACTGCAGGGGGGTTGGACTAGATGAGCTCCAGAGCTCCCTTCCAACCCAAACCAGTCTAGGATTCTATCACACAACCCTGTCTCCTTCATCAGAGTGAGATGCAAAGGATGCACAAGACACATTTGTGGCTTGCCTGGTTCAAGAGGTGTCCAAGACTCTCAGGGTGACCAAGTTGGGTTCCTTTAATGCTGTTGATGTCCCACAGGGAAGTTAAACCAATATGGTGTGTTTGCACTTGCCTGTAAAGCTGCTTTTGCTCAGCTGTGACCCCAAGATACTTTACCAGACCTGAACCAAAAGGGAAATCAAAGTTCCCTGTCTGGCACACATCACAGGCAGCTGCCAACCCTCTCCTGAGGAGGGAGGGGGGACAAGAACACCCATTTCTGCCCCTATATCTGAGAGATATTTGCAGGCAGCACAGCCCTGAAGTGGTGCAAGCTTTGGCCAGGCTTTTCTAGCAGGTGGGAGGTGGGAGAGCCTGAGGGATGCTGAGTGGTCACTTTCTCTCTCTTTTCACATTTGACTTCCCCAAAAGCATCACTCAGCAGCCAGAACCCAGCTCAACCTTGCTCAGGACACAGTGGATCCTTCACCCTGCTAGAGCTCCAACACATGATTTGGTGTGGGAGTACAAAACCCTTCCCCAAGGCTCCTTTGCCAACTCCCTGCTGCCCCACAGACCTCACCACTGAGCTCTCATTTGGTACCCAGCATCTGCCCAACATTTTGAGGCAGGCTGTGGAGAACAGCAGTGTAAAAATGCTCTTGAGGAAAGCTCAGTGTGCATTCAGGCACTGTGTGGGGATAGGAGATAGCTTCTCCCACCCCTCCAGGGATGAGGACAAGTGATGGGGGGGGAGGGGGGGGGGCAGTTGTGTCAAAGTGTAGCTCTTTTCCAAGGCAAGAAACCACTTTCTGCACTTTCTTGGTGTTGCAAGAGTGCTTTGCTGGGCACGTGCAGGAGGATTTCCCTGGCCCTTGGCTCTTTGCCTGGGAGCCTTTCCGTGACAGCAGCTCCTCTGCCTGCCTCTCCTCGAAATCAGAAACCATCCTGTGTTTTCCTGTGTCCACCCCCTTGTACTTTTCTCGTCGTCATGTGCCTTTCAGTTCCTCTTTCCACCATCCAGACATTTCCCCTTTTTCTTTCCTTTGGAATTTTTGTTGTTTCTCCCTTTGTCACATTTGGGCTTTTGAAAGGCTCAGGCACTGGTGGCATGGTTACAGGATGGACACTGCCTGCAGTGCTTTCCCTCCTGCTTTTGGCTCTTCCAGGCTCTGGAAACTTCAGGAAAGATCCTAGAATGAAAGAATTATCAGGGTTGGAAGGGATCTTCAAGCTCATCTAGTTCCAACCCCTCTGCCATGGGCAGGGATACCTCCTATTAGAGCAGCTTGCTCCCAGCCTGGTTTGATCATCCAGATGTGTCCAGGGGTTGGAGGAACCCCATGAAACACTTACCATCAACATGGAGAATGGACCTTTTGGAGAAGAGTCTTCATTCCCCATAGGCTCTGGCACAAGGTGTCCCATCCTTTCCAAAACTTCTCCAAAAGCCCTGAGAGAAGAGAAACTCCCATGAACTTGACTAGCTCAGAACAAAGGCTAATGTTTCCACCTTTGGGCATTTGGGGAGAGGATGGGTTGTCCTTAGGTGCTCCATAACCTTTGCATGAATAGTTCCTTTTCTCTGCATAAGCACATTCTTACAGGAGCTTTGGGCTTTCCTTCTCCACTTTACTCCAAGCATCCTGCTCCTGTGTTTCACTTGCTTCAACCAAGCATAAAGCTCAAACTGTTCTTTGAATATTTATGACTAGTTTTTATCTCATGCCATGCATACAAAACATACTTGATCCCTTTCCTAGGCAGTTTTTTTTTCAAGTGCAAAGTTTGAAAAACATGTGGCTTTTATTGCAGGCAGGAATGAATAACAGCATTCCACCAGGAACCACATGAAATGGAACAGCAATATTCATCTGCGTAAGGGCAAAAGCTGCCTTGTTTCCTATTTGCAGTGGAGCTCTGAAATTCATTAAGAACTAAAAAGATCTGACAGTCATTAGGATCTTTTAAAAAAAAAAAAAAAGGAGTGGAAGTGGCAGCTGGGACCCACGCTCCAAAAAAGCTTAGCCCTGCTATCAATAGCACAGAGGATGTGAGGCCTGGCCATGCTCCTCCTCATTGTCAGGCCCTTTGTGGCTTGAGGAGAATAGTGGTCCTCAAGCCATGCTTCATGGCACTGCAGAGAGCCACTGGATCCACATCACTTGCCCTCATGCTCCCAAGTCACTTCACAGCTTTAGCAAAGCCCAGCTCAGCTCTTCAGCACTGCAGATATTCTCTGGGAGTTCCCAGCACAGCCTGTGGCTGGAGGAGTGGTGGATCCTGGCTCCCTTCCTCTTGTTTCAAGAGATGATAAATCCCTGATGGCCACAGCATCACTCCGGATTCATCCCGGTGCGTGCACTCAGGGCTCACTGCTCCAGTCCCCAAGAGCCTGAGCATGGAGATGTGTGTGTGACAGTCTCTCCCTAGGGATGCTGATGGAAATGAGGATTGGTAACAAAGTGCACTGGTGTAAAATGAGGTGAATTGGGAGAATAAGCAAGTCCCAAAGCTGTAAGGAGGCTCAGCGATTGCTTCTCTTTCCATGGACTTGTCCAGTCATTTCAATGATGGTGAAGGAAACTTGGCCCCTGAGAATCTCAGATTGATTTTACCTGAAAGAAGCACTTCAGAAACTCTTGCTAAACTCTTCCTTCTCCTCTTCTTGCTGCCTCAAGCAAGGATCCTGGATGCCAAGCATCAGTGCTGTGTATGCAGACAGCAAGGTGGAATTAGGCAGCCATGGCTCCAATGGGGTTAATGGATGTCCCAGCTTAGGATTTGATGGCAAAACAACAGCCCCAGCCCTGGAAGCAGGTGCTGAGAAGACTTTCCCCCACTGTGGGCATCACCCATGCCTGGGGCAAGGCGACCACTGAGCAGAGCCCAGCATAGCTCTGCTGGAGTCGTCAACACGCACTTGGAGCTGGTCCTGAGCCCGAGCCCAAGCTTCCCCCTGATTTATGGCTGGGGCAGCCACTGCCTTTTCTCCCCCCTCACCAGTTTCCCTTTATTTCTTCCCCTGAGCCCCACAGCTTCCTCCCACAGGAACCTCTGCCTGCAGCTCCACTAATTGCCCTGTGGGAGCTCGTTTGAGCAGTGACACTCAGGGGTTAAAAATTGTCACCGTGGTGCACCCCATTGGACCCAGCATCTGCTGTTTGATTTATGAATGAATAGCACGCTCCCTCCCTGCATGCTGCTCTCACATCCCCTTCCCTTAGCTCCAAACCAGATCCAGACACCCGCCTGGTCCTACTGAGCACTGGGCTCCTGAGAGCTCCCAGGCAGAGTTTGAGATGAATTTTTAATAGAAAGCTTCCTCCAAGTCTCTGCACTCATGTCCCTGCCATCGAAAGCAGTGGCTCTGCTGCTGAAGAGCAGCTCAAATGAATTAAGGACTACAGAGGAGCCTGGAAGGGAAGTGATCCCAGCAAGTAAGGATTTAAAGAGCTGCTGACCTTCCTGTGATGCCAACAGGAGCTTTTCAGGAGTGGAGATGAGGCCCAAGCAAATCCTGAGCTTTATATTCTATTAACCTCCTCTGGAGAGCAAGGAGGGAGGCAGAGATCCCCACGTGTTGATGACTCCTGGTTGGCAGAGGATGAGAGCAGGGAGAGGTTTGCCCCTTGGTTTGAGACAACTGAATCCTGTTGTGCTGAAAAGGATAATTGAAATGAAAGATAATTCCCACAAGGGCATGGTGAGGCAACAGCTGGAGTCCTGGGTCCATTTCTGGGCTTCTCAGTCCAAAAAAGACAAGGAGCTACTGCAGAGAGTCCAGCAGAGGCTCCCAAGATGCTGAGGGCACTGGAGCATCTCTGGCAGGAGGAAAGGCTGAGAGCCCTGGGGCTGGTTAGTCTGGAGAAGAGCAGAGCCAGAAGGCTCAATGCTGAGTAAGAGCTAAAGGGTCCATGGGGCAAGAGGATGGGGCCAGGAACAAGATGAGAGGGACAGGAGAACAAGGAGAGGGACAGAAGGATGGGGACAGGGATAGGCGGATGGGGACAGGATGATGAGGAGAAGGACAGGAGGATGAGGACAGGGACAGGAGGATAGGGACAGAGACGGGAGGGTGAGGAGAAGGCTAGGGCTAGGCGGATGGGGACAGACTGCTCTGTACGGTCCCACCGCGGAGCAGTCTCTGCGGAGCCTAGGCGCCAACTAGTGGCGGCGTCGCCACACTGCAACTCTGGCGCCTGCGCAGTGTGTCCCTGCGCGCATCCGTCCCGGGGGGTACCGGGATGAAGGATACCGGGATGAGGGGTACCGGGATGAGGGGTACTGGGATGGGGCTGTGCCTACTCCCCAGGCAAACCCCGGCTGGGCCCGACAGCGCTTTCGGGCTCACATCTCCGGGAGTTGTGCGGATCCCTCCCGCTGCTGAACGGGAGGTGAAAAATAAAACTAAACCGGCGGCAGCTTTCACCTAAAAAGGGCAAAATTTCAGCGCCGGTAGCGGCGGGACATGGCCCGACACGGGGGTCTGAAGGGACCCCCACAGACACCCCTCCCGAGACCGGCTGGGCTCGGAGCTACCCGCGGCACCAGCTGGTCCCGGGACCGGCACAGCCTCAGAGCTGTCCCGGTTAGTAACGGGTGCCAGTAGCGAGGGAACCTCCGCGGCTCCGACTTCCAAAAATAGCTGGTTTTGATTCCGTTTGAACAAACTCGGAGGATTTTAGGGTCTGGGATGCGGAGCCGGGGTCTGGCTTGCCCTTGCGGGCGCTGCTGCTTGTAGGGAAGATGTTGCGTTAGGTTGCGGAGAGAGTTCAGGAAAAAGGAGGAAAACCAAAATTGGCGTGTTGAGGGTTATTTTGGTTTGGTTTAAGGCAAATCGCGTTTCACAACGAGCAGCCTGGAGCTGGCAACGCTGCAGCCCGGCTTCGACGGAACGTCCGGTCCCTCAGCCCCGCCGGGAAGAGAAACGCCCTCCTCGGCCCCGGTTTTGCTCCCCGGTTCTGCCTCCTCCCGCCCCGCGGTTCAGTCGTTCCGCGACCGGGGCTCGGCAGGCAGCTATCTGCCTCCTTCGTTGTGTTCCCACACAACCGGTGGCCTCGCCACGAATTTTCTCGCCAACGATTCCGACCGAGCCCTACCCGCAGCTGCAGCCTTGTGGGAGCTACCGGGGGGCACCGGGCGCTGCGGGCTCCCCGGGACCGCCGGAGATCGAGGCAGGTTTTGATTTATTTGGGAGGAGAGGCAGAAAGCGGAGGTTGTGGAGCCGCGGTTTTCAGCCAGTCGAGGGCGCGTATGCTGGTGGTCGCCAGCGGATGCCCCGCGGCCGCCGCTCGCCCCGGTCGTGCCATGGCTGAGCCACGGTGGGGAGAGAGACATAGGGAGGGAAGGGGCGGGCAGCGGGAGACCTCGGCTGGGAAATCTCTGTATTCCCACCCGCTCTGCACAGCGGCAGTGGCGGCAGTGGCTCCTGCCTCAAAGCGACCTCATCGCGCCCAAAACCCTCCAGCGGCAGCGGCGGCGAGAAGCCACCGGAGCCCCGAGGTGCGCCCGCCCCGACGAGACCGCCCGGAGACCACGCCTACTTTTTGACTAACCACGCCCCTTACCTATTGGACCACGCCCCCTTTCGGTGCCGTACAGCTTCTTTCTGCATTGGCCACGCCCCCTCGCCCCCGCAGGAGCCGAGTGGTGGGCGGAGACAAGGACCCTCTAGGCTCCCTATTGGTTCCACGCCCCGTCCGTCATGGCGCGTCCCGCCCTCCCCCAGGGCCGGCAGTAAATACGGTACCGGGCGGCGCGGCTGACACTTGGGAGCTGATTTCGGGGCCACCCGGCGGGAAGGGGACCCGCCTGCAGCCGAGGGCTCCCGGGCACGACGTTGACTCTACCGGGGCTCCTCACCGCAGTTCTCCGGGCGGAACCGCAGCGAAAGCACCGGGGAACGAAAAGCGGAACCGGGCGGGAACGAACACCCCGCACCGTTCTCCCCGCGCCACCTCGCCGAGGACGGCGATCCCCCGGGACGGAACGAGGCAGTGCGGGGCCCGGCAGACGCTGCTCTCACGCCGAGCCCCGTTACCGAGCTCCATCGCAGCCGAACGGTGGTCACCGAGCCCCACCCGGTCCCTCCTCGTACCCCCGGGCCGCGGCGGCTCCCTGACGCCCGCCGTTGTGATGCGTATTCCCGTAGACCCGAGTACCAGCAGGCGCTTCACACCCCCTTCCACGGCTTTCCCCTGCGGTAAGATGGGAGAGAACAGCGGGGCGCTGGGCGCCGCCGCACCGGGAGCCCGGGCTCGACCCGAGGTCCGCTCCGTCGTGGATGTACTGGCAGACCACGCCGGGGAACTGGTGCGAACCGACAGCCCCAACTTCTTGTGCTCGGTGCTGCCATCACACTGGAGGTGCAACAAGACGCTACCGGTCGCCTTCAAGGTAAGCAAGCCGTGAGCTGGGGGAGAGAAGGAGGGAGAGAAGATGCCCCGGTGGCTTGGAGGGACCGGGCTCAGTGCGGGCTCGCCCTTCAGCCTCATCCGCTCGCCTCTTGCCTTCGCCTCTTTCGCTCTAACTCGCTCCTGACATCACCTCCCAGGAGCCTGGGTTATTATTTTTAATCAAGTCTCCGCATTGCCCCGCGGTCACAGCATCTTAGATATTCTGTACAGTTAGGAAAGCGCTCAGGCAACTTTGAAGTTTAATGAGAGTGGAGGTTAATTACTTTTCTGGGAGAGAGAGAAAGAGGCAGGCAAGGCAGATCTAATCTGCAAAAAGAAAGCAAAGAGCTGAAGCACTAGCACCTAGCTGCGATGCCTGGGGCACCCCCCCCCCAGGAATGGGGTACCCCCCGGGAAGGGGCATCCCTAGGTCGGGCATTCCCGGGATGGGGCATCCCCGCTGCACCCCCAGGGCCGGAGTTTGGGAGAACGGGGATGAAGGGACGAAAAGCCAATAATGAGCAGCGGGAGCCGGGCAGAATGGCAGCGAGGTCCCGGGGAGGCCGAGGTGGGGTATATGGGGGTTTATCAACCGGATCCCCGCAGCCATCCCCGCACCGGGATCTCGGGATGCAGCTCCCTGGACAGGGATGATCCTTCCCAGCCCCTCCGCTGGTTCCCTGCCGAGCTCTGTGCTCTCGGTCACTGCTGCCCCAAGCTCCGCAGCGCTCGGGTTTGGGTTTTATCATTATTATTATTATTATTATTATTATTATTTTCTCCAGAATCAAACAAAATAAAAGCACAAACCCCCTCGACGGGGCCGAGGGGGCTGACCCCTCCTCTCTTCTGTCCCATGGAAGCCCCTTGCTCCTTTTAACCCTTTTTATTCAAGCTCATTTTCCTCGTCCTTCTCTCATTTTCCAGCCGTTCTCGGGGCCGCAGATTGCTTTTGGTTTTGCTTCGGTGTCGGGAGGATTTATTTCAGGGGGAAACTGTAAACGCAGGTTTAGCTCCGAGCGCGGTTCAATTTTAGCCTAAAATCCTCTCGTCCTGCCCTAGGTGGTAGCCCTGGGAGATGTGCCCGATGGGACAGTGGTCACGGTGATGGCAGGCAACGACGAGAACTACTCGGCTGAGCTCCGCAATGCCTCCGCCGTGATGAAAAACCAAGTAGCGAGATTTAACGACCTCAGATTTGTTGGGAGAAGCGGCAGGGGTAGGTACCGGCCAGGAAATGGTTACCCTTTTTATATTGCTTTTTAGAGGAAAAAAAAAAAAGAAGAAAAGGTTTAGGTTTGTTGTTTTATTTTTGTCTTTTATTTAATTTTATTATTTCCATTTATTTTATTTCATTTTATTGTTTCCATTTCTCTTCTTTCAATTTTTCTTTCTATTTCTCTTCTTTCCATTTCTTTTCTTTCCGTTTATTTCTTTTATTTCCATTTATTTCATTTTACTTTCTTTTATTTCATTTCGATTTATCTTATTTTCATTTATTTCCTTTTCATTTTAACGGGGCCAATGGTTTACTTGCTGCGGGATGAGCTTCTCACACTACAAGGAATAATCCCTCACCCTAAAGCAATTCCCAAGCAGGATGAGGAAGGGATGCAGGAGCAGCTCCAGCTCTTCCCCAAGGTTTTCCCTTTGCCGAGAGGTCGGGAAAGGATCGTGCAGGAAAAAGAATATGAAATCCTCGTTGTAAAAGCTCCGCGGTGGGATAAGGCAGCACCTCTCAGGTGCGTGGGCTGGCAGGCAGCCCAAATCCTCCCGATTTTAGCCCAGATCTTCCCGAATTCATCTCATCAGCCAGACCAAAGGAGGCAGCGGTTTTTGCGCACCGTGTCCCCTCCGCAGGTGATTGAGCTCGGGGACCAGAACCTTGAAAAGGTGCAAAAATGTGTTTCAAGTGAAATCAAGATGCAGGGGTGCGGAGAGGCTCAGCTCCATCGGGAGATGTGACTGCTGTTTTGGGGAAGATTCCCTCATTTTCTCCACGCTTGTTGGATGGAGAAGCAGGAGAGGTTTGTCACTTTCCCGCCGTAGATTTGCTCTGCCGTTTAGCCTTACCACGATCACACTGCTAGGGGTTTTTTTTTCCCCAACAAACAGTCAAGGAAATGAGGGAAAGAAATGTCCCGAAAAGAGGGATCACGAGCGGGTGGCAGGGGCAGAGCTCTTCCCTCCTGCCTCATCCCTTCTACCTGAATTTCGAAGAGGCTAAATAGAATTGCAGCTTTTCATCACCACTAAACGCTGCAGAGTGAAACATTTAATTGTTCATTTAAAGCAAAAGAAGACTATTTTAGTGGCCATAGAGCAGCATTCTCTCAAAGGCTTCAGATGTATCCACACAATGTCAGCTAGATTTTGGGCTCCTCTGTATTAATTAAAGGCAGTGATGGTAGGAATTATTTGCATGTAATAACTGTTTACTTGTTCCTCTTTATGAAACTGGAATAGTTTACATTCTTTCATACATTTCCTTTTTCCTGTTGGCTCCTTCTGCGTGTTGCAGTTTCTTCTAAACTCGCCCCTTAACTGGTTGCAGGTTGATGGATGGAAAAATGGTTCTCTTTGAGGAATTAAGCTTTCATTTCTGTAATCAATTATTCTTTTAGGCTCGTTTCTGTCTGCTTTGGGGTTTGGATTTTTTTTTTCCTTTTTATTTCCTTTTTTTTTGTTGTTTGTTTGTTGTTTTGTTGTTGGGTTTTTTTTATCCTCCTTACCCAAATTTCCAAACTGAGCACAACCCAATCTCAACCTGACCTTTGAATTCCTCATTAACTCTGCAGTCCCAAACTCTGAATTAACAGTCATTTAGAACCACAGGAGTGAGGACTCTCCATCCACGGGCAGAGTCCTGGCGAATACTCATTACAGCAGTGGAAACACCTCCCCTGCCTCTAACAGGCTTCGGAGCGAGGAAGTGCTGATTTATTTTGTTTAATAGATTATTGTGGGATGAGGTTTTGTAGGATTTGCAGAGGACTAACCCTGCTGGGGCTGCTCCGGAGGCAGCATAGTGGTTTCCACTCGGCGTGAAGCGTGTGTTTAGCTCCCTGGGAAGAGCTGTGCTTTGCCACCTCTTTCTGACTTATCTAGTGTGAAAACTCGTTTTTATTGGGTTTTTCTTCTGGGTAGCACGCTTGCTTTCCTTTCTTTGGCTTGATCTCTGAAAGCCTCGTGCTGGTTTCGTTTCTGCTGGCAGGAATTGGGAGTCGCTGTGAAATGTGCTGTTGGAGCAGAGCTTTTTGTGTGTGTGTGTGTAAATAAATCTGTGTCACTCCAGTGCTTGGATGTGTGCATCTATAAACATATCTATCCCTCTTGGAACAGCCTGAGTTGCAGGAGCCCTGAACAACAGAAGCAGCCAGGCTCTCCCTTTCAAAACATGAAGCTGAAATGGTGCAGAATTGGGCATTTTGAACATTAATTTCTCTGGGATCATTCCCCAGCACTGTGAGTTGGGGAGAGTAGCTCCTTTACCTTCCTTCTCCAAAATTACCATCCCCATGTGCAGGACAAAGGGAAGGGAGAAGGAGCAGCTTCCTTCTATGCCTTGCTGTAAAAAAAATTAACCCCCAAACCCCCTTTTCTGCTCAGCTCTCAGGGTATAAAACGCAAGCTGAGGCCAGCGAGGTGCTGCTTTCCTAGCTGGAATATCCCTTAGGAGCATCCCAGGGAGTGGTAGCTGCTCCTAAACCCAACGAGAGGGAGGATGGGGGTGAGGAACCTCAACTCGGCTTCCCGAGAAGGTGCGAAATGAGTCAAAACGGTGCTGAGTAAGAATTGTCATTTTCGCTTCATGGGAGGATTTCTGCGAGCTGTGAGGAGAGACAGAAATGGTCTGGGCTGGCTCCGGGCTGCCGATCTCTGTCCTGGAGAGGTGTTGGGATCTGCAGCGAGCAGGGAGGGAAGTGAACTGCAGGGAAGGTGTTGGATGTTTGGATCTGCAGTGAGCAGGGAGGGAAGTGAGCAGCAGGGAAGGTATTGGATGTTTGGATCTGCAGTGAGCAGGGAGGGAAGTGAACAGCAGGGAATAAAATATCCAATAATAATAATATCCAATAATAATATCCAATAATAGTAATATCCAATAATAATATTCCATAATGATAATATCCAATCCTGTGAAGCAGTCGTTTGGAGAGGAGCCGAGCATGGAGCTGTTGGGCTCTGCTCCTGAGCATCCAGGAGGGTTGTGTGGCTACAAGCTGGACTTCCCTGCGTGCTGCCAGCTCCTTCCCCTTCCATCTCAGCCCATGGAGTTTCCTAAATAATTGCTCCTAATAATCCTCACCCTTCTACTCTGCTTCTGCAAACATTTTCCCATAGCCATGCAGGCTCCCGGGAGGCTCCATGCTCCGCAGGCTGCAGCAGCTCGGCTCTGCCGCGCAGGTTGGCAGCAGGATTATTCCTTTGAGGATGAAAATTGTGCTTGGGAGGGGAGAAAAAGCAAAAATAGAACTTGCTTTTTGTGCAGAAAATAAGCTGAAGGGTCGTGTGATGTTTAGTCCTGAGGTAGGGCATGGATTGGTGCTTGCTGTCTGCTTTAAAGCCAGCATTTCCCTCTCCGATGCTCCCGTAGAGAAACTCCCACATGGGGTAATTGCAGGATGTTCTCTGGAGGAGATAGTTTCTTCTTTCCTTTTATTATTTTCTTTTTTTTTTCCTTTTTATTCTTTTCTTTTTTTTTCCTTTCTTTCTTTTTCTAGCTGTATAAATCCTATTTTGTTTTGCTGTGGATATTCTCGGGTCCAATCCTGTAGATAGATGATGGCTGGGATCTGAAAAAACCCCTAAACCCTTTAGGGTTAAAGGGAAAAGAGGTGGTTTCTTACTGCATTTATTTGGGGAATAAAGGCTGGAAGAGCTGAGGGCTATGGCACAGCCATTTCCAGCCTGATTCCTGCTGGTGTTTATACCCCTGGAATACTCAATGATAACAGCCTCCATGATGCCACAAGTGTTTTGGGCTGCAAATGGAAACCAGTTCTGCCATGGCAAGGGTTGTGCTCCTGGAAAATTGGGCTCCCAAGAGATTTTCACTGCCTTACCCCCTGTGATGGTATCTGAAGTCTTTTTTTTTCCCAGCACTGCTCTCTGATCAGGGCTGGGACAGGAGGACAGTCCCCACATCCAGGTCTGGTGGCCACTTCTGGAAACCAAAGCTGGCCAAAGTCTGTTCCCATTGTGCAGCTTCCAATTTCTGGCCCTGACCCCTGTGTGTGGGCTGTGGGTGTCCATATGGCCCAGAGCCCAGCCCAGATCCCCTCCAAACATCCCTGTGTGTGTGCATCCACGGGGCCAAACCCACCAGGATTCCCCCACAAACACCACAGACTGATGCCACCTCACCAGCTCCTTCCCCCAGGACAATCCCATAGGCACCAAATCCATCCCTCACTGAGTAAGTCTTGCATCCAGCCACATTTCAGAGCAGGATTCCCATGGGAAAAGGGGAAATATCTGAGTGGGGAGGCACCAGGAAGCTACTGTGGGTGGAGGGGTCGATATGGGGACAGGCCTGGGGGAGGCTGAGGGTAAGTCACTTTTCCATCCAGGAAGGTCCTAGCTCCTGCTCTGAACTGGGTCCAAGGCTCTCTGTGCTGCAGGCAGCTGAGCTCCAGCAGGAGCCAGCCCAGCTTTGTGTCTCAGCAATAATGTCTCATAAAATTAAATGATGTGTGTGGTGGAGCTCGGTGGACGCGGATATTTGTGTCTCAGCTTGCAGCAGCAGGAGCCTTTTGCTCCCACAAGAGCTGAACTTATGTGAATATCCTCATTTCTCTTCTGTTTTGTTTTGTTTTTCTTTCCCCAACCTCCTCAGGAAAAAGCTTTACCCTAACCATCACTGTGTTCACCAACCCCACTCAAGTGGCTACCTATCACCGAGCCATTAAAGTGACTGTGGATGGACCTCGGGAGCCACGACGTAAGTGATGGGTTTGATTTGGCAGCAGTGGGGAGGCTGGGGGGGTGTGGGGGGTGTGGGAGATGCAGGGAACTGAGCTCTCTATGCCTGAAGGATGTAGGATAACTCTGTGGCTGGCTAAAGCCAACCAAGGCACAGAGCTGAGGAGCTGTTGGTGATGCTGAGGCAGCTCTGAGAGCATGGCTGCTTTGATTAGCTCAGAACATTGCAGCCTCCTCTCCCTGCTGCTTGCTCTCATCAGGATGGGAGACAGAGCAGGCATGGAGGGATGATTTTATTACTCCAGTCCTTGTAGTGGTTGGGATATGGGAGAAAACACTTTGGGCTCTGGCAGTGAAAATCCAACAGACTCCAATGTGGTGGTGCACAGTGGGGTTACAAAGGCAGAGAGGCCGTGCTGGCCTCTTTAGTTTTATTAAACTAAAAATGGTTGCAGGTTTCCTCTGTGTGATGCTTCTATTTGCCTGTCTGTCCACATGAGCCCAGGAGAGCTCAAAGAGCACCTTCCCCTTTTGGTTAGAGGTGGTTTCGCTTTCAGGTTGTCCAAGGCTCTGGCTGGCAGCACCCGTGGCTGGGGCTCTGCTGCCTGAGAAAACCAAAGAGACCATTCAACCGCAGAAAAGTCTCTCTGTTTTGATGGAGTAGGCTGCTGATGTCTCTTCTCTGGTTGCCTCGAGCAGGCAGGATGGTGCTTTTTGGTTGAGGGAAGCTCTTTGCAAAGGTGCCTGCCAAGAGCCCTTTGCTGAGCTTGGTTTCCAGCGCTGGGCTGCTTTGAGCTCATCTTGGCAGCTCCTGTGATAGAGGGAAATGCTCAGGTGCTCTTGGCTGGAGGAGTTTCCTTGTGCCAGGAGTTTTATTTGTTTTGTGAGACCTCCTGTGTGTTGAGACCTCATCCCCAGGGCCTCTGTCTCTGGCTTTTTTGCTTCAGCTTTGCCTTCCTGCTCGCTCAGCACCAGCCTGGGGGATTCATAAAGCAGAGTTTGTTCCCTTGGTGTGCAAAGCTGCCGGTGCCCAACTCGAAGGGAAACAGTTTGATCCTTCTAAATATGCTCCTAGAACATATTTTCTGTTGATGCTGTCGTTGGGCCATCAGTGCCCCTTGAAGTCAGGCCAGGGGGGAGGCTGTTACCTCAGCAGAGGGCTTGCATTTGCCTTGAAGGTTGTTTGGGTTTTGCTTTTTAGTTTGGAGCACGAGGAGGTTTCCAGGAGCCTGTCGAGCTGCTGGGCTGGATTTGCAAAGCTTCTCTTTGAAACCCCTAAAACTCAAGGCAGGGCCCTGTTCTGGGGCTGTGGCAGGGAGTAAATGTGGGTCGTGGAGCATGCTGAACCCCCAGGAATGAGCTCAGCCCAGGGCTGGGATGAGAAGACAAGGCTTGGGTTAGGGAATTTCACAACTCTTCCAAGTCAGGAATAGAAAGCAGGTCTCCTGACTCCTGGCTCAGCCCCTTATCTGCTCCATCAGATCACCTTCTAATAATAATAATCATCATCAGGAATACATAAATAATAATAGGAGGTGAGATAGTTGCTACTCTGAGCGTTTGGTTTGCCCAGCACTCCCCAAACCCCTGCTGAATCATCCCCACTCCTCCTGAATTTCAACAGCTCAGCCCATCTCTGCCCATCTTTCATTTCCATTTACTGATATGCAGGTGAAAGGCTCCATGGCCAAGCAGGATGCTGGGGGTTGAGCCCTGGACATGCTCTTGCAGTGCTGGTTGAGTTGGGTTTGTACCTTCCTTTGGCATAATTAGGCCAAACCAAAGGATGGAGCAGCTCCCCTTGGCTTTGGGCTTGGTGTTCCCAAGAGGTGCCTTCCCTGGGATGTCATCCCACATTGCAAAGACAGCAGTTTTCTGCCTCTTTTCTTTCTTTCTCTGATTTAGGGACTTCAATCTGTCCATGCTGGAGGTGTAGGCACCTTTAGGAGAGCTGCATAGGGTTTGCTTAATCTTGTGTGGACCCCAAAAGTTGAGCCCTTCCCAATCCCCCCCAGCCCATAAATTGCTGGTGAAAGGAGTTTAGATCCAGGTTATGGTTTGGGGGGATTTTTGATTTGAGATGATCATAGATTTGTTGGCACTAAAGGTCATATTTTAACTCCCAGTTGGACCCTGAGCCTTAAATTCTTGACTGGTGAAAATCCAGTGTCTTGCACTGGAAACCAATGAATTAAACACCCCATTATTTTTGGGGGGCCACACTTTGGTTTGCAGTTTCTAATGAACACGACACTTTAATACTAATAATTAAAGAATGCCCTTTGCCCTGCCACCCACTGCAGAAAGCCTCAGTGTAGAAATAACTGGCTGCCAAATGATCCCAGGCTGGCTGGTGGGATGCCAGGATGGTTTTCCTGGTTAACCTGCCCCTGGGAGGATCTCTGGAATAGCATCCTTTGGTGTACCAGCACCCACCAGGCTTGTTGGCCAGAAATCAGAGCTGGAAAAGCCTCTTTGGCTTTAGCCAAACTCCCTCTGGCCAAACCTGATGGTTCATGCTGCCTTCCCCTGCTTGGCTTTGGGAGGTGAGAGCTGCCAGCAGGAATTGCATTTTTTTATGTGTGTTTCTGTGTATTATATACACTTTTTAACATGTATATATATATATATATATATAGTGTGTGTGTCAAAGAATATATGAGGGTTTTTCCCTCCCCTTCTTGTGTGTTGGAAGTGAGTGGGCCATGGTGTGTGCTGGCTCCAGGGTCAGTGCTGGATGGGGCTAGTGTGAGCAGGCAGAAAAGCATCCTTAATGTGGAAAGAATTGGCTATTTGTCTTGGGATCCTGGGAAAGCCCTGGGCACCATCTTCTCAGATAGGCTGAAGTTCCTCCAGCAAATATTCTTATGGGGTGTAGAGGCCAGCAAAGCTGCTGAGCTCCACACTCTACCCTCTGAGCAGCCCATTCATCAGCCAAGCCTTGTCCCATGCCTTCATCTCAGCCCTGCAGCAAGTCTTTGCACTCAAGCTGTGCCCAGAAAAAAAACAACTAACCAAACTTGTGAGGAGTTTGAGTCAAGAGGGCTGAGAAATGGCAGGGAAGCAGGTGATAAGCTGAGCTCTTCATGGGCTTAGGGGATGGATGAAGCCTGGATGAGGGTACCAGGAGAGCAAGGACCATGGTGTGCTGGAGACACCCAAGCAGTTTCAGCTGAGCAAGCTGCAGCACTAGGCTGATAAGAGACTTGGCAGCTGTTCTGCAGCAGTCCCTGAGCATCCCCTGCAAGGCATCACCCACTCAGTGCCTTTTCTTGCTCTAAGATATTTTTTCCCTCATGCTTAGGCTCTTTCTGGGTTAGATCTGGAGGGGGGAAAAAGGCCAAGCTGACACCTTAGCTCTAAACAAATGGCACAGAGGGTGCCAAGTGTTGACATTCTTTGTACAAACAGGAAGCAATTAAAGATTTGAACTTCCTGTAGAATTTCCTTTACTGTTGGGTTGTTGGTTGTTTTTTTTTCTTCTTTCCCCCTCCTTTCTGCAGCTCTTTATTTAGCAAGAGCCCAACTTGACCTAGCTGCAGCCCTTGGTGCAAAGCCCTCTCTCTCATCCACAGCTGCTTGCAACACAATCCACAGCAGCTAGAACAAAGGACAAAGGGCTAGGACTTGATGATGTCCAAGGTCTCTTCCAGCTGTAACTGTTCTATGATTCTATGGAAAAATGAAGAGTTGGAAGTGCTACAGAGAGGTTTAGTCTAATCCTGGCTAACCAAGAGCATCTCCAGGGTCTAGGTAGGGAGCTGAGGAGAAGAAAGGATTGTATCAGCACTTCACTGAGGATGACACATCCCTTGCCTATGGCTTCTTTATCCATCTTGAAGCCATGCTGATAAAAGCAGCAGCCTGAACCACCCTGTCCAGCCTGGACACACCTCACTCAGCACCTCTACCCACACCTCTTATCTCCTCACCTCCATCTCAGTTCTCATCCCACACCCAGCACCTTGCTGCCCATGGCTCCTCAGACCCCAGGCTGTCTGCAAACCACCCTCACCAAGCCTTCCTCACTCCTCCTCTTTTGGATTGAATTGATTTAAAGTGCATCTGCATCCATTGGTTGTTGTTTTTTTTCCCTTGAATTCTGAGGAGTCTGTGCTGTGGGTTTGTTGGGGTTTTTTATCCCTCTTATTCTTAGTGGATGCTCCAATGTGAAGCTAGAGAGGAAAAAGCTGTGCAGGACCAGGTTAGTGAGGCAAAGCATCCTCCTGCTCCTTTCCCAATCCCTCAGGACTGTAGAGGAGCCTGAGATTTATCACCAGAAAGAGCAAAAACTGAAACCTGGTTTGCTTAGGGAAGGGAAAAGGGGTGAAATATTCCACCTGGTTTGCTTAGGGAAGGGAAAAGGGATGCAATATTCCACCTGGTTTGCTTAGGGAAGGGAAAAGGGATGCAATATTCCACCTGGTTTGCTTAGGGAAGGGAAAAGGGATGCAATATTCCACCTGGTTTGCTTAGGGAAGGGAAAAGGGATGCAGTATTCCACCCTGTTAATCAGAACAAGCTCTGCAGAGATCCCACTCTGATGCTAACAAGTAGAAATCCCCAGGATGGTAGTTAGGATGCTGCTGCCCTTATTCAAACCTTCAGATTTTGGGCAGGGGTTTGGTTGGGTGGGTGAATACTTGGGCTTTGTGTTTGCCATTTGGGCTGCTTTGGGAAAGCCTCAGGTGGTTGCATATGTGGAGTCAATCCCTTCCCTGCCACCAGCCCTGCTCACTCCCCACAGCCTCCAGGCATGCTTGGGATGTCTTTAGTTGAAGGTGAAAGCAACTTGCCCAAGGAGTGGAGCATGTGCCCTAGGAGGACAGGCTGAGAGAGCTGGGTCTCTTCAGCCTGGACAAGAGGAGACTGAGAGGAGACCTCAGCAATGCTTAGAAATATGGGAAGGGTGAGTGTGAGGAGGAGAGAGCCAGGCTCTGCTCCATGGCATCCAATGGTAGGACAAGAGGGAATGGGAGCAAGCTGGAGCACAGGAGGTTTAGTATTAACACGAGGAGAAACTTGTTTGCAGTGCAGGTGCCAGAGCACTGGCCCAGGCTGCCCAGGAGCCTGTGGAGTCTCCTTGTCTGGAGCCATTGCAGAGCTGCCTGGACACATTGCTGTGTGAGCTGGTCTAGGTGATCCTGCTCTGGCAGGGGGGTTGCACTAGATGAGCTTTCTAGGGCCCTTCCAACCCCTAACATTGATTCTGTGAGCTGAGGTTGTGCTTGTGGCTGGGGGAAGCCAAATTGCTGAGTCAGCTCGTCCAAGGCCTCTCACCAGTGAGGGTGGATTTGGGGCATCTCAGTGCTGGAAGTTTCCCTCATAGTGAAACCTTCCAGGCTCCTGTTTGTTTTTGCTGGGCTTACAGCAGCTCTGGGTAAACTTGGTTCCTTTAGCAGTATCATATTTTCCTCCTTTAATGGCTTACACCCCAGCAGGAGTAGAAAATGAGGTGTTTAATAGATTGCAGAGCTGGTGATTTCCTTGCTCACTTTGGGGTTGTAATGGCTTTAAAAGCTTTGATAGTTCCTGATGAGATTTGTGACCCTTTGGTGATTTGTTTGTAACAGGGAGCATCTCTTTAGGGCTTCCTTCATCTGCACTATTTTAGGGCATTAAAAAGAGAGAAAGATGAAGCAGAAATGTTCCCATTACCAAAAGTGACTGTCCCTGAACTCATCCATCACATCCCAACCCTGCCAGGGACTCTGGGAAAATCCTGACCCTTTTGGGAAAGGCAGAACTGCTCTTCAGAAGCAAGCCTGATGCATGGCAAAGCTTTTGGTTGCTCCTCAGCCTGGTTGGGATTTTGGCTGCCTGGTCTCAGGATGCTTTGTCACATGGACCTGTGCTGTGGGAAGATTCCTCTAAACCCACATTGTGATCCAAAATGTTGTCTTAGGGTTTTTTTTTATGATTTGAAGCAGCTTTGAGAAGAGGTGAGGACCTGGAATTGTTCTGCAGGGCTTGGGTGAACTGCAGGGAAGTTTGGCTTAGGGAATCATGGTTCTCCAGGATACCAATTCCATCAGTCTGGATGGTGGAATCAATTCTGTAGTGTGCCCTGAATTTGGGGTGTCCTGAGATGAGCTCTACCATTCCTAGGACACAGGAAAACCAGGATCTATAGAGCAACAGACATGGGCACAGGTCAGTGAGGGACAGCCCTAAACTTTTGGTTTAGTTCCCTGCTTGTCCTTAGCTAGATATAAATACACAGACAGTTGCCAGTTTGTTCTGGAATTAGGAGGAGGAAATATAAAAGCAAATAGGAAGAGGAGGAAATCCTCAATGCCACTTTCTCACTTCCCTACTAACTCTCTGCTCTTGATGAGGAGATGCTGGGGGCAGCAGCCAGCCCTGGGGGGGTGGGGAGGGATGAGGAGATGCTGGGGGCAGCAGCCAGCCCTGGGGTGGGAAGGGATGAGGAGATGCTACCTCAGGGCTCCTGAGGTCATGCAGATTTGGTGCTTGCTGGAAGGNGGATCTGGGCCTGTTTAGCCTGGAAAAGAGGAGGTTGAGGGGAGACCTCCTGGCTCTCTCTAACTACCTGAAGGGAGGTTGTAGAAAGGCAGGGACTGGTCTGTTCTCCCTAGTGGAGAGTGATAGGCCAAGGGGAAATGGATGGAAATTGCCCCAGGGGAGGTTCAGGCTAGACATGAGGAGGAATTTCTTTGCTGCAAGGGTTGTGAGCCATTGGAACAGGCTGCCCAGGGAGGTGCTTGAGTCCCCATCCCTGGAGGTGTTTAAGAGCCAGGTGGATGTTGCATTGGGGAGCATCATTGATCAGGTTGCTAGGGCTAGGACAAAGGCTGCACTCATGATCTTCAAGGTCTCTACCAGCTGGAACTGTTCTATGATTCTGTGATTCTATGTTCACTATTTGGCATCTCCTGAGCCCATGCAGGGCACTATTTCCTTGCAGAGGCAGTTGGGATTGCTGTTGATACATGCATGGCAAGCAATTCTCTGGAACTACCTCCTCCTCCTCTAATTTCTTATAGGCACTATCCAGTTAACCCCTTTGGGGTCCAATCCTTCCAAGACAAGGTGAAGGGGAGTTAGGGCTCAGGGAGAAAAGCAGCTCAGCATTGGGGTTTCTGTGGATTAGGCTGTGCCAGACCCTCCCTACATCCATGTGGGAGCTGCTCACCCCTCAGCAGGCCATGGGGATGCTCTGAGGGATGTCTGGATGCCAGGGGCTTGCAGAGCATTACCCAGGGACAGCAGAATGCTTGCCTTCCCCTGCAGTGGATTTGCATTGTCTTTGGTGCTGGAATCCCAGCCTTAAAATAAGTATTAAGAGAGCAACCAAAAGGACTTGGGCTCCAGTATAATTCACTTCTCTAATGATTTTATTTGCTGCACAGAGTAAATTCCACCTCTCCTTTTATAGCCACCTGGTGTATAAGAACTCCAGAGCCATTTCACTTCCAACTGACCAATCTTTCCTAAGTGAAGCAGTACTGGGAGGCAGAAGAGGGAAATGAGGTTTTTTTTGGTTTGCATGGTACAAAGAAATCTTTGTTGAAATTGGTTGCAACACCTCCTGCTCTTGAAAGCTTTGGGAAAACCCCAGGGCATGATTCTCAGCTAGGATGGAAGAAGTATTCCTGTTCTGGTGTTGGAAATAAATAGGAATATGCACTGAGAGTGGATATGGAAGAGGTTCAACCTCAGCAAAAGGGTCCTCTGATAGATAGGAGATGCTGGATCCAGTGGTGTGGTCCAAAGGGATGGGATGCAGGTAATGAGACACGACAGCATAGACAAGGAGCATTTGTAAGCACTGTGGCAAGGAGGATATCAGTGAGCTTTGCTCCTTCACAGAGAGGCAGTGCTTTGCCTCATGNCCCTGGAGGCATTGCAGGTGAGGCTTGCCAGGGCTCTGGGCAAGCTGCTCTAGTTGGGGATGTCCCTGCCTACTGCAGGGGGGTTGGACTAGATGAGCTCCAGAGGTCCCTTCCAACCCAAACCATTCTATTCTATGATTGTGGCTGTGTGGAAGCTGTCACCTCAGTTTACCCATTGGTAAAGCAGATCTAACAACCTGGTGGGCAGCAGGTGATGGGGAAGCATTGTGGATGTGTGGAAGCTGTGCTGGCTGAGGCTTTCTCATGCTGTGTGGCTGGGTTGTTAATACAACACAACCCTGCTTCCTTCAGGCAGGATTTGTGAGCACTGCACAGAGCCTAAGGGTCAGGGATTGGAAAAGAGAAAAGAAAAAGAACTAAATGAAAAAGGAGCCAGGCTTCAGAGGCAAGTTTCATTTCAGGCAAGGCAACAGCTAAAGGAGCAGAACTCTCAAGCAAAGCCACAAGATCACATCAGCTGTCAGGGCAGGACACGTCTCATTTCTCCCTCTCAGAAGGGTTTCTCAGTGCAACCAATGACTGTGATGATGTGGCAGAGGGAGGAAAAGGATTTGACTCAGAGTGAGATCAAATTGAGTCCCTAAGACCCTTCTCTTCCGCTGGCCCAGAGCAGTCACCTGTTCTGCAGCCAGCCAGAGATAAATCACATCCTGCAGAGGAAGGTGCTGAGACATGATCTGGCATTATTTTATCTAACTCTTTCCAGTGAATCTACACAGAAGAGAGACCCAGCAAAGCAAAGAGCATCCTCAATGCTCAAAGGTTACCCAGAGAGGTAGTGGCAGCCCCATCCCTGGAACCATTTCAGGCCAGGCTAGCTTGGGCTGGGAGCAAGCTACTCTAGTGGGAGGTATCCCTGTCCATGGCAGGGGGGGTGGAATTAGAGGAGCTTGAAGGTTCCTTCTAACCCTGACAATTCTAGGATTCTATGCCCATCTCAGCCTCTGAGCCCTTGCAGGAAGGTTGTGTGTGCTGGCAGAGCTGGGTAAGGAGCTGTAATTATCCCACATACCAGCCAGTCTCTGGAGATGATGGAGCTTGGAGCTCAGTTCTGAGATGGGGGAATATTAGCATTTAAATGGAAGGGTTTGGCTCCAGCTCTGTCCTAGGGCAAAGGGGAAAGCCAGAGCTCAGCATCCTCAAACCTTGGGAAAGTTTGGGTTTGATCTGGGTTGTATTGTGTTACTGAGAGCACAGGGCCTGCTGCTAAAATGCTGCTGTATCCACTTAGCTGCTGCACAGCTCCTTGCCATTTCATCCTATCCTATCACAGTATGTCAGAGGTTGGAAGGGCCCTAGAAAGATCATCTAGTGCAACCCCCCTGCCAGAGCAGGATCACCTAGACCAGCTCACACAGCAATGTGTCCAGGCAGCTCTGCAATGTCTCCAGACAAGGAGACTCCACAGGGCCTGCTGCTAAAATGCTGCTGTATCTAGTTAGCTAGTGCACAGTCCCTTCCCGTCCCTTCCCGTCCCTTCCCGTCCCTTCCCGTCCCTTCCCGTCCCATCCCATTTTATCCCATCCTGTCCTACCTCACCTCATCCCATCCTACCCTATCCTACCCCCCATGAGATTCCTCACACAGCCCTAAAGCCAGCAGATGGTCCTTCCCATCCTGGCCAGAGTCTCCTTACTCAGTGTCACCCAAAGGAATGTGATGTGCTTGCCCTACTGGAACAGGTTGGGAAGAACCAGCTCGACTGGTAGCATGCAGATCCCATTCCAAGTTGTTAGATAGCAGGCACTAGACTTGGAATTGGCATCCCTCTACCAAGCTATGTGGTGACAGCTCAGAGATGCAATTGGAGATCTGAACTCAGAGGTGGCTGAGGCAATACCAGCTGGATGTACTTGAGAGATCTGTCTGCTTCCTTCCCAGCACCCAGCTTGGAAATCTTGGAATTAAGGTGTTTTGCCTAATTCCATGAGAACTGGCTCACAGCCCCTAAAGGAATTTTGCCTTCCTGGAAATGGGAGGAGCTGCAGAGAAGTCAGTGAGGCTGCTGGGGGTTTGCAGCCTGCTGTCTCTCCCCACACAGATGTGCTCAGAGCTGCTGCTTGGTGACACACAAGGTGACACTTTCAGATCTGCAAATCCAAACTGCTCAACTCCTACCTCATTTGCTCTGCAGGCTCAGCCTCAGCTTTCCAGAGCTCTTTCAGGATAGCAAGGTGCAGGAAAGCACTTGGCAGGGATTTGCCAAGTGGGCTAAAGGCTGAACCCTGGGCTGTGCACTGCTTGAAATACCTTTGTAAAGCCAGAAAGATTCAGCCTTCCTGCTGAAAGCCTGGGAATGGGCACCCCATGTCCTGTAGGGATTCATGCTGAAGTTGCATGGGATGATCTTTTGGATTTGAGCACAGGTCAGGATCTCTCACACACCAGGGAGAAATGCTCCCCTAGATTTCTCTTTCAATATCAGAATCCATGTCCTGCTTTGGATTTAGTTTTGGAGTCTCCCAATGGAGAGGATTGACCCACAGCTGTCCCACTTGTGAAGTCTCCCATGGCAGGGTAAAAGGCAAAGTCAAGAGACTAAGCCATAAGTGAGAGGAACTGAGTTGCTGGCCAAGCCAGTTAATCAATACCAGGCTGCCTAGGACCAGCATCAGCTCTTGCTGCTGGAGCTTCAGACAGTCAAAAAAAAAACCCCACCACCCTCCTGTAAATGCAACATATCTCTGTGTGCTTCCTGCCAGCTGGCCAGGAGCCAGCCTATTTCCTTCAAGAAAAGAAGAGGGATATTTATTTTCCTCCTTTTCGAGGCAGCCAATTCATCTCAGACCACCACCAGCTTAAAAAAAAAAAAAAGCTTGAGAAATGAGCAGCCTTTTTGGGTTCTTTTAGGGTTTATTGGTAATTCTCCTCTCTTTCTTTCCCCCCCCCTCTAGAACTCACTCCTTCAATGTTGTTCTCCTCTTGTTGTTGGAGTTGGTGGAACTCCTCTGCCAGGACATGCTGAGGCTCCTTGGGCCACATTCCCTTTTCTTTCCCAGCTGGAGAAGACAGTAGCTGTAGTGTCTCAGGAAAGGCAAGAGGAAACCAAAGCAAA
Organism: Bucco capensis; assembly: GCA_013396975.1. NCBI lineage: Eukaryota > Metazoa > Chordata > Aves > Piciformes > Bucconidae > Bucco > Bucco capensis. The sequence goes on along the minus strand of VWZO01011423.1, from coordinate 41,535 downwards.
GCTTTGCTGTGACTGATTCTCCTTCCAGATGGTGTAAGCAGGCCAGCTTCCACCATGGGAATAATGACTTATCTGTGCTGGACTTTATTGGGCAGTGAGAGGAGAGGCAGTGCCTCCTAACATTCTCCTCCTGTGAACTTCTGGCCTTCTGCTTTTAGGAGTAGACTTGACAGGGTTGTAAAGTCTTGGAATAGACTTCCCAGGAAGGTGGTGGAGTCATTATCCCTGGAGGGATTGAAGAAACATTTAGATGTGGTACTTAAGGACATGGTTTAGTGGTATGGTTGGACTTGAGGAGCTTAGAGGTCTCTTCTAATCTTAATGATTCTGTGGAGTAGAGTTGGCACTTGCTGCTCACTGGAGCTTGGTAGTGGTGAGCTTCATCCTTCTTCATGGAGAGGTCATCTTTGAGTCCTTTCCAGCCACCAGTGCTGTAGGCAGCCTGGTTTCCATCTCCATATTGTCCTTTTCCCACCCCCCACCACCACCTCTTGTGCTGGCTGTGGGGCCAGGAATAAGTTTCAAGGCAGAAGTGGGTTTTCCAAGGAAAACCTAAGGGATGTGCATGTCTTGTGTTGTAGGTGTGCAAAGGTGAAACCACCCCAAGATCTACCGTAAGGGACAGGTCTGCTGTTCCCATAACACAGGAGTTTCTCATGTGTTTTTGCCTTCTGGAGCACATGCTGGGACTTGATAGTCTAGCCAAGACTCAGGCTGGGAAAAAAATTCCACCCTCTGTAGAGGATTGGTGTGTCTCTCTGAAGTGCCTATTTTGAGGGCTACAAGAGGCATTTGAAAGGTGTTTTGTGCATTGAGATGGAGTTTGATCCACTGCTGATTGCTTTCTTGTGGTCCATTCTCATGGACATGTAGAGACTAAGCCACCAGCTTGTGTGCAGCATGGCTGCTTCTCCTCAAGAGCTCCTTCTGTGCTAATATCCAAGCAGAGTCTTGGCTGGAGGGTGGGAGAACCTTCCTGGTGGGATGCTTGGAGCCTTGCTTTGAAGGTGAATAACAAGTGTGGACCTCTACAGCAGCTGACAGCTCACCTCAAGCTGCTGCCCCAGCCCATGCTGCTATCTCCTGGTTCTTGTCTCCTCCTCAGTGGAGCTAAGGAAATGATCTGCAAATGTGTGTGTTCATGAACATCCTCCCCAGGCCCAGCCCAAAGCCTCCACGTTTCCTTCTCTCCAGCTTGCAGCCAGCACTTCGCAGCAAGATGCCTGGGGAAGGCCAAGCCACTTCCCACCATCTGCTCTCCTGTCCTTTGGTAGCACAGGGCTGTGGCAAGACACTGGGATCAATGGGACACCCAAATCCAAAGGCACTGAGCTTGAGGAGTAAGGCAGTACAGCTCCCTTGTGCCTCCTGGTTGTAACCCCATCTACATCTAAACACAGATAGATCAGAGGAGCAGGACCCCCAAGCAGCCCAGAAAGTGGGGTGCCAGCTCTGAGATTTTGGTGTCATTCCAGACATGAAGTTCCTCGAGTCCCTTTTTGACCTTTGATCAACTTCATATCCTGGTAACCTGGGGAAATAAGCTGCTTTTGATGAACACCATGGACACTCTTTTCCACCACCTGGAAACTCCATCCAGCTCCCAGCTTCAGAAGTCCCATCAGGTTGCACACTCCTAGAAGGAAGAGCAGAGCCTTTGAAATGTTGTAATGCAGAAAGCATGTCTTGAAATCCTAACTTTGAGGGCCTGAGCTCCAGACCTTTCTGCTCTCTGCCTTCCAAGGAAACACCTAAAACTTCCAGTGTGCTTCTTAGGACTGACGTGAAGTGTCAAACCCACATCAACTCTTCCAGCTGGGAAGTGTGATCACTTGTTTGATATGCTGATAACAGAGCTTGTTATCATCAGGATCATAGGTGATCTGTCAGTCTTTGCCTCATGACATGCTCACTAGCAGAGTTAAGTGATTCTGGAACTCAACCCTTGTGCTGTTGATAAGAAATGCCTGAGGTCAGGAGCTGCCATCACTTTCTCCTCCTAGGCACTACTAGTGACCTGCAAACTAGTGCTGGGCCTGCACTACAAACCCCCACTCCCCTCCTAGAATTCACAGGTTAAGGTGATGAAAGGCTTCTCAGAGAGATTTCTAGGGATGAGGGCTTGGAGCTGTTTGATGTTGATTGAAAAATCCACCCACTAGCTTCGGGTGGCTTTGAGTCAGTGCTTGGGGTAAGCTCGAAACCACCTTCCTCTTCTCTAAGGTATGAGCTATTGTTCACTTGATGGCATCAGTTTCCTCTCTGTGACAGCTGTGGGTAGTTGGGGAAGGGCTTTTAATGAAGCCAAGCACTGCAGAAATTAAAAAGTTCAGGTTGTTCTGATGAAAGAAAGCCATTAATAGAGATTCTCTCTTGCGTGACAAAGGCTGACGTCCCCAGCTCGAAGTGACAAGCGGCAGGAAGTCCTGGGGAGACAGCCTGTACCAAAGAAAGAGGCTTGGCAGTCCAATGGCTGGTTTTTTAACTCATTCTCTGCCTTCTTTCATAGAGTGTAGCCCTGCCACGTCCCATCTGTGGAGATGGAGTGAGATACAAGAGCAGAGAGGATCGAGGAGAGCAGGGAAGGGGCTTGGCCTCACCAAAAATCCGTTAGCCTTGACTTCATTTTGCATCAAGTTTTCTACTTGGATTGGTTTAGGTTTTGAGGGAGAGGGAAAGGGTTTTGCTGGTAGCTGCTGGGTATCCCCACACACCAAGGCCTTTGTGAGGGTGTAGGTAGAGTAATGGCATTTCCCTGAGGTTGAAGAACCCCCAGGGGGGTTCTGTGCCCATGTTCAGACACGATGGGGACTAGAGCAACCACAGTGCAGCACAACAGAGCCACATGAAGCCCTCAGTTCAGTCGTGGGGCTGACTAATCTTTAAAACCATTATCAGCAGAGAGATCACTTGATTTATTTTTCAAGGATTTTCTCTATCACATGCCAGCTCCTACTGTGGGATAGAGTTTCAGCTGAGATAGAGGCAGGGACTTTAATTTCCATTAAATTGCTGTGGGACTCGGTCTTTGATGTCCTTTTGGCTTCTGTGCTAAGCTCTGCCTGAGAAAACTGGTTACAGGAGGGAAAAAAAAACAACCCATAAGCCTATTTTTCTTCTGTGGGGCTCCAATGTATGCTGAGGTAATGAAATGTGGACCAAAACAAGACACCTCACTGCACACACATTGCCCCTGGGGGAAAGCACCAGCACCATGTGAGAGATGCTGCTCATGTCTCTGAAGGTCCTCAGGTAACACAGAGTTGCCTGAGGTCCAGGGATGCACAGAGATGAGAAGAGGTTGTTGATGGTGTAGTTTGAGGTTTCCTTGGTTTAACTTCACACTAAAGGGAAAAATACATTTCCAAAGCACTGCTGGGTTTTGCTTTCTGCTAGGAGTTTGTCTTTCCCAAGTTTTGCTCTCTGGCATCAGCAGATTCTCATTCAATTTGGACTTTTACACACTCAGCCTGGGGATTCTGGAGTTTGGGGAGGATGGTGGAGCCCACCTGGATGTGGAGCTCTCAGGGGAGGGTCAAAGCCCCTCAAAAACTATGTCTGGCTGTTGGAATACCCACGAGATCTCCTCTAAAGTCAATGCTCTCCCCTCCCATCCCCAGACAGCTTGGCAAGTGTAGTCTGAGCACAGGGAGCCAAGCAAACGCCAGATCAGGAGATATCAGACATCAGATTTAAAGAGGGGGAAGTTCTGGGGACTTTCTGTGACTTTGCTATAAATTGACACCGAGCTCATGCTGCACAGATGTGAGGAGGGAGGGAGGGAGGGAGGGAGGGGTGGGTGCCAGCAAGAGGTGGCTGCAATTTTCACCTTCCAAATGCATCACTTCTCTTCTGAGCTTGACTTGGGCCCTAGGGCTGGAGCTGATAAAGCCCAGCTCTTAAAAGAGCTGCAGAAGACTTTCTTCCCAGCTCCTCTCCTACCTCCCTGGCATGCCTGCACATCTCCAGTGCCCTGGAGCTCCACTCTGGGTTATGCTGGGATAAGGAGTTTGCCACCTTGGGAAGGTCCTTTCATGGCAGGTGCAAAGAGCTAGGGTGTTGCACTGCTGGTTGGCAGCAGCAGGTAAAGGAGCAAAGGAGAATCCAAGGTCTGAAGCCAGCACTGATGTAAAAGTGAAGCAGCTCTGGCTTCTCTGGAGTGCCTCCAGCTTTGTGCGGGTGTAACTGAGACTGGAATCCAGCCCAGAGAGAGTGAAGCTGTTTGGTGATGATTAATATAGTCAAATGCTAAAGTTCTGTATCAAGTGTATTTCATGAGCCTCTTGCCTGGGGAAAATTAGCATAAATTTAATCATTATTGCCCTGTGCCAGCAGCTGCTACCTAAGGATCTGGGAGTGCTATACAAATGCTCATTAGCTGCTGCCCTGCCTGGGGGAGGGAGGTGAAGAGTCTCCCCATTTTACAGGCAGGAAAAGAGGAACAGAAAGAAGCAAAGTGAGGTAGCCACGGTGTGGTACCAGGGCAGGCTGCTTCCATCCCTCCTCCTGTGTCATCTCCAGCCCTGCTTGGCTTTGAGCCCCTTGGGTAGCCAGAGCTGGGGAGGGGGCTGCAGTGAGACAAGAGTTTGTTCTTTACACCCTNCCAACCCTAACCATTCTATGATTCTATACTGTAGAAAACATGTCAAATACAACATTTCCTTTGCTGCTTCCCCAACCACCATCCTGCTGGGAGATGGGTCACCTCCTGCCTTGCACATGTCTCCCCTCCACGTCCTCAGGGAGTGAGGGCTGCTTGTCAGCTGGTGGCTCAGACATGGCACAGGGCACCCTGACCCTGGCACCTACATCCTGCTGCTTGCTCAGACACTGACTTGCTAGATGAGCTGAGGCCTCCTGCATGGGTCAGGCTGTGTCCTTTCTTTGGTAGGCTCCATCTGTCTGAAGTGTGAGCTCTTGCCAGCAGTGTGTGCAGCACAAACCTCCCCTCAGGGAGTTGATCTCCACCACGCAGGAGCCCCATGTGAACAATAGCAAACCACAAAGATGGAGGTTGCACTGGCTTCTTTGTCTGTAACCAGAGCACTCGAGCCAAAGGGGAACTGATTAGATATCAGACTCTCTTATCATGTTCCAGGGCACAGACAAAAGCCAGAAGACCAAGCCAAATCCTTCACCGACCGCTACGGGGAGCTGGAACGGCTGCGCCAGTCCATGAGAGTCACCCCAACAACACCCAACCCCCGTGGATCCCTCAGCACCCCAAGCCACTTTGGGTCCCAGGCTCAAACTCCAATACAAGGTAACTGGCTGGATGATCCAGCCTGGAATCACATCCTAAACCCTCATGCTCCAGACATGGCTGGACAGGGAGCGGAGCTTTCCTCTGGATGATGTTTTAGGGCTGGAGTCCAGCTCTCCCCTGGGTAAGGAGCCCTGCCAGGGCTCAAGCCAAGGAAGGGTTTAGTTGGCTTTCTTGACCCTGGAAGCTTTTTTTATTGCCCCCATTAAATCAGCAGGTGGCTGCTGAAGCCTAAAACCAGGAGATTTCCCTCTGTGCACCATCAGCTGTGGGGTCTTAGGAAGAACTGAGCAGTTTGAGCAAGAGGGTGAGGGAGATCAGAGCAGCAGCCTTGGAATCCAGTAGCTTCTTTGCCATGAAGGCAACCCCCTTGAGAGTTCAAGCATCAACTAGAAAGGGTGGAGTGCACTTTCCATGCTAATCCAAAGGGGTTTCTTATCTTCTTGCATTGTGTTTTTGTGCCAAATCTGGTGATCCATCACCCAGCTCCAGCACAATTCCCCACACGTATGCACACCTGCACGGCTGCATGCACACACACACACACAGAAACACACACACACACACATACACACACAGCCTTGGCTCTTCCCATGTTTGCCATCAGCATAGCTGTGCCCTCAGGCATTCCCTGTGAAGCTGCAGGATAGCTTCTTGCCAGCAAAGAAGGAGGTGGAATTGCCACCAGTGTTAGCCCAAGAGAGGACCAAGAGAGGTCAAGAGAGGACCAAGAGAGGTCATTCTGCTCATTCCCATCCACCTGAATCCCAACTAACCATTACATTGGGAAAATATCCAACTGCCTTGCTGCTTTCTGCACCTCTTCACTCAGCCAGGATGTGTTCAGAGCTCTCCTTCTCCTATCTGCACTGGAGACCTGCTCCTTTTCCAGGTGTTTTTCATCTGAGAGGTGTTTTCCTTTGCAAATCAGGAGAAATACTCACAGAGCTTTAAAGGATAGCAGTTAAGCTGTCTGTGTTTTGAGTTCTGGTGGAAAGTGGCCCTTTTTTGGAAGGTTTCCTCTGAGCAGTTCCAAAAGCTTTTGTGTTGCATTTGGAGAAGTGACGTCGATGATTGAAAACCTCAGTGCCATTGGCCAAGAGGATGTCTGAGGAGCAAAAAAACATGTTTGAAAACGTTTCCTCCCAGCCCAAAATTACAGTGAAAATTTAATATATTTCTCATTGAAATGCAAATCTTTATGCTTGCAATTTTGAGTGATTTTAGGAAGGATTAGAAGAAGGACCCAGACATTTTGGGGAGGGTTATCGTTGGATTTTTGTTGTTGTTGTTGTTGAAAAAGAGCAAGAGGGAGAGAGAGAAAGAATTTTATAGGCTTGTGGCTCATCCCACTGGGTGTGTAATAAAGAAAGAGATTCTTGGGGGAAGAAAAAAAGATGCCTATTTTAACTTAGCCCAGTCCCCTGTTGTGTCAGCAACCCGACGAGCGTCGTTTGGAGCAAACAATCAGGTGATGACACAAAGGCAACAAAAATGAAACTGGCCACAAGCTACTGTCTGTGCCAAATTCCCAAATGTCAAGTGCCAGCAGGAGTGGAGACACACAAAATTAGCCCTCTTAAAACCATCCCTGCAGAGCAAATCCAACGTAGCCGGAATGTTGCAGAAGGCAACTCTGCGCACGCTCTGCTCTTGGCTCCTCTCTGCCCAAGCTGGAGGAACTGTCTTCAAATTACTGTGGGTTCTTAGCAGTGTAACTAGGAGCAGGAACAGCTTGGTAGTTTGCATCTCAACCCTGTCCTCCTGACCCAACACTGACTAGAACCAATCATCATCATCATCAACAAACCTCAACCTCTTTCTCTTTCTCTCTCTCTCTCTCATACACACACACACACATGGTTTATTCACAAAGATCATCATTTTTCCCCAAGTGAGTGGAGCCTTGCCCGTGCCAAGAGCAACAGAGGAGTTAACAGGGCTGTAATTCTCACCACTTGGCACGTTCTTAGGTGACACACACACAAGAAGCCGATTAGCGAAAGGCATCATGAGGAGCTCTCGGTTAGGAGGGATGGATGGGACAAGCTGGAGTTCATCCTGCCCCTGCTTACCCTTTCCTTGGGTGCTTATCAACCTTCAGTGATTTTAGCATTAAAAAGGGACCAGCAAGAGGCCCCTCCTTCCCCTCCCAATCACCCTACACCCTGCAGCCCTTCTCTGCTCCTGTGCTGGAGGTGGTTGGCCTCTCAGTGCTGCTGACCAAGCAGTTTGCACCAACCCTTCCTAAGCCACTTCTGGCCAAACCAGGCTGGGGAGCTGAGGGGCTCCTCAGAAACAGCTTTGGCCACTGAGGCAGGATTCAGGCACCTCAAATCCCTGAACACAGCACGTGAGGTTTGGACATAGGTGCAGACAGGCACATGAGAAGCAGAGTTGATCTTTGGGAGGAACTGGAGATGTGTTTGCTCTGGCCCTGCCTAATCTTTCCTTCCCAGGAGCAAAGGCTGTGGTGGCAGTGGAGATCACAGCAAGGACACTGGTGGAGATGGGAGAAGAATCTGGCCCTCAGCCATTTGCAGAAGGCTTTCAGTAAAGCAGCCCTGGGAGGTTATAAATAGTCCCCATGTAAAATGATCATCCTGAGGTTAAATGGTCTCAAACCAAAAACCTCCCGGTAAGAGAAAACCGATCGTTTCTGAAGGGGCATGCCAGGAAACATAGGAGGAGAGAGTGCTCAGCACCATGGCCAAACAGGTCAGATCCTGCTCTCCTGCTGCTTTCCCACTGCCCAGTGTCAGTGTATTTCTGTGGCTTCAGTCTTGCCTTACCCCATGCAGATAGGCAAAGAATTAATCCCTTTCCGTGTCTGTCCGCAAACAGGATGGACATCTGCAACCCTCCACAAAGCAGATTTCAATCCCACTTTTGCTGCTCTGGGGAGAAAAGACAGTAATTCTGGATTCATCTCAGTGTGGTGAGAATCTGGCCTGGACAAGCAGACTCTCATCTCACATCAGCCAGGGTTGCTCCCAAGGCAAATCAAGTAGCTCTCAAAAGGGAAGCAAGATGCTAAAGGAACTTGCTTCTGCCTGCTTCTCGGGGCCCCTCTTGCTCTGGGGAAGTGAGATGGTGACAGTCACACATCCTCCCAGAGAGAACCAGGATGGTCTCAGCAGCTCCCAGTTCTCCAGGAGATGCTTTGCTCCTTGCCCATGTTGCAGCAGTCGTTCCTGCTGAACTACCTTTTACTCCCATTGCAGCAGAGCAGGACCAGCCCCTGTGTCCTAACTCTGTGGTGGAAACATCTTCAACCACTCCAAAGCAATTGCCTGCATTGTCTGCCAATATGTAGGGGACTTTGTGTCCACAAGGACAATGGCAAAGTGAGGTTTCAATTTGATCTGCTCAGGAACAGAGCAAGCTCTTCTGATTGATGCCTTTCCCATCCTCATGTCTCTCCAGCACAACCAAATCCCCTCGACTCTGTAGGGAGAGCAGTAAACACTGGATCCTCCTACAAACCCCATCCTGCCTCTGCTAGGGCTAGTGTCTGCTCAGAGGTTTGGGAGACACTCTTTTTGTTGGTGAAGAGCTTTGAGATCTCCTGCTCTGGAGACAGCTCAGCTTTAACCAGCTTGACTTCCAACCCATTCCTTCAGGCCGCTGTGACATTTTTAGCATAGGCCAGTCCTGGGCAGAATGCCTCACCATATGCATTTAAAGTAAAATCTCTCTCTTTCTCCCCCTTTTTCTCTTTAAATATACATTTTTAAAGGATTAGGTTACTGGTGAGAAGCCTCTTGGCATAAGCAGTCAGTACCCTATTGTTTCTGAAATGCAACGTGGCTGCTCTGAGGTTAAATCCTGAATTATGGGCCCAGCAAATAGACTGAACTGCTGCTTCCTAATCCTTGCCCAGATCGACTTATGGTTTCTTTAAAATATCCGTTTCTTAATGGAGAAAAACATTCTGCCATGAGCAGAGGCTAAATTGTTTCCAAAGGAAGCCAGGCAAGCATTAGTGGGAAGAAAACATATTGTGGGATTCAGCTTCAGCCTCAAAGGAAGGAACGTGCTCGAGATGGGTTTCCTGCCTGCTTTCAGGCTCCTGTGCCTATCTTTAAACTGCTTTTTCTGCTCCTCTCAATTACCTCTGGATGTCCCTTAAATGAATTTGGCATGGAACCATCCAAGATGAACCACAGGCCAGGGCTGTGGGGATGGCAGCATCCCCCAAAAGAGAAGCCAAGCACCCACGAGTGCTGCTGTGCAGCATCCTCTGTCCCTCAGCCACAGCTCAGGGTGCCAAAGCCATGCAGCTCCTCCCAAAGAGCAGATGAGCTTGCAGCAAGCCTAGCTGAGCTCTCCTCAGGCTCCAGGAATGCCATCCTGCCTTTGAGGTGAGGGCTCTGGAGAATAAGTCTGCTGAGGAGCAGCTGAGGGAACTGGGGATGTTTAGCCTGGAGAAAAGGAGGCTCAGGGGAGACCTTCTCACTCTCTACAAGTCCCTGAAAGGAGGTTGGAGTGAGGTGGGTGTCAGTGTCTTCTCCCAGGTTACCAAGGAGAGGACAAGAGGAAATGGCCTCAAGTAGCACCAGGGGATATTTAGATTGGATGCTAGGAAAAATTCCTTCACAGAAAGAGTTGTTAGGCATTGTCCCAGGCTGCCTAGGACAGTGCTGGAGTCACCACCCCTAGAGGGGTTTAAAAAACATATAAATGTGATACTAAGGGCCATGGTTTAGTGGCGTGGTGGTGATAGGCTGACAGTTGGACTTGATGAGCTTAGAGGGCTCTTCCAACCTGTTCTGTGATGCTGTGCTTTTCACTCTGCAGGGATCCTCCCTGCCAGATTCAGAGCTGCCAGTGGGGAACCTCTTCCTGCAGGAGAGGCACTGCCTGCCCTATGCTGGGCTGCTTGTCTATGGTGTAGCCAAAGGCTGGAGCTCCATCTCCTATCACATCTATCAGCTCCCCTTATCAGCCCTGCTGCTCCACAGTGGGTTTCCCATGGCAGCCTTGGCCTGATCCAAACCTGCTCAGCAGGCAAGGTGGTCTAGCTGCAGGCTGGGTTGTAAATTCAGCAACTTTTATGTAGTCAGGGCTTGTTAATGGGTTTTCTTTATTTTAATACCCTTTGAATACAGGTAAAGAGCAAAGCACAAGCAGGCAGGCCAAAGGGAGTGCCTGCCATCAAGGGAGTGCTTCCCGTTCAGCCCACCCACTCGCTCCTATTAGCACCGTTAGCTTATTCATTAGCTTTGTGGGATGGAGCCTGGTGGTGTAAATAGAGCCTGGTGCTGTGGGGATGGAGCTGGGGGCTGTGGGGATGGAGCTTGGAGCTGTGGGGATGGAGCTTGGTGCTGTGGGGATGGAGCTTGGTGCTGTGGGGATGGAGCCTGGTACTGTGGGGATGGAGCTTGGGGCTGTGGGGATGGAGCTTGGTGGTGGAAATGGAGCCTGGTG
>VWZO01011423.1:0-15838 GCA_013396975.1 Bucco capensis | reverse complement strand
TTAGTATTAACACGAGGAGGAACTTCTTTCCAGTGCAGGTGCCAGAGCACTGGCCCAGGCTGCCCAGGAGCCTGTGGAGTCTCCTTGTCTGGAGCCATTGCAGAGCTGCCTGGACACATTGCTGTGTGAGCTGGTCTAGGTGCTCCTGCTCTGGCAGGGGGGTTGCACTAGATGATCTTTCTAGGGCCCTGCCAACCCCTGACATACTGGGATTGTGTGACATGGCAGCAGCTAAAATAGAGTTGGGAGGCTCAGGGAGCTGAGGGAGCTGATGGTGTTAAATATTCCCAACAGCTGAGGGTCTGCTGGGTGTTGGGTTTCTGTAGGTGTTATTTTTATGTGGGTGTTACTTTTCTATGGGTGTTAGTTTTATATGGGCCACCTACCATCACTAGCACCTAGGCTGCTGAAGGGAACCAGTGCTGCTAGCAGGAGCAGCAGCAGCGGCAACAGCTCCAAGTGCTCCTGAAGCATCACCTGTGCCACATTGCACCAGGGCTCTCATCTCATACCATCTCCCAGTCTGGATTCAAGCCATGCAAACAAAGTCACCTGCAGAACTGCTCATGGCCTGGCAGCAGCTGGAGGAAAGACAGGGAAGGTGTTTTCTTGCACAGAGCTTGGGCTGGGCTGGGAGATCAGAAGAGTTTCAATTAAACACAAGCTCCTGGCCTGTGACTCTTGGTTCTTGGCTTCACCCAAGCTCTACAAAGATGTTAGTGACATGGCATTAGGATCCCAGCTAGCTCCACTGAGCACCTCCCAGGGCTGGCAGAGCCTGGGCAAGGAGAGCAGTTTGACTTCAAAGAACCAGGCCAGGGGAGGATGGAGAGGGAGGATTCATTAACCTTGGCATTGCCTTAGATGAGGTGATAAGGAGCTTTAATTAGGCTGTGTGCCTGTGTCTGGGTGTCTGGCTGGCTGGGTGTCTGCCTGTGTGTGCACAGTGCTGTTTGGGTGCAGCCCCCCCCCAGGGCAGTGCCCCTGGGCAAGCACCTGCCTGCGTGGGCAGAGCTTCCCCTCCTGATGGGACATGTCCCCGTGGCAGAGGGACGCGTGCCTGGCAGCACCTGGCAGCAGCCAGCAGCACCCAACAGCACTCAGCAGCACCCAACAGCACTCAGCAGCACCCAACAGCACCCAGCAGCACCCAACAGCACCCAGCAGCACCCAACAGCACCCAACAGCACCCAGCAGCACCCAACAGCACTCAAAGTCACTCAGCAGCACCCAGCATCAGCCAACCCAGAATCCAGCAGCACCCAGTGGCACCCAGCAGCATTCAACAGCACCCAGCATCAGCCAAAAGCTTCCAGTGTCACCCCACAACACTCAGCATCATTCAACAGCACCCAGCAGCACCCAACAGCTTCCAGTGTCACTCAGCAGCACCCAGTGCCACCCAACAGCACCCAGTGTCACCCAACAGCACTCAGCATCACCCAACAGCACCCAGCAGCACCCAACAGCACCCAGCAGCACCCAACAGCTTCCAGTGGCACTCAGCAGCACCCAGCGGCACCCAGCAGCACTCAACAGCACCCAGCATCACCCAAAAGCTCCCAGCATCACCCAATAGCTTCCAGTATCACCCCACAGCACTCAGCATCATCCAACAGCACCCAGCATCACCCAACAGACCTCAGCATCACTCAGCAGCATCCATTGTCACCCAACAGCACTCAGAGTCACTCAGCAGCACCCAGTGGCACCCAGCAGCACCCAGTGGCACCCAGCATCATTCAACAGCACTCAGCATCACTCAGCATCATCCAACAGCACTCAGAATCACCCAACATCTTCCAGTATCACCCAACAGTACCCAGTGTCACCCAACAGCACTCAGCAGCACTCAGCAGCACTCAGTGTCACCCAACAGCACCCAGAGTCATTCAACAGCACTCAGCAGCACTCAATAGCACTCAGCAGCACCCAGTGTCACCCACCAGCACCCAGCACCACACACCACCTCCCACCAGCCCTTCTCAAGCACCTCCAGCCNACCCAATAGCACCCAGTGTCACCCAACAGCACTCAGCAGCACTCAGCAGCACCCAGCAGCACTCAGCAGCACTCAGTGTCACCCAACAGCACCCAGAGTCATTCAACAGCACTCAGCAGCACTCAACAGCACTCAGCAGCACTCAGTGTCACCCAACAGCACCCAGAGTCATTCAACAGCACTCAGCAGCACTCAATAGCACTCAGCAGCACCCAGTGTCACCCACCAGCACCCAGCACCACACACCACCTCCCACCAGCCCTTCTCAAGCACCTCCAGCCCATCAGATCCCTGTAGGGATGTGATGCTGCCCCAGGAGTGCTCTGCTCTTTCAGGGCAGGATCTGACCTCAGGAGCAGGGCAGGAGCATCACTGTCTGCTGCCTCAACCCAAATCCTGGCAGGCAAGGAGCAGGTCAAGCTCTCCATCCCCACACAGAGCTCTGGACCTGCAGTGAATCCTTTCTCCAGCCTCTGGCTGGGCTCCAGGAGGGATATTTCACAGCAGTGCTACCAGGCAGGGTATTTCCTTTCCATTCCAGTGATTTGCAAAGCCTCTGGGTCTCTGCAAACAGAGACAGCTAAGATTTTTCAGATGGGGAGGAAAAGCAGCAGAGCAGAGCTGGGTTTGGCTGCAGAGAGGGGACCTGGAGGTGCTGTCCCTGCTGCCCTGTCCCCTTCCCTTGGCAGCTTTGGCTGTTTGTCCTAGCAGCTGGTGAGGTTCTAACACCAGGGAACACCCAGGCTCTTTTTCTTTTGCTTGTCTGCCATGAAATCGATCCAGTAATTCCATTTCTCAGCCATAAATGAAATGAGCTGTAAAGCAAAGTTGGGTGTTGGAGCCAGAGTGAAAGAAGGAATTGTTCTAATGGAGGATGTTAATGAGGGGATTAAATGCTCCTGCCAAATCTGGGGGTCCCCAGGCTGCTCCTTGCCTGCTGCTAAGGCTTTTAGGGCTCCCCACAGCATCCCTCCCTAGCACTGCTTCACCATTGTGTGGTCCAGGGGCTGTGGGCCTGGGTGGGCAGCTGTGTTCTGCCCACTCCCCTTCCTCAGACCCCCACTGAGGACCTTGCTGGGTGCCAAGGGGATCCAGAGGGGGTTTGGGGATGCTATAAGCCAAGGAAGAGACCCAAGAGAAGGTGTTTGCTGTTGGATGGAGCTATTGCAGCAGCTCTGCTGGCTCCTCCTCCCCAGCATCTTCATCACAATGATGCTTCAGCTCCATGTGGAGTTAGGCTAAAAGAGAATCATAGAATCCTAGAATGGTTTGGGTTGGAAGGGAGCTCTGGAGCTCATCTAGTCCAATCCCCCTGCAGTGGCCAGGGACATCCCCAACTAGAGCAGCTTGCCCAGAGCCCTGGCAAGCCTCACCTGCAATGCCTCCAGGGATGGCAACTCAACCACCTCCCNCTGCACTTGCTCTTGTTGAAGCTCCTGAGGTTCCCCTGGGCTCACCTCTCCAGCAACCCAAAGAAGATATTTCTTTACAATAGCTTCTCAACTGACCCAAACCAACTGCTTTTCTACCCAGTATTTCTTTTTTGGGGAGGGAAGGAGCCAAACATAAAACCCCAATGGTGTGCAGGGAGGATGCAGAGAGGTTTCCCCTCCCAAGCCAGGCAGCTTGCAGCAGGTGGGATGTTTTCCCCAGGCAGGCACTAGCTTGCCTCTCTGCCTGGAGCAGGATTCACTCAGCTCAAGGCTGCTAAATATTAAGCCTAAAATGTGGTTGTTTCTTTCCTACCTTCAGCCTGGCAGCCTGACCTCAGAGTCCTCCTCACCTGCTGAGTGCCCAAGGCTCTCATCTCTCCTCCCATCCCTTTTCCAGCATTTATTTTCCAGTGAAATACAGCCCAGCACTGATCCAGGGCAAGTCCAAAAGCTCTGAGGGGCTTGATTATCTTTAAACCATTCCAACAGAACCAAGAAAACCCCACAGTGAAAACCCTGGAGAAACTCTAACCAACTTCCCCAAGTCCACCTCCTGTTTCAGTTGTATTGCTCTGGAAATCCTTGCAAAGAAAAACACAGGGCATGGAAAAAAAAAACCCAACAAAAATTTGGTTTGCATTAAAAACCTCAAATGTGAGAGGTTCTGTAGCTTTCAATGGGGCTTTGATTCCTAGAGATGATGGAATGTTTTCAGAACATTTCAGGTATGTTCTCCACCTTCTTAGCATCTCCTATCAGGCTCTGGAAGTGCAAGATGCAAACCTCTGCCTTCCTTTACCTTCAGCTTGCCTTTGAACACCAGCAGGAAAACTTCTTGTGGCTTTAGAACCAGAGGAGATAATCCACATGGGAGAAGAGGGAAAGAAAAAAAGGTGTGGAAAATGCTGCAGGAATTTTCTTCAAGTGGGGTTTTTATTAGGGTTTGGAAGGGGGTTTTTTTTGTCACTGAGAAAAAGCAGAGTCACTTGGGGCTTGCAGGCATCCCTCTAATGCTCAGGGAGCAGAGGCATTTCCAGCCTTCTAAATCCTCAGCAGCTTCATAGTCCCAGAATCAGAGTCCTTATGGTTGGAAGAGACCTCTAAGATCATCACTGTCTTTGCCTAAGGAGATTGTTTTCTTGCTGTGTTCCATCCCTGCTCCTGGAAGCATCACCTGGAGCCTTTCCTAACTGCCCCTTGCTAAATGTCAGCCTTTTCTTCTCTTTTCAGTATTTTAGGGACTGTAAAGTAGGTTCCTGGCCTTTGCATGGTTGAAGGTGAGGTTTTGAAAGAGGTGGAGAGAGCCAGAGGAAAACATCCTTTCCCCTTGCATCCATCTCCAGTTGGTGCCAGCAATGCCCAAGGAGCCCCATGGGCATAAAATCCTCAGAGATGGAAAAGATCCCTGAGATCCCTGAGCCCAAACATCCACCCAACACTGCCATGCTCACCACAGCTCCATGGGCTTTGAACTCCTCCAGGGATGAAGACTCCACCAGCTCCTTAGGCAACCTGTGCCAATGCCTGAGAACCCTCTTGGTGAAGGAATTCTCCCCAATATCCCATCTGAACCTCCCCTGGTGTGACTTGAAGCCATTTCTTCTTGTCCTATCACTGTGAGAAGAGACTGAGCTCTACCTTCCACCACCTCCTTTCAGGTAGATGTAGAGAGCAAGACAACACTGCCCTGAGCATCCTCTGCACTTCTGCTCCAGAGCTGAGCTGGGCTGGCCTCAAGTCCTCTCTGGATCCAGTGCCCATCCCCTCCTTGTGCCAGGCATTCCCAGGTGCCAGCCACCCACATTGTTCCCTGCAAAGAGCTATTTTCCAGCAGTGCAGCCAGCCTGCTCCTCAGGAGCCAAGCCTCAGCACTGGCTGAGGCCAAGCCATGTCTCAAGGCCAGCATCACCCTCCAGACCTTCCCTTCCCCATGCCAACCCCAAGCCAGCTGGCATTTCAGGTGGTTTCCTGCTTTCTATTGCAGGGGGAAAGAAGTAGAAAGGCCTAACCTTTCGTGCCCTTTGGCATCTCTGTGTGGTGTCAGGGCACGAGGCAGATGGGGAGGAGATGCCAGCCCAGCCCTGGGTGGCTTGTGCAGCTCCTCAGCATGGGCTGGTCCAACTGGTTGGTCTGGGTGAGCAGCACCCACTGCACCCAGCCAGGCTGGGCTCTCCCTTATCTCTGCTTCTCCCCCTCCTCTGTCAGCTCACCTGCTGGCTCTGTGTCCAACCTCCTCTCCATTGCAAGAGTCACCAGCCAAGGCAGGGCCACCCAGGCTCTGGTGGCTTCCCTGCACCCAGGGATCACCTCCAGCACTCCCAGCATGGCTTTAGCACTCACTCCTTCCAGAGGGATTGGAATAAGGCCCAGGGAGTCATGCACACACTGCCCTAGAGGGAGAGATGGATGCCAAGCTCCTGAGGATGCTCCAACCCTGAATAAAGCAGCTGCCAGCTGGATTTGTAGCTGCTCCCAAAGTCAGGATCCCTGCATGGTGTGGGGGGTGTCCAGCTGAGCAGCAGCAAGCTGGGGAAGGGGGAAACAAAGTGAGCTCCATGTCTGGCCATGGGATTTCTCCAGAGCACGTAGGGACAAGCCCACTCTGCCTGCAGACAGCTGCTGGGCTGCAGAGTATCAAAGGGTTGGGTAGCATCACAGAGTCAAGGATTCACCTTCATTCCCCCCCTCCCAGGGTGTCCCTGGGCTCCTCCAGCCCCTGGGCAGGGTGGTTTGATGGCCCCTGCCCCATCCCAGCAGCCTGCTTTGGGTGCTGAGGCTGCAGGAGGTGAGGCAGAGCCAGGCTGAGGTGGGGAGGCTCTGCCTGCCAGAGCTCACGTAGGCAGCAGCTGCCCTCAGCCTCCTCTCCAGCATGGGAAAGGCAGCAACTAGGAGCTAAAGACATCATCTGAAGGAGATGGGAATGGCATCAGTCCTCTCACTGCCTTCCCAGAGCCCAGGAGCTGCAAGAGGCCAAAGGAAAGTGACCCACCATGAGAAATACAAATATATAAGTCCTTTTTGAATCCATGAGGAACTTCAAACCCCTCATCCTTGCACGAGGAGCACAGTTAGCACCAGGAGATCTGCTCTCACTCTCCTCTTCCCCAGGCTCAACACACCAAGTGACTTCAGCCATTCTCCTTCAGCTTCCCCTCCAGACCCTTGCCCATCTTCTGGATGCTCTCCAACAGCCTCATATCCTCCCTCACATCGTGGTGCCCACAGCTGTGCTTGACCCTTTGGGCTGCTGATTTGGGCAGTGCTGAACCCCCCCCACCCCTCCCTTGGAGCTGGGAAGCTGCTGGGAGGCATCTCTGAGCTCCATCAGCTCCTTCCCATGGCTCCAAAGAAGCTGAAATGATTCAAGGCAAATGTCAAAGGGCTCTCTGTAATCTCTGTGGCTTGAGGAGCTCTGGCACTTGCTTTCCAGGGGGGAAAAAAAAACCTCAACCCTCTTATTAGATTAAAACCAGGAATCCTCTCCCTCTTCCTGAGCCAAATCATCTGAAGAGGGGAAAAAATAGGATCTCTTTAAAGAGGAGATCCTTGAGCCTCCTGTCACTTCACAAATAAACTTAGCTCTAAAAGTCTGACTGGTGGCAAGGTTTTGGCAAACTCAGCTCCCTTAAAACACTTCCATTTGCTGCCTGCTGGATTGTTATCTGGAGCTTTGTCCAAAGAGACAGGTGGATGGAAGAAATGTTAACTCTTTGCTCCCTAACCTCACCCTCTGAGTTAGGAAGCTGCTGTTCTAACACAGAGCTCAGGGATGCTGCTCTGGAAAGGATCAGCATTCCCAGCTGGGAAGCTGGGAATATTAATAATTAATTAATAAGCTTAATTAATTAATAATTAATAAGCTGGGAATAATAATATATTATATTATTATAGTATATATANATGTTATATTATGTTATATTATGTTATATTATGTTATATTATATTATATTATATTATATTATATTATATTATATTATATTATATTATATTATATTATATACACTCCTATTCTTTCCTAGTTATTCCCACTCCATCCACTGCCCAGATGCTGTCAGGACTCTCCCCAAACTCCCAGAGCTGTTGACCTTGGCTCCTCTCTGCTCTCAGACCATCAGGGCTGGGGATTCCCAAGGTTGCCTCAGCATGGAGCAGGATGGGAGATGCTTTGGGAAGCAGGAGCTGCTGGGGTGGTTGTCACAGCACCGTTTCTCTGCTAAAGGAAACAACCTCTGCCCTCTGCAGGGAGATTCCAATCAGTGAAATCAAAGAGAAAAGTAAGGAATGAAGGAAACCATTCCCACTCCCTGCTCCTGGACAAGCAGCTTCTCTCAGCCCACATGTGAGCTAATTTCTCTCTGCCACATCAAGATCCTACAGCTCTGAATCAGCTGGGTTTGGACAGGATTTGCCTTTTGCATTTGCCAACAAAAGTACTAAAAGATTCAGCTCTGGAGATGAAAAATGAGCAGCTGGAAGGAAAAGGAGCTGGAAGCTCCAGGTGAGGTGTTGAGAGGAATCTCTGCTACCCTGAGCTCCAGAGAGGAAAAGCTGAGCCTTGAACATTCAGGCTACAAAAACCAGGGAGCCCATGGACAAGGTTTGGCTGGAAAGGAAAAGAAACACAAAGAATAATCATTTTAAAAGAAATACTAAAAAATGCCAGGCACCTGAATGGCAGGAGAAAAACAGAGCCCTGAAGATGCAGCTCTTGGTGCCTGGGAGCCCAGGCTGGGGATGGAGATGCGCTGAGCAAAAGCAGAACTCAGCTGTGGCTCTGCCTTTGCTCCTGCCAGAGATACTCCAGTGTCCTCAGCATCCTGGGAGCCTCTGCTGGACTCTCTCCAGTAGCTTCTTGTCTCTCTTCAACTAGGGAGCCCAGAACTGGACACAATCCTCCAGCTGTGGCCTCACCAGAGTAGAGTAGAGAGCTAAAACTGGAAGCCAGCAGGTTCCATCTGAACAGAGGAGCAAGTTGTTTGTTGTGAGGGTGCAGAGCCCTGGCCCAGGCTGCCCGGAGAGCTTGGGGAGTCTCCTTGTGTGCAGAGATTCCCAAGGTCCCTGGAGGTGATGCTGGGCAAGCTGCTGGGGGTGAGCCTGCTGGAGCAGGGGGGTTGGACTGGATAATCCCCAGAGGTCCCTTTCAACCCCCACCAGTCTGGGATTTGGGGATTCTGAGATCTGCCAGTTCCCCTCAGTGCTGTTGGCCATGCTCAACTCCATCTTCTGTTTTTCCTAAGCAGGCTCCATCACCATCCCCATCCCCAGCTCAGAGGGAGAGGTGAGAGAAGAAGCATGGGCCAAGCTCCCTGGGCTCCTGGATTGTGCAATCACAGCCTGGCTTTGAAATGCAAAGGCAGAAAGATCAGTTAGGTTGAGGCAGTGCTGCTGTGGTCTCAGGCAAAACAAACTCCACAATCTACACCTTGGCTGCAGTTGCTAATCAAGAAGCAGATTCAGACCGAGAGGCATCTCCCATGGAAATCAGCTTTGCCACTAATTAAATGCACAAAGACAGATGATTTGTTTTTTTGCCAGGCATCCAAGGTTGCTGCTGCAGACTCTCAACACCCACACCTGCACACACCCAGGGCCTCTCTGCACAGCCACCACTGCTGGGCTCTTGGGCTGCTGCTTTTCTGCACACAAAGCAGCTCATTTCCATGCACGTGGATTGGGCAAGGCTGCCATGCCCTTCCCTGCTCCACACAGTGCTCATGGCATAGCTTGGTAGCAGCATTTGGCTCCTACATGTCCCAGGTTTCATCCCCATGTCCATCTGGATGGGCAATGGAAGGTGATGAGATATCTTCAGCCTGTGTCTAGGGTTGGTGGAGCTGGGTGAGGGCTTGAAGATGTTAGGCTCCTGTAGGTTTAAGGGAAAACAGTCAGTTTGAGGGACAAGAGCCAAGAGTTCTCATCTCCCATGTCCAATCCCTTAGCCCAGCCAGCTGATCACAACAGGTGCCACAAAGTGCTCACACCAATGGTTGGAGGAGAAAGTCATCTGCTGCTGGGAGGGCATAGAATCCTAGAATGGTTTGGGTTGGAAGGGACCTCTGGAGCTCATCTAGTCCAACCCCCCTGCAGTGGCCAGGGACATCCCCAACTAGAGCAGCTTGCCCAGAGCCCTGGCAAGCCTCACCTGCAATGCCTCCAGGGATGGCAACTCAACCACCTCCCTGGGCAACCTGGGCCAGTGTTCCACCACCCTCGTGGGGAGCAACTTATTCCTAATATCCAGTTTAAATCTACTCTTCTCCAATTTCAAACCATTTCCCCTTGTCCTTTCCCTCCAGGCCTTTGCAAACAGGCCCTCTGCAGCCTGCTTGGAAGTTCCCTTTAGGTCCTGGAAGGTCACTAGTAGATTCCCCCAGAAGCCTTCTCTTCTCCAGGCTGAACAATCCCAGCTCCCTCACTAGTGATGCTCCAGCAGCCACATCAAGGACTGCTCTGCACCAGGGGCTCTGGGTCAGCACCTGATCCAGCTGATGTTTAGAGGAGCATTTGGAAATTGGAGCCTTTTTCTTCCCAAGCAGCTTGAGGGCTGCCATGAGCTGATAGTGCCCAGGAGCTGAGCCAGCCCTGGCAGAGCAGGAGCAGAGGAGGATGAGCTCCTCCATGCATCCTGCTCCATGCTGTGCTCAGGAGCCTGCCTGCAAGCTAGCTGGCATCATTTGGCAGAGGAAAGCTTAGGGTCAGTGGCATGCTGTCTGTCATCCACCTGGCTCCAGGAGGCAGCTGCCTTCAATGGGTGGTGAACAGAAATCCTGTTCAACTTACCTGAAACTAAGAGTAGAGAAGGAGGAGTAGGTGATGATGAAACCAGGCTGACCTTTTCCTAGATGTCCTGGAGCAGTTTGACCAGCAGAGCTTCATGTCATCACTTCCCTGACTGGACAGACAGGATGAGGCAGTTCCTGGGACAACACATGGAGTCCAGGACATCCCAACCTGCTCACCCTGGCTGCACGTGCAGAGCATGATCCCTAGTGGTGTTGAGCATCTCAGGACCACCCCCAACCCCAAATCCCACTGCCCTGGGGTGTGGGATGAAGAAGTCCTGTTCCTCCAAAGCACAGGCTCACCCCTGAGCATCACCCATGCTTGCAAGCAAGGCTTTAAGCTGAGCTGGGAGCTCACCATGCTGCAAGGACTTTGTCACACATCAGTCCTCGTGTGGGACATGTTTGGGATGGCTTCTGGTGAGGGCTAGCAGCAGGCAGGCAGGCAGCACAGCAGCCAAGGCTTCCAGAGCCAGATCCATGGAAGGACAGAGCCTTGTGTCCCTGTCATGTGCAATTAGGGGAAGGATCAGGTGAGGTGGTGGGAGGATGGAGCTCCTAATCCAGAGGCTCCAGCAGCAAGTCTGCAAAGCCACAGAGGGAGAAGCTGTTCCATGTGGAGTTGTGAAACCAACAGCAGGCCTGAGGGTGGAAAGGCTTAGAGAGTGACCAGGCAAGCTCCTGGGGACACAGGGAGGGACTAGGCTGCAGGAAGCTGCTGGAAGAGGCTGCAGCAAGAGGAGGGTTGAGCTAGACCCACTGCTTCTTGGGCACTGCCTTGACCACCTTCTCTGGCCCTTTGCAGCTGCAGATGGCACAGGAGCAGCCTCTACACCTTACCTGCAGGCTGAGCTCACCCACAACTCCTTCCCCCATCATCAGCCAAAGGGAGATCACAGCCCCTGTAAACCAGCTCCTTCCACCCTCTCCCAGCACAGGCAGACAGCTCACAACTCCCCTTTGCAATGGTGGCTGCTCCATTGCCATGGAAGGCATGGCATAGATCCAGGGCTACCCATGGACACACACAAGGGATGCATGGAGAGCACAGGCAAGCTCTGGCTGGAGGCAGAGGGAAATGCAGCCCTTGCACAAGAGGCCACATGGCTGGGGAGGCTCAGCTGGGATAGCTGCAGGAGTCATCCTGGAGATGGTGAGGGGCAGGAGGGACAATCTGGCCTTTGGCAGTGGGTTTCAGAGCCCATCCTACCCAAGGGAGATGCAGGGCACAGGCAGGCAGCAGCCAGGGCCACGTTTCACAACTGCTTGTGCTCCCCTCAGCAGCACCCACAGCTGGGCTGGGTTGGAAAGATCGAGATGCTGACTTTGTATCTCCTGCTCATCTCCAGTGGAAGCATTCCTGCTTGTTTACTGGTCCTCTCCCAGTCCCAGGCTGATCCCAGTGGAGGGAAGGAGCCTTCATTTCCTAGGGACATCTTGCATTCATTAGGAGATGTTGTTATTGACTTACAAGGCTGCTAATTCTCAAGGACCAATTTAGCCCTCAAAAACCACTAACATGTGTGCTGAGGAGTTGCTACATCCCTGCCAGCAGCCAAGTGCTGGGAGCCAAGGCAGCCAAGCTGGGCACAAAGGAAGCTCCAAGTTAAAGCTCTTCTTCTCCATCACCTTGTTGAGGTCAAGGCTTCAGGAGCTTCAGCCCTGCAGGGTAACTCCATCTGGTGCAGTGATGGCTCTACACAGCTGGCAGCTCTCTTGCCTTCTGCACTGGGAGCCAAAAGGTGATGAAGAGCCAGGGAGATGCTGTGAGGTGACAGGGACACACCAGCACTGCTGGAGGGGAGCAGGAGAACAGCTCACAGGGCTACAGGCAGCCTCTGAATTAAAAGCAGAGCATGAACCTCCAGGCTGAGAGAGAGACAAACCCATCCACCCACGAGACAGTGCCATCAGACAGCATCTCCAGAGCACATTCAAGTGGTTGGAGAAGTTGCCTCAGCCATGGATGATGTTTAACAGCAGACCACAGCTCGGCTCCTTGTCTGGGCCCAGCAGGAGGTAGAACAGGTTTGCTTAACTCCTCAATCTTGGGGTTTTCTCCTTAACCTCTGGTACCCAGTGGGGAAGAGCAGGCTCCTGCATTGCCTCCTCCCAGCCTCACTGCCTATATATAGTGAAGGCTAAGCTCTGAAGTGAAGCCCCTGGAGGCAGTGAGTCAGAAGAGAGGTGGATGAAAGTGGAGTGGCTGAAGCAATTGCAGCCCCCAGCTGCCTGCCCCACCCCAGGCAGGGAAGCTGCAGCCCCCACAGCTCAACCACACTTGAAGCAATGCCTGAACCACCCCTGTGTTTACAGGCTGCTGAATGAAAGCAGCTCTGGGTTCCTCTGGGCAGCCACAGGCTCCAGGAGTGATGGTGAACTGATTGTGCTGGCGGGGGCTGCACCCCAGAGATGGGGAGGGAGGGTGCTGGGACCTAGGGGATGGATCTGAGGATGAAGGAGCACTCATGGAAGTGATCTCTTGAGTAGACAAAGAGTGGTCACAGAATCACAGAATCATTGGGATTGGAAGAGACCTCTGGAGTTCATCTAGTCCAATCCCCCTGCAGTGGGCAGGGACATCCCCAACTAGAGCAGCTTGCCCAGAGCCCTGGCAAGCCTCACCTGCAATGCCTCCAGGGATGGCAACTCAACCACCTCCCTGGGCAACCTGGGCCAGTGTTCCACCACCCTCGTGGGGAGGAACTTCTTTCTAATATCCAGTCTAAATCAACTCATCTCCAATTTCAAACCATTGCCCCTTGTCCTTTCCCTGCAGGCCTTTGCAAACAGGCCCTCTGCAGCCTGCTTGCAAGTTCCCTTTAGGTCCTGGAAGGTCACTAGTAGTTCCCCCTGAAGCCTTCTCTTCTCAATGGTTGTAGCCTTGAGGTGGTTTTTCCCTTGGGTGAGAAGAAAAGAGAGCAGATACAAAGCTCTGGGCACAGGGAAGATGTGGATCTGTTGGAACAGAGCCTGGGAGGCCACAGAAATGATGCAGAGGATGGAAGCTCTCTGCTGGGAGAGATGGAGTAGTTCAGCCTAGAGAAGAGAAAGCTCCAGGGAGACCTTACTGCAGCCTTGCAGTGCTTAAAAGAGGAATAGCAGAGAGATGGGGACAGACACTTTAGCAGAGCCTGTTGGGACAGGACAAGGGGTGATGGTTTGATACTAGAAGAGGGAGATTTAGACTAGATACAAGGAAGACATTTGTTAGGCAGAGGGTGGTGAGAGCCTGACCCAGGTTGCCCAGAGAGCTGGGAGATGTCCCATCCCTGGAAACCATTCCAGGTCAGGTTGGTTGGGGCTGTGACCAACCTGCTCTAGTTGCAGCTGTCCCTGCTGACTGCAGAGGGCTTGGACTAGATGACCTTGAAAGGTCCCTTCCCACCCAAAGCATTCCATGACTCTCTGAAAGCTAAAGGAAAAAGCAGTGAGACTGAAGCTGTGGCCACAGAAATATCCTCACACTGAGCCCAAACTGCCACATGAACAGCAAGAGGCATGGGCTTTGCATCCTGAGCTCAAGCTGCCATGCAAACTGCCTGGGAAGCGAGGGGGATGGAGGCAAAGACTTCCTGGGAAGCAGCAGCAGATGCTTGGCACCCAGCAGGCTAACACATCCCGAGGGCACAGTGTAGAAGCAGGAGGTGTTCCTGGTGTGTCAGCAGCCAGGCTAAGCTGTAGGTGATACAAGTGCTTCAGGCAGCATCTCCTCAGGCAGCAACAGCTCCTTGCTCCAAGCATCTTACCTCCTGGGGCTAGTCTGCTTGGACAGCAAGGCTGATGGATACTGCTTGAGGTCCCTTTGGAAATTCAACTCCTCAAAGGCTTTGGGAAAGGCTCAGAGATGCTTTAAGAGCCCATTGCAAAGACCAAGTGCCAGGAAATCCAGCCTGGGGCTCCTTGGAAAAATGGATTCTTAGCTCATGGCTAAAAGAGACTTGAATTCATCAGCACACAGATAAAACATGCAGAGGAAGAGCAGCAAGATATAGCTAACATGTAGAGGAAGAGCAGCAAGGTATAGCTAACATGCAGAGGAAGAGCAGCAAGGTATAGCTAACATGCAGAGGAAGAGCAGCAAGGTATAGCTAACATGCAGAGGAAGAGCAGCAAGGTATAGCTAACATGCAGAGGAAGAGCAGCAAGGTATAGCTAACATGCAGAGGAAGAGCAGCAAGGTATAGCTAACATGTAGAGGAAGAGCAGCAAGGTATAGCTAACATGTAGAGGAAGAGCAGCAAGGTATAGCTAACATGCAGAGGAAGAGCAGCAAGGTATAGCTAACATGTAGAGGAAGAGCAGCAAGGTATAGCTAACATGTAGATGAAGAGCAACCTGGGCAGGACAAGTTACAGCTCACTACCTCCAGGCTTAGGGCAACCTCTAATGAAAGGATTCAACCCATTCTTCCCAGATTCAGCTCATCATTTCACTGCTTAACAGAGGATTTGATCCTCAGAAGCAGCTGAGCCCAGGGGACATTAGACATCCCCAGGGAATCTGATGAACATCAGGGTGACACATGCCAGCCCAGAGCTGGTGAGCTGAAAGGATGGGATGTAAGCTGAATAAGCCAAAAGATCCCTTTTAGCACTAAAAATATCTCCATCTCACCTCTGAAGCCTTCAGTAAGCCAGAGGTGCCTCCAAAACCCAGAAGCCTAGGTGCAGGGAGAGGCTGAGCTGTTGACAAAGTGATGTGCATCTGCAAAGAGCTAAGAGAGGCACGAGATGTTCTCCTCACCACACAGCATCCCTGCAGAAAGCTGAGCAGCACCAAAGTACTTTAAAGGCCTCAAACAGCAGCTGAAACATCCAAGTAGATCATTTCCTCCTGGACATATTTGGGAAAGTATTTCTTTTAGATCTCCTGAAAACAAAAAATCCAGGATGTAAGTGAGAAGCCAAAAAAGAGAGAGGGGAAAAAAAAAGAGAAAGAGAAAAAAAAGAGGAGGGGGAAAAGAAAGAAAACAAATGTGAACTGGGAATGTTTTATGTGCAGTATTAAATCTCCAGCACACAATGAATCATGCAGTTCTTGGTCTAACAAGGAGGACTCCAGAAAGTCTGTAGCATGAAGGAGTCACTGGAGACTCTAAGAAATATGACAGGCTTGCTCCAAAGTGCACAAAGAAGGAGGGTTTTTTAGTAAAGGGGGGAAAAAAAAAGCCCTTTCTTTGCAATTAGAGTAGCACAAGAGCCTCATCTGTATAATCCTTCTCCTAGGCAGGAGCTGTTTTGCAGCTCTCAGCAAGAGCAGGAGCAGATGACAAAGCCCAAGAGCAGTAAGAGCTAGGTGAACTTTTTGTTCCAGATCCAAGCTGTGTGTTGCTGGTGGGACAAGAAACAAGTGTGTGCATACAAAGCAGGGAGAAGCAAGGCTGGAGCTGCTCAACCTGTTCCCTTGCCCAAGGCAGGCTGCTGTGCACACAGACAAACATCTGTCTGGAGAGCTTTGCCATGGCCTTCATCCTCTGTGCTGGAGCTTCCCCAACCTGCCCAGACAGCCCAAGATTTCTCTTCCCATCTCACTTTTAGCTTCCTGTCCCCTGACAGCAGTTCAGCAGTTCCCCATCCCCAGGGAGAGATTTGTGTCTCTGTGGATGCTGAACCTTCTTC
>VWZO01011422.1:1002989-1124357 GCA_013396975.1 Bucco capensis | reverse complement strand
GGCGCTGGCGCCGGATGGGGCCGGGGGCTGGAGTGGAGCAGCTCGGGGAACCGCGCGTCCCAGCAGCTGCGGAGGGTGAGCCCGGGAGGCAGCCCTGCTCCTCCCGCAAGTTCTTGTCCTCGAAACACCTTCCGAGGCAGGCAGGCGGCAGCGATCCCCGTGTTCCTTCTCCCACTGCTTCCCTTCCCCCTGCGCCTCCACTTTCCCATTTCACTAGCAGCGCAACCAAAAAGTTACAGAGCGTTTCCCTAGGTGCTGGCCGCTGCCCCGGCAGAGCCCTCCTCGGGGCTGCCATGGGGAAAAAAAAAAAAAAGATTTCAGCCTTAAAGCTCAAGCTGTGCCTTCAGAAACTGGCTTTTATTTTATTGCCTCCTTTTTAACATTTTTCAGGTTGCTTTATAGTTCCCCATAAGCAACCCTGGAACGGACAAGCTAAGAAAGCAAGCAGCCAGACCGATGTCTATCTACAAATGGCTCTTTCCTAACCCTTCAACTCGTCCCTGCCAATCTTTTTCTTCTACAGGGAGAAAAACAACAAGAAAACATTATGCAACTATCATTTCACTTGTATTGATGGATACTTGCAAACCAATAGCTCTGCCAATTCAAGTAGTAAGGCAACCACCTTTGTTCAACTTCCCTTCACATAAAACCCCCAAAACAGCTGTTGTGTAATGCTCTGCTTCCGTCAATCTTTTATAAGTTTCTTGAAATTTATTTAAATATCAGACATCTGCAAGACACAGGTCGACACGTTGACAACAATAATCTGACTTATCTACCAAACAAAAATATGACCATGCATCACATTTATTTTCTCACTCATCTGAATTTGGTTTTGGTTTTATCACATTTTCTTCTGTTACACCTAGTTGCAACTGGAGATACTTAAGCTAGGGCACATTCTGCTGTGGACAACCAAGTAAGTTCAGTATTGCCTTCTCAGTATTGGTTAGAGAAATTCTTAACAAATGCACTCAGAACTCCGAAAGAGCATTTCACCTCTAAGGCTGAACAAAACAAACCCCAAACCCCACATTGATTCTACCCAGGGAGAGGGAGGGGACCAATGCTGCCTATCATTACATTTGCAATTGAAACATGGTAAGTGCCCAGCCTACAGGAAAGTTTTTATCAAACCAATTCTCCAGAGATTAAGATAAAATTATAAAAAGAAAACACCCACATGAAAAAAATCTCCATGTGTTTACTCTGAAACAAGTAACCATTGTATAAGAGCCATTTTGTGCCATGTTAGTACAGGTACAGGCACATATTCAGCTACACGGAGCTATCACACTATGGCTTACCAGCACATATCTGGTAACCTTGTGTATTAACGCACTTCATCTGCTGAAATTAGAAGGTTAAATATGCCAGTCTAAACCTCAAAGATGCTAACATCAATATTTTATTTTGCAGTAAGGGTTAGTTATTCTGGTCCAACCAAGAAGTGGTGAATTGCTAAACCACTACTGAGACACTAATCAATTTGCCTGTTCCCTTTAGCACTCACAGCCCTTTAGGTCTAACCAGGACAAACCCCTCTTGGACACACATCTCCACAAAGATTACAAACATTTTTCTAACCAGTCATTCTGAGATTAACCAAGGAAGATACCCAACAGAAGACAGAAGCTATATTTTCCAAATCGTATTAAATAAAATGAGTTTCTGTGTTTACACTCAGCAGTTTAAGCAAGGCCAGAGCACCTAGCTTATTGTACAACAGCTGGTCCATAACTGCCTATTTACATGAGCTTCCACTACCACACTGCTGTGGTACCTTCTGAGCTGATACCCCCTGCAGCATAACTGACACACCATATATCCACCAAGTTGTTTGTGCTGCCATACCTTAGACATCTAGATATTTTTCATACATCTTATACTCTGTAAAAAAAAAAAAAAAAGCATGTTTTAACACATCAGGTAATAGGTCACCTGACAAGTTTAAATATGTTAGTACAAACAGGACAACTTGCAATTTAATAATAGCTGGTTAAAATAATAATAATAAATTACTCTCAGTACTTTACCCTACTCTTCATGTGACCCAAAACACAAGCTAACAGGTATGAAGTCATATAAACTGGTCTTGTTCTTCCCCAGAACTTCGAACACGGAACTGCATTTTCTCTTACATGAAAGATCCAATATTTAGTTATTCTACTGTAAAAGCACATTAATTGCCACAAAAATCTTAGTAAGGAGAAAACTCTAATTGTACTACAGCAGAGTCAGATATGGTCCAACACCAGCCATCTTGACTAATTGCTACTTTGCCCCACAGACTGCCCAGAAGTTGTTGCCTTCAATAGGATTATACAATGAGCTGAAGGAACCACTGCAGGTAGGGTTTCACATTCAGCAGCAATTCTAACTGAAGCTGATCCCACCCCATGCCTTTTCTTCCCAGCCTCTGGACGGTACCCATTCAGCTGGATGCTGGATCATATTGTGACCCAGGTGAGTGGACTGAACCTGCTCCAGTGTAACCTGGCAAGAAGCAGTGGGGCCAGACACTGGAAAAAGGCAAAGCCATTTTGTCTGCATTGATTCCCTGCCCTGATTCACACATCTCCACAAACATGTGTCACCATGATGGCAAGGCAGAAACTGTTCAAGACAAGGCTTCTGCCAAGAAAATGTACATGGGAAAAATGGGATCAGTCATCTCTCCCAAGATAGACTTTTTTTTTTCTGTAAGCAACAGAAGTGACGGATTTAATGATTAAGATAAAAACTTATGTCTATACATATGGTGGACTGTTTTCTTCTAAACTCAAACTGATTAACTCAAAGATACAACTCTCTTGAGTTAATCAAGACACATTTAGTGCAACATGCCTGATCTCTTTATGATTGGCCCTATTTACAATTTCTAACTTTTAGAAAATGTTACTTTACAGCAGCCAAGAGAAATTCAGGTGTAGATATATCACCACTTTCAATAAGCTCTAACATAAATTTCAGGTGCAGTACATATAGAAAGAGACAGGGGCTTCACAACTCAAGTATTGCGTAGTTACAATACCTAGGCCATACATTTGATTTGGTACGTCATTGATTTTAAAACATGCAAAGATGAGTATATATTTAAGAAGCACAGACATTTGCTTGTCTTTTTTAAAGATTTGTTTCTTAATTTCTGCTGACCTGCTAT
Source organism: Bucco capensis (assembly GCA_013396975.1). NCBI lineage: Eukaryota > Metazoa > Chordata > Aves > Piciformes > Bucconidae > Bucco > Bucco capensis. The sequence goes on along the minus strand of VWZO01011422.1, from coordinate 1,121,191 downwards.
TTGCAAGATCTTCAACGGGTTTCTAATAATATTGTAACAGAATCATAACAACTTGAGATTAAGCTGTAAGTATCTAGCTACAGAAGGACATTAAGGGAAAAAAAAAGGAAATGAAAATATTTTTTCTTAGCCTGGCAATTCTAAGGAAATATAAAGATAAATTACCTTTCAGTACTCTTTTATGCTTCCATGCTACATATCAACTTGAACCACCCTATTCTGTGCATACTCTGTAAATTCCACTTTTCAAGCCACTTTTTTTATGGCATTTGAAGGATTTTGGAAGTTTTTAGTTTCTAACCTGTACTACAACGGTCTCCAGAGTTAGACTCCATTTCTAAAAGTAAAAATAAATAAAGGTACCAAACCATACTTTTATTTCTTCCCTGTACTCTCTTCTTGTGAGCATGAACCAGAGTGCATCTGGAACCCAAGATAGGTCAGCAGCACATCATACAGCCAAGAAACACATTTTCTGCATTAACTACATACCCAGGTTAACATACTATTGTAAATTTGATTTAAGCTGTCATATCTAGCACACCTGTTATTAGCAACAAAATTTGAACAGTAACTTACATAATTGGGATAGCTTTCTGCATAGGAAGCATCACATTTTGTCTATTCTTAGAGCTTTGACAGACAAGTCTCGACAAATACTACTGAAAAGGCTTGAGGTATCTTTCTTCCCTGATGTCTTTCCATGTTTCAGCTACAGGTTACCATACCTATGATGGAGATGCCAGAAGAGGACATTCCAACTCAAAGTCCACCATTACACTTAATTCACTGATGAGTGCCAAGTTGAGGCAGACACCCTGAACAACAAACTGGAGTATACCCTTTTGCATCTATGGTTGATACTTTCCCACAGAGCATCAGCACTCAAGGTAGCTTGAGCTTACCAAGTGTCACCAGATCTTGTCCAGCAACACAATGCAAACACTGATATCAATGGAGAAGAGAGTCTGTATCAGTTTAAAAAGCATTTCTGAAAAAAAATTTTGAAATAAAAAAATCTAGGTCTTCAAATCTCACATTAAGTCTAGAAATCTCAGATTTCCTTACTCCTTCCAATTGCTCTGCTTTACCTGGTGTCAAAGTAGCATGGCATGTGGTGCTTCCTTAGAGAAACACTGAGACCATTTCACACTACTACTAAGTGCTGGTGTGGGTAAACTCCGTTGCGTAACCAAAATGGTAATGTAGTACTGCTTACCAAAAATGGAAATAAAGGGGTGAGCAAATGAATTCAGAAAGGACTAAAAACCAACAGAGGCAAATAGACCACAAGTTGAAAAGAAGAGGTAGAAAAAAGGCAATACCTGAACACTCATGGGCCATGAAAAACTGACTCGTGGCTAACGACATGTGCTGTTAGCTGCTAGCAAAGGCAGGACAGAACTGTTTTCAGTAGCACAGAATGGAAATCCAATGAGAATACAAATTCTGACATGTTTTCTTTAAAGCAATCAAAATAGCCCTACATTTTTCTAGCAGACAAACTTTTAAATATACTCTCTAAGAAGAAAATCTGGAATGCCAGGTGTCACCATTTCTGAAAAAAAAATAAACATAGTAAGGAAGCAATAAGTTATTTAGTATATGTGGAATCACAGATTAATGGATAAAGCAGGTATCAGGTGACAGAAGGAATATGGAACACAGGCAATGAACCAAAGACATTTAGTAAACTCTTGTCTTTCAAGAAACAATACAGGAAAACACCTTCTACAAAGAAAAGGTTATTACATATAATTCACTGTGTTAAAGCAATGGGTGTAACAGTAGTAATGGACATGGCCATCAGAAGGATGCTCATAGAACAGGATCATATAACAACTCAGGCTGGAAAGGTCCTCAAAGGTCAGCTAGCCCAACCTCCTGCTCAAAGCAAGTCAAATAGTATCAGTTCCCAAAATGGATTACAAGTATTTTTGAAGTTCAATTTGTTATTTACATAACAACTGTGCAATCATACACAGTGCTGAAATCTGATGGTGGGAAACTATTCAAAAGTTATGTCCCTGGACAATGCAAGTACAGTCAACACAGATCAGGGCATAAAGGTGATATTCAGATGGCCTACATCACAACCCAACATCTTCATCTAGTATTTCCTATTAGATGACTCTGAGGAACTCTGTGCTCAGACCTTAGTCCTTCTGAATTGCATTTCAGAGACACCTAGTTCTTCTGACTATGCATAATGACTTCAGCAGAATTTGAGAACACTTCCTCTTATTTATTAGTAACCTCCTTTAAAGTAGTAAAATAAATACCATTATTCTTTTAAAGCTTTGAAAGAAAACAATTCAGACACAAACTAGACCATCACAATACTGCTGAAAAAGAAACCTAGGTGGCATGACTATGGGAGCTAGAATTCAGTCTGTGCCCTGTCCCCAAGGCCCATTACTAACAGCTATTATGGAATATGCTCCCACACCATGTGACATGGTCACATCCATGCAGCTGTGTATTCCCCAGGTTCACTTTGGGATACCTACTGGGAGGGAAAAAAAACCTCAGAAAAACTCATCAATTTGATCTAACAACACTTAGACTCTTTAGATACGAGCCAGCTAACAAATGACTATCACAATACTCTTCCAAATTCTAGTCAAAGAAGGAAAACAGTGCACCCTAGAAAATACAGGATAGCTGAGAGCCTAAGCTTCAACTCAACAAGTTTACCCATGTCCAAGACAGTCATGACTTAACTTTTTTGAAGTGTGAGCATGTCCACTAAGTACAAACGAGAAACTCTCATTTGTCTGAAAAACCCTTCCAAAAACATGGTCAAGTTAAGAATTTATAAACAGGTTCTTTTTGCCCATCAAGCCAGTCTAGTCTAAAGCAAGTAAAAGGAAAAAGAAGAGACACATTAATTGAAAAAAGTAAACTGAAAATATTCTTAAACCAATATTTATTTACATTAAGTAAGTTATCAGTAATTTAAACCCCCACTGACAGTGTCTGGTTAACAAGCCTTGAGATCAGGATTTTCTGCCTGTCCACAAAGTAGGTATAAACCCAACACTACTTTCTCTGTTCTGTTCTACCCTGATCTGAGAAGGCCACATGTAGTCCACAGAAAATGTGTGAGTCAGTTTACCAAGTTTTTCTATTTATTCTTTACCAACAAACCCATTTGGAGCAGAAATGATTATATCTCCAAGCTGTACACAGCACTCAATAGGACAAAGAATACTCTCCCATTCCATTACAAAAAGAGTGGCAGAATAGCCAGCCATGAGCCAACCCTTACTGCTACATGAAAGACCTTAGGGAAATAATTTCTTTAAATAATCTTGCTTACAGATCATTTATTTCCTGAGTTACTCCCCCATTTCTGGGCCTAGTTCTCTCCTAAAGGGTTTCTGGAAGACATAGGCAGAAAAATAAATTAGAATCCCGCTGAATCTGTTTTGCACTTTCCTTTGTATAAATCTCTGATGCAAGGTTAATTATGCAAAACATGAACCAGGAAAAATTCATTGTCAGAAGACTGAAGTAGCACTGAAAGCCAACATTTCCCAGAGCCTTATGGCTTGTACATCCCATCTCCTCTGCTCCTTCTAGAGCAATTCTGCTGTGAGCTGTTCTTCCTAAACTTACATCCCTATGGCTTAGAGAACATTAACCGTGGCACAGTGTTTGCCCAGGAGGCTGAAAGTAAAACTGATGAGAATTCTATCAGTTTCATTTAATTCCTCCTTAAAAGAAAAACAAAACACACACAAAAAAACCCAACACCAACAAAAATCCCAACACCAATAACAAACCACCAGTTATAGTTATCCTAGTAAATTAAACATAGTTGGTGATGTTGGCCTTGAGGCCAACTAGCACAGAACAGCCTACATCCATGCTATCGAATTCCAAGCTCCTAAACAAAGCAGCCACATGTAAACTGCCTTGGGAATGGTGCATGGCCCACGTAAAGCCCAGGGCCAGCCCTGAGGACCATTTGGAAGAGTGCTGGCAGGCCCAGGTGGAAACTCTACAAGCAACTGCTGCAATAACCTGACAAGAAGGCTGATGGCATCCAGTGACTCCAAGTGTTCCCTGCTAGTTTACTTTACAAGCAGATATGGCTGTTGTGAAGAAGATGGGTGCTTCAGGTGCCAGAACATTATTGTTAGCTACAGCTATGCGACTAATCAATAGAGAACACAAGTACAGCCGTGAATTTATAAATGGTGAAATTTAAGGAAATTGAAATAAACAGTTCTTTTCTCTTAGGTTTGAATTTCATTACAAAATTCCTTTTCCCAAGCTTTTCTTCACAATGAAAAGCATCTGGCCCATTTCTAAGTGAAGTTCTAGTCTCGTGCAGTTCAGTGGGCCATGGGAAATAAAAACTATGCTCCCTATACAAGAAGGGGGAGGGGGAACAGAGAAGAAGGAAACAAGTCGGAAGCAGAAACAAAAACATAAGCAACAGAGGATGGGAACTAGGGAATAAGGAGCTGGAAAGGCTGGGAGAGAAAATCTTCCACTGACCAAATGAGAGGAAGATGGTAAGCCTTTTGAAACAACTAACAGAAGCTTTCAAAGCACGTATCTTAAGGGTAAGAGGAGGCCTTTATCATTCAGATGTCTAATAGAAAACCAAAATAACAGAACAAACAGCCCAACATGTTTGTGAAAATGTTGAGGACAACTGTTTCACAAAGTTGAGGATGCCAGAAGAGCAGTTACTTCACACTTCACTCTATTAGGGCAGGCTCCATTTTAAACATCTCAATGTGTACAGCGATTTGGCTGGAAGTGGTAACAAGAAGCACTCACTGTGCCAAGGAAGGGGGGAAAATGAGAGCAGTAGAAAAAGGAGAACGACTTTATCTTCAATTAACTGAAATAAGAAAAGAAAATCTCAACAAACTCTTTGAACTTGTGGCTAGAATCTCTTGAGAATGTGATTTAAAGGAGGTCTGGCAGTTATTGTACTGGAATACACACAATGGCAAAGTATTCCAGCACAAGTGAGCGATAGGAAATGTAGTATGAACAATACAGGCTGCATCAAAAGCAGCCAGTAATAAGGGTCTGAAACTAGAAAGAATCATATTAGGAATGGAAACAAGGGCATTTTAATGAATATAAAGGAACAGCATACACTGTCAGGGATAAAAATCAGAAGAGATAAAAGCACAGCATGCATTATTACCACTGTGCAATATAAAAGGCAAACAAAGTTTCAGAAATATTTTAGAAGTAAGAATAAAAACACAAAACTCAGTACATAACAATGTTAAAGAAGAACAAATGGATAGCAAAAGAGAATCAAGTGCTGTTCTCTGTATTTCAGCCTTCATAAAACAGGTGTATATAAGCTAATTTGAAAAAATAATTTTATTAGGCTAAAATCAGGAAAATTAAGACTGAAAGAAATTCACACTAAACTTCAGACACAAACAGAAGCAATCTGTAAAATACCAGTAGTCATCTTCATAATAGAGTCCTAGTGAAACTGCCCTAACACAGACTGGCAACAATGTATCTGCAAACTGTTTTCAATCAAAGGTGAGAGAACACTACAAGTAAGTTCCTTCCTCCAGCATCTGCATGAGGAAATTCACACACATAGACACAATTACATACAACATATGGCTGAGGCAGGGGCTCTAAACACTCTAGAGGGCAAGATCTTAAGAAAAATCATTCTGATAAACTGGAAAGTGGTTCATAACAAGCAAAGGAAGACTAGCAAACTTTTGCAGGATAGATCAGGTGAGACATTATGTTGCTATGGAGCTTAAGCTTGTTCAGTGCAGAACAAAGGAGATAATCTAATAAATAAAAGTTTATTACAAAAATTGTTCTCCATTTCAACTGTGGAGTCCTAACTGTGAGTAATACAAGAGAAAAGTGGCTTAATCAGCAGTAAAGAATATTTATTTTATACTTTAGAAAATTAGTTACTGAAACCAACTGCCTAGAGATGCAGTGGAATTGCATTCATCAAATACTTTAAAAGCAAGCTTGAGAAACATTTGTCAGAAGTGGTACAGAAACAACACAGAAGGATGAGCAAGATCACCCTGAAGTCTTTTTTTGGCCATACAGCTCCATTCATCTGTGGTGATACAGCAAAACTAAACAATCATTGTATTTAAAAGATTTTAGTTGCGCTTCTAGACTCAACATTTCAGGGGAAAAAAAATAAGTAATTCACATTCTATATTTATGAAATGGTTTACTACTAGATCTACCAAATTTTAATACAGCATAGCTGCCTTCATGGAGCCATCCTATCATGCTTTATTGATAGAACTTTCACTAGGAACTGCTGACTGTCTTCACTGTCAGACAAAGACAGGAGGGTTAGACACCATTGTTGGAACAGTCAGGGTCCCATGAACCCTGGGACAGTCCACAAGTCATTCTGGGTTAGCCAAGGCTTCCAGACTCTACTCTCAAACAGTCACAGAAGATCCTGGTAAATATTTACAGAGGCTGCACATTTGGACAACATCTTCACCACTTCCTTACTGTGTCATAGAAGTGATTCAACTCCATATGCTCCAAGGAGTATAATAGGTAAAACAAAACATAGGTAAATTTTCCTAAAGTTGTTTTTCTTTTCTGATAGCCTAGTTAAACTATTAAACTATTTTTTGCACAAATCTGTCAGTAATGATACAATAGAGGAGAAAAAAAGCCTGTTTTTTTTCCTCCATCTGCCCAAAGGCAGAAGTCCAGGGTGGGAGTACATCCTAGTTTTATAGGGTTCCCAATAGTTTCTTCAAGAAGAGCAATTAGAATGTTGATAAATGCAACATTAAGAATTAGCAATTGTATAGTTATATTGGAATGGCTGGCAACAGGATTTGGTGCATGCACGATATAAGAAAAATACTTCCAAAAATGTGAAAGGGAAGACTCTTCTGAAAGAAGCAAGATCTAGTGTTATTTTATTATAATGCCTCCATATTGATATACTTGTAGGAAGGAGCTCTCAAAATACCAGAAACTACTGCAAATATAAAACATTTTACTTAAAATATTATTTTAGGGTCTTTGAATATTCAATTTAAGAATGGTTCAGAGGTTCAAAGTGAGGAATGAAGTTCCATGTTTAATCAATGCCAACGTTAGGGGCAAGAATCAGTTCAATGAGAACAACTCATCTATCTAGATGCCGTGAAGGATCCTCTCAACAGAGGTTTGTAAAAAACAAACAAACCACAAACAAAAAATCAACCAACCAGCATATATAACATGACTATGGGCTGTAAAAATCTCTCACAATCTCCTGTAAGAACTCCTACACTGAAGAACTCAAAAGAGTCAGCCTTAAACCGAAATATCCTCAAATTTCAGACAACCAGGGCTATAGCTTCACAGATACTACTTTAAGCTGGCAGTGCTACCCAAAGCAGTAACTCTGCCTCTCCTCCCTCATGCTATCACAAACATGTTTCTTTGCCAGGTTAGTTTTAACCCAGATCAATTTCCCAATGCAGTTCACCACATGGCTACACAAATGCCTGGGTCAGCACAAGGGAGAGAACAAACAGCTGGTAGCAGAGGGAGGGCAGCACTGCTGCTTCTTTTGGCTGCCAGAACCAGCTTCAGATTTATGGTGTTTGCAGAAAATAACTACCTGATGCACCCCATCCACTCACTGCCTAGGTTTGTCTACATAATCAGTAGTCTAGATTTTAAGGGCTTTTTCCTACTTCATCTTGTTTTCTTTCAAAAGCACCAATGCTACTAGAAGAACTTAGTCAATGCAGTTCTTCAAGCAAGTGCCCAAATTTATTTTGACTAACCCAGGAATGGACACGTCTAGTGCCATCCTTCTAGTAAAAAAGAAAAAAAACCCTGCAGAATTCAATGCAAGTTACTAGCAAACAATACTTGCTACAGTAAAATATTGCTTATCTGTATTTATCCAAACTATATAAATCATACANAAAAAAAATCCATAGTGCAGGCTCGAGGGTGCTATCTGCTATCCTCTTTTTATCAGCACACTAGGAAAAGGCACTGATGAGGAGCGTGGGTGGAGCCCTCCCTGGATCTTCGTTTGCAAAGCCTAGCCATACATATACATAAGTCATACAGATTGTACAAATTGCTAATCAGATAAATCAAACATAGAAAGGAGAAAAGCTTTCAATATTTTCTGAAATTATTATTTGCGTAATTGTTTACCATTTCATAACACCTTAGTGTACCTATGACAACATTTCTTAAAAAATTAAATCCACAGCATCAGTGTATAACAACATAAGGGAGTGATAGTTAGTGGTGAATAAGGAAACTATTTTCTCTAGTTATACATGAGCCTGCAACCCCACCAACATTGTTGTGGGACAGCTGGGCCAAGGAGGGAAAAAAATACAGCTCTGGCCTGAGAAAGGCAGAGCTTACCTATTCTCAGCAAGCCAACTGCCTTGGAAAAACATCTCTCAACTCAAATCATGACAAAGAATAGAAACGTCCATTTCCAACTACTTATCTTATGAAAGAACAATGACAAGAAATTAGTAGGAGTGGAACATGCTAAAAGATAGGGAAAAAATAAGAATATCCGCATGCAAAGCCAAGAAAATTGAGTATTTTATTGTTTTAAACTAGGAAAAGTCTCCTGTGTCACTGAATACAGGATGAAAAGATGTTTGGTGCATAGATAGCTCAGAGAATAGAAAGCAAGAGATTAGGTTCTTATTCCCACTTCATGATGCCTTATGACCAATACACCTAGTATGTTGAGATTTCACAGACTCATGATACTTGGTCTGTTGTGATACTGTCTGATAGCTCTTGGAGGCCCTCTCACAATAAGTGATGCAGAAGTTCAATGAATCAACCAATACAACCATTAACAAACTAATAACTGCAATGTCAACAGAGAAGCTCAAAGAATTCTTCATTTGCAAGCACAGTGTTTCGATTTGTGAAAATTCTAGGCTAAGGTTATAGAGAAATACCTGTGTCCAACATTAAACCTAATCTCACCCTTAAAACACAAGTGAAGACATCACTTCATGTTAATCAACATTTAAACAACTTTGATAATGTGGCAAAACAATTCCATAAATTACAATTCTATGTGTAAGAACTTTCATGGTCATCCATCACATGAAGTCCTATCAAGAACTGAAAATCAACAGATTAATACAGAGATCATTTACCTCCTGAGCAAAACAGTATTGGGAGCAGTTTAAGCCAAGCTCCTATGCAAGAATTACATAAGACAGCTGGGGAATCGCTTGGTAATATGAATATGATGGAGGAAGTCATGCAGCATGGGCTGCTGAAGAAAATGGCACAATAGGACCCTGCTGCACATAACTCAGTCCTGTTCTACAATGAACTAGAAAGACCTCCAAAGAGCCCCTGTCATGTCCTGATTGTGAAGTCTGCTCCCATGCCTCATCTCTTTACCCTGTGTGATTGGTTGTGTACCTTCTGGCTTTTGGCCAAACCAACTTTTGATACGTGGCCTGTACAGGCAGAAGTATAGGACACTGTTTGCTTTAATGCCTTAACCCTTACTGTACAATAGTTGTACAAAGCTTTGACTTCCATCTTGCTAGGTAGTAATGACTTTCCCTAACAGGGAACGTATGTTTACAAACATTTTTATTGTATAACACAAGATAAGTTTTATATTTGCAGATGTTAAATTTTGAAGTGAGAAAAGGGCAGTAAAGATGCAAATATCACATAGAAGGTGTGTAATGAAATAACAGCTGACCTGTAAAGAGAATCCATCCAACAAGTTAAGGCTTTTCTGAAATGAACATAGGTATCTTTAAATATTGGCCTACCCTAATACAAATGCAGCTGAAGTAATGATAAAATTGCTAAATAATCATTTCCTGGCAAAAATGCTGTGCTTACATGTCCTCAAAAATATCTGCGTGAGCATAATCTATGGTCTTTGAAAACCTACTGGAGCTTATAGCAGACAAAATAATGAAAAACTAGGATGAAAATTAAACCATAGGTAATTAAACACACAAAGTTTTCCATGAATTTCATGCTTTTTAAAATCATTATCCTATGCTGTTTTAAACTACACACCTTTACAAAAATAATTTGTAACATACATCAAAGTCTGATGTATGCTGAAAATAACATATAAAATAGGCTTACATTCTGACTTACAAAGTAACTTAACACGCTCACAATCAATGAGCCTTCTGCTACTAAATTTCTGCTAAGAAGATACATCTGTTTGTGCTGCTTATAACCTGTAGAGATTAAGAAAGCTCTTAAAGTACTTAAAATAGATTACAAAAATGTTCACTGCACCTTTACAATACTATTCTGATACATTTTCATGAGTAACCAGCTGTTCATACAATGACAATGTATGGAACCAATGCTCTTCCCCTGCAACTACTCTTTGATCACATTTCTATTCTTCAGATTCATAGTCTGGAGAAGCTGAGATATAATCCAAGTACAAGAGTTAAGTTTCTAAGATTTCAGACCATATGATGTGATAGCCCCTAATTATTTCCATTTTTCCTATACAACACCAGCAAGACTTTTCTTTATCCATGCAGCTGAAAGTTTCTTTCTCCTACACCACATTGTATCTTTGCTAATGCAACTTTATTCTTTCTCTCTTTTTTATTTTTTTTTTTTTTGCTTTTATACATGGAATCTCTCCTTATTTTAAATTCATGTGAAAGGTGATACTACAGAAATATTTTCCTTGTTCATTGCTTTGATTATACTTCCGTGGTTCCTCCTTCTTCCTGATGAACCAAATCAAGAACAATCTACTTGCTCTCAATTTCAAGGCTCTGCATGGCCTATTCTAGCTCTACCTCTTACATGTGACCTACTGCTCTATACAGATACCCAGTTGTCAAAATGTAACAAAGAAAATACGAGTGTTTGTCTAACACTTCAGGCAGGAAACAAGCTGTTTGTGAAAATCCTTGGGGTGACAATGTTACCCTCCTTTAAATATATCCTCCAAGTCTGATGCCTATGAATCATTCACCAATGCTGAGATAGCCAAGGTACTTGAACTTGTTCTTTTGCTCATAGCATTCTCACAGCTCCCTTGTGCTTTCCCAATACATTTCTTACATGCTGTCTTATCTTTACATTTAAATTAAGAAATTGTTTGTGCAGAAACAATCTTTGCTTATGCATTCATTCTGCACATAGTATAAAGGTGCCCTGGCCTCCAGGTACAATTACAATATAAATAATAAAAATGAACTGTTCACCTAAGATTAAGCCTCTTGACAACACTATTCATGAAGCTGTACCCTTCAAATAATACAAAAAGCTGTTCTAGCATCATGCTCTACTATCGCTAACTCTCCAGGTACTGAGGCCACTGATTCCCAGTTCATCACCTACAGGAACCCTCAACTGTTCCCTGTGCTCACCTGTGCTCCCAGTACACAGGAGTTTTTACTGATAAGCAGGTAAAATGCAGGGTGACAAAGACCTGTCCTACTGAGGAACCCTGTGCCTCCTTAACATAAGCCTACTTCCGAGAAGAGCTGAGATACTTGGGCACTTCTAAGAAGCAGATTCAAGGCAGTTTTCCATCTGCCTGCTTAAACTCATCAAATTTGCTTAAAAACATGGCCTTCAAGAAGGTAAAATACCAACCTACAGCATTCTCCAATATGGTATTGTTCTTTAATGGAGGCATCCATAGCTGACAAATTATGCTATTTGGCTTTGCCAGTTTAATGCAAGGCTCTTCATTTCATCGTTACTTCGACTGCACTTAGACTGAACATTCAGTGGAACATTTTCTATAATGGGATAAAGCAGTTGAACAATTTGACTGGCTAATAGTGATTTAGACATGTGATTACAGTACAGAAAATGGTCTGACATATGCTCTTTTATCTGGTTTACATGAGGCACATTAATCCAACTGGAACGCACAGAAGTGAAAAGGAAGACAGGACCAAGCAGTTAGAAGAAAAAAAAATTATTTTTTTGCTTATTTTATTTCTGCATTTGCTTAGTTAATTGTAATATATACTTTGTAAATAGCAAAACTTCCAAAAATGGTTGCAACTAAAATAGATCAGTCTACACCTACTCTCTGAAAGTTAGAATATAACTATTTCTTATAAAATCCTAACTTTAAAAGTATTTATGACTTATGCCATAGTGCCTTTACCCACATGACCGCTTTTCCATAAAGATGCAGAAGGACACTTAGTACCACACCAGACAGAAACAACCATAGTGTGAAGAAAAGGAGTACTGATTAATTTTAATTTTTGTCTCTGCTAATTTCATTTCCAGCTCTTACACAAATACTCATCATCATGTCAACATAACTACATATTTTCAGAGGAAAATTTAATTTCCTCCTAAAACTAGTTGACAATATTCCCATGACACCAAAAATCTAACTGAAAGAAAGGAATTGCCTCTTTTACACCCATCAAGAGCACATATACAACCTCAAACTGGTCTACAAGATATTTCAATTTTCACAAATAACACTATTGTATTTATTTTTTTTTTACAGCCTGGCACATTTCAGTTATATTTCTTCCTACAACTTCTTTTAAAATAAAATATTTGAAGATTTCCTATGTAAAGTTTTGATTCTATATGTAGAAATAAAACCAAAGTACATAAAACTAAGCATAAAGGAGATGAAACTAAGAACTTTACTGCACATATGTTTGCCAACTACTTTCAACTACTGCTACATGAAAATTTGTATCAAGTGACTACGTTATATGATTAAAAGAGGGAGCTGCAAACAATGCACCTCCACCAAAATTTGTGAGGTGAACCTTAAAACCTTTGAAGGGAAACTTTTATCAACAACAACAAAAATCCATTTGTCCAAAACTAATGGTAGTTCTGTCCTGGAATGTTTATGTAACGTGTATTTTGTATAAACAATTTACAAAAGGGGAAACCATCATCTTTGTATGCGTTTAGGTCCAGCCCAGCAGAATCCCTTGCTAGCATTTTGGCCTTCCACTGTGACATTATGGTTGGACTCAACGATGTTTAAGGTCTTTTTAAACCTAAAAGATTCAGAAGCTGATGGGAGGTCTGTGGTGGACATTCAGCGAGACACCAGCACCTCACCTGGTTAAAGACACTCTAGGGGCGTCAGACTGAGATGGTCCCTTCGACAAAAAGGGGAACGAACTCTGCAACCCCCAGGCTCTGACAGGCTAAGGATATTTTGCCAACAATTACTACGTTTCTTCTCCAAACGTGCTCGCCTAGCTTTGCCCCCTTTTCTGCTGCCGTCAGGTATGTTGTGGCAGGACCTGTCGTACTCAAAAACAACTTTCGGGGAGCACGGCCAGCGCGGCAGCGGCACTTTTACAGCGGCGGCCAGGCCTCCCCGCGGCCCCTCGATGCCTGTAGCAGCCATACCCGTCGCTCTGCCCTGCTCTCGCAGCGGGGAGCAGCACTCCTTGGCACGACGGGCTCCCCGAGCCCGCGCTGCGACAACTTGTCCGTGCCCGCCTGGGGTTTGAGGGGAGCGGAGCGGCCTCTCAGAAGCGGCTCGCTCAGGGATGGGGGCGGGGGGCAGCGGCCCTTGGGGCCAACGAACTCCCGCGCCCCCGGCGGGGAGAGGCCGTGATGAAGAGAGATCTGCCAGAGCCGAAGAAGAGGCACCACCACTCCCACCACGACCCCCACACACACTCCACCACGACCCTGTGTTTGTTGTGCTTAAGCGCTGTCCCGCCGACGCGTCCCTCCGGGAGAGGCTGCCGCTGACAGCTACCCCAGCGCCGCCGGCCTCCTGCTGCCCTTCGGCGCTCATGGCCGGGCCGCGGACAACAAACTCCTGCCTCAACTTCGCCTGTGCGCCTCCGCACCCGCCGGTACTGCGGGGGGAGGGAGAGTGTGTGTGTGTGGAGGTGGTGTTCTCCTCGCCACCCGCCGAGAGCAGTCTTTTCTTTCCCAAAATGAGAAGGGGGGATCAAAAGGGAAAGTGACGACGAACTACTGTCAAGCTCAGAGGGTAGCTAGACGACGCTGAAGGCAGCCGAGCGTCCTGGAGGAAAAGAGACCCAAAAAGGAGAAGGGGGAAGGTGTAAAGGCAAAGGGAGGGAGAAGGAAGGAAGAGGGTGAAGGGGTAAGAGCTGAACAGAAACTCCAAGGAAGGAAGCGAAGAAAGGGATAGGGACGATTAAAAAAAAAGTGGAAAAGGGAGAGCAGGCGGAGGAAGACAAAGGTGAAAAAGGAGGAGGAGGAGGGGAAAGTGCAAAGGGGAGAGGAGGAGAAGAAAGACGGGCCCTTCTCAAAATGGCATTAGGCAGGAGGGAGAGGGCGACGAGCAGCGAGTCTCCGCTGACAGCTCTGCCTGCGCCTGGCCGCCTGCCCCCTGCCCCTCTCTGCCTCACACACACAAACGCTGAACTTACTTCTTTCTGGCTCTCTGGAAAGGGGAAGCGCCATCTTTGCGAGGCCGGCCCCTAGGTCTTTTGTCTGTGGCTGCTGCTGCTGCTGCTGGGGGGGGAGCTCCAGGCTCGGGGGGCTGCTGCTGCTGCTGAGGAGGCTCCACCACCGCCACCACCAGACTCTTGTCCTCCGTTGACATCCTAGTCAGCAGGACGAGAGAGACACATGGATGATGATGATGAGGATGAAGATGAGGATGGTGATGGGGATCCCGATGCTCCTCCTGCTCCCGCGGCTCCTCTCCTCCTCACCTCCGCCTTCTCCACCTCCGCCTCGCATTGCTGGCCTCAGCCGCCGCCGACCAGCACAGGTAGCAGGGGGAGCAGCATGGGGAGAGCGGGGGGTGGGGGGGTGGCGAAAAGAAAGAGAGCAGAGAAAGGAAGGGTCTCACACACAATAACACCCCCTCCCCGGCTCGGCTCGGCAGGGTCTGTCGGGACTGGGGGAGGTGGCGGGCGAGGTGAAGAGAGCGAGCGAGTGGCGGCAGATCCCGCCGCTGGGCGACCCCCCCTCAGAGGCCCCGGGAGCTGGCGGCGACTCCGGCTCCTGCGCTGCCCGGCTGCGGCGGCCGCCGCTTCATTGTACACTGGCCCTGCGCCCTCCCCCCGCGCAGAGCCCCCGGGGGCGGAGGAGGAGCAGGCGGCGGTGGCGGCGGCGGAGGCGGCAGGGGCCGAAGCGGAGGAAGTTTTGACAGCTCCAGCTGTTGTGTGTGTCGAGGGCTGAGTCCGGCTGGGCTCCGCGTCCCCTTCCCTGCTGGGCCGGGAGCAGGAAGTTTAACTTTGGGGAAAGAAGGAGGAGGAGGAAGGGTGAAAAAGGGNTCCGCCGCCGACACTGACCTCACGGGCTGGCTGCCGCGGCGGGCTGCGGGGAAAGCGCGGAGTGGGGATGCCAGCGGACGGGACGCGGCGCCACGGGGCGCTCCGCGCATCTGCTCCGCGCATCTACCCCGCACCGTGCCCCGCGGGGGCCAGCAGGCAGCCCGCTCGCTCCCCCACCCTCTCCCCGCCCTTGTTTTTTATTTCTTTTCCCCATGGCCCCACGGAAAATAAGACAAGAAAAAAAGCCCCATCCGAATGGCAGTGGCCGCTTGGCAGCAGGGTGCCCCCGCCCCGTCCTTACACATGGGCTGAGCTCTCCAGCCCAGCGGCTCTGTGCGGCGAGGCCCGGTCTAGCCCGGCAGCACTCGCTCCTGCTGGGGAGCCCGGGTACGGCGGGCGGCACTCCGGAGGAGGGGAGCCCCTCTCCTTCCCCCCTCCCTGCCCTGTGTCTGCGGCTCGGGGCCGGGGATGGGGTGAAGGCAGCAGGGAGCCTGGCTGCCCCGGGGGACAGGAAGGAGGGACTAGAGTTCAGCACTGTGTGCGAGGGAGACAAAGTCTGGGGAGCGTGGCCGCTTTCCAGCAGCTCCGGCTGGAACAGCTGCGGCCGCTCGGGGCAGCGGTGGGGGGCGGGGGGGGATGGCCATCCCCGGGCAGGGGCCTAGCTGGCTGTCTGCCCGCCCGGCTGCGCCGCGGCTCGGGGCGGGGTTAAGCTTCATTACACGGGATTTAACGCGTCCCGGAGGCCAGGAGGGACACTGGCTCCGAAACGGAGGGGGGAGCGCTACGGCCTCGCATCCAGAAAAAAGTCCAGCCACGGGGCGAGGAAGGGGGTTGCGCCCCCGGACTTTCCTCCCGGGCCCTCCGCAGGCGCTACAGTGCTGCCCGGGGCGGGAGCGACAGGGGAGCCCAGGCAGCGCTATTGCCCGCCCGGCCCAGGGCCCCCACCGCCTCCGCACTGGGCGCCGCCCTGAGGGCAGCCCCTGAGGCGGCCTCCTCCCGTCCCTCCCTGCGGGGCCTCTCGCCCCAGGCCTGAGCGGCCCTCCCTCCAGCCGCGCGGAGCTGGAGCAGCGTGTGCAGAGGGAGGAACGCGGTGCGCGGTTGCTGAATCATGAAATGGGTTGTAGGATCAGGGAAGGAGTGAGCCTTACTGCCCAGCGGCGTGCGTTGAGGACTCGTGTTTGGGCGGAGAACTTCGCCGGACTTAGGAAAGTCGTGGATAGCGATACCTCCAAAACTCCAGATACGTTAACATTTCGAGAGCCCTGTTTGTCCCTTGTTATTCAGGTTTCTGGTCTGCGTTTGAATCCCAGTTGATAAAATGGCCTAGGGTAGCACACAGGTACAACAAGGAAAGGAGGAGCTAACGTTAGTCATTATTTCTTCTTTTTTTCTTTTTTATGTAAAAACAAACACAGAGCAATCTAGACCTTTATGCTGCTCTTCCTTCGCGAGAACAGCACTTAACCATCTTCAGAAATAAACTACAATACAATGCTGTTGCAAGTCGGGCTTTTGTTGGCCTCTTCCTGGGAATCATCTCATAACAAAGAGGCTTCATTGGTTCATTTCATAGGTTTGTGAGTAATTAAATGAGATCTTTCTGACATTTTCATATCTATATGTGGAGACAGGTAGTACGTTTATCTCAATCCATACACATGCTTGTATATATATATAAACTAAATATAAAGCTGTCCCTTTTTTTCAGCCACACAAGGACAAGTGTTGGACTGTTGGCATCATTTTCTTGGCCCTATTACTAAAGATTTACTGATTTCTGCCAAGTTAAAATAGATATCCTGAGCTAAATGTTCATATTATTAAGTCTGCAAATGACAAAATTGATACACTGTTCCTATGACTTCAGATCTGGGAACTTAATCTGCTTACATGTTGTCTAACAGAAAAAAAGTGCTTTTGAATTTTGTGAACTCAGGCATATTAGCATAATTTAACTGAAAACATTTAATTCTATTCAAGCCTAGACTAGGGTGGAGAAGAGAGAAAAAAAGCAGGGAAGGGGAGGGAGGGGGAAGTAAAAGGCCACAGCTTCTGCACAGTGGGATTGCTGGTGTGGCATTTGCTGGAGTTGCCAGGTTGCCATCTGGTCTGCTAAAAAAAATGGCCATCTCCTGAAACACTGACTGTGCATGTGCAGTTCTACTGCGCATGCCCAATGGCTTGGGTGAGCCTAGGATGTGTCAGAGCTACTATGCATGTGCAAATTGATTTGAGCTGAGACACGTGAGCAGGCTGTGGCATCACATCGACTGCTAGGTGTGTGGGGAATAACTCTCACATCCCACAGCAGAAATACGTTCAGTGAAAGCACTAGATTCACTTGGCCACTCATGGTTCATCTGGTCCTCCCATGGAAACAGTGTTTAATACCTTTAGATCACCTGTAAGTGGTTGAGCTTTGGGCTTTGTCTCTTAGGCAAAAGCAAATTTGTGCTTTTAACTTTTTTCTCCATTGTTTTTTATGTTAACTCTATTCACAGTTAAACTGCTATCACAGTTTAAAATCTGAGAGGAGGCAGGATGAAGTTAGCTTTGGTGTGGCATGGTCTAGGACAAGAGCATGTTAAGGGACTTATGCCTATCAGTTATTATATTTGACTACTACTACTATATTGGATACTACTACTGTGCCTTATCATAGAACAGTTACAGCTGGAAGAGACCTTGAAGATCACGGAGTCCAGCCTTTGTCCTAGCCCTAGCAACTTGCTAAATGATGCCCCCCAGTGCAACATCTACCCGTCTCTTAAATACCTACAGGGATGGTGACTCAACCACCTCCCTGGGCAGCCTGTTCCAATGGCTGACAACCCTTGCAGCAAAGAAATTCCTCCTAATGTCTAGCCTGAACCTCCCCTGCTGCAATTTCCATCCATTTCCCCTTGTCCTATCACTCTCCACTAGGGAGAACAGACCAGTCCCTGCCTCTCTACAACCTCCCTTCAGGTAGTTGTCAAGAGCGATGAGGTCTCCCCTCAACCTTTTCTTTTCCAGACTAAACAGGCCCAGATCCCTCAGTCTCTCCTCCTCAGGCTTATGTTCTAAGCCCTTTACCAGCTTGGTAGCCTCTGTACCCTCTCCAGCACCTCCATGTCCCTCTTGTAGTGAGAGGCCCAAAACTAGNTTGATCACAACTCTTTGGACTCGGCCATCTATCCAGTTTTTAACCCAACGAAGCATATGCCCATCCAAACCAAGAGCAGTTAATTTCTTTAGGTGAATGCTGTGGGTAACTGTGTCAAATGCTTTGCTAAAATCAAGATAAATAACATCCACAGCCTTTCCTTCATCCAGTAAGCGGGTCACCCAGTCATAGAAGGAGATCAGGTTTGTTAAACAGGACCTGCCCTTCATAAACCCATGCTGACTGGGTCTGATCACCTGGTTATCCTGCATGTGCTGCATAATGGAACTCAGGATGATCTGCTGCATCAGCTTCCCTGGGACTGAAGTTAGACTTACAGGCCTGTAATTTCCCAGATCCTCCTTCCTTCCCTTCTTATAGATGGGAGTTATATTTGCTCTTTTCCAATCAGCTGGGTCCTCTCCAGTCAGCCAGGACTGCTGATAAATGCTAATATGCTGATAAATGCTGATAAATGATGGAGAGTTACATATCTTGTTACATATCCGTTATCTCGTTACATGTCCGAGCAAAGCTAGGCAGGACTGTCCTGTGAACTGCTGCAACCATTGCTGTGGCAGTCAAAGGTGTGAAAAGCTATGTAGGACTGGGAAAGACTTGTAAGCAGGAACCCAAAGCGGAGGTGGAACTATAGGAAGCTGTGTTTGATAGCATTATTTATCACTCAGTGAAGGCAGGGGGACAAGCTAGGAGAAATTGTGTCACCAAACATAAATCCAGGGTAGGAGTGCTTTGTTGATTCAGGATGTTTGAACAGCTCTCTCAGGAACATTTTTACATTTATACCTGTCCTTTGCTAAACACCACTTATAAATTATGTCTGTCTGGAAAATAGACATTTTTACAGCAAAGATGTAATGTTAAATGAACAAGTCCTCTGCTTTATGGAATGTTAAGAGATCTTCCAGTTCATTGTAAACTAACTCAAGTGAACTGACACAACTGATTTTTTTTTTAACTTTCAAGGGCAGGCAGCCTTGAAACTTTCAACCAGATTTTTACATTCTAACCTTCTATAACATAAATATTTTTGTGTTTATAGAATTGTTTCTGAAATGTGAGACCCTTGTGGTACACATTACACAAGGCATGGTTTCAACTTCGAAACATCTTAACTTGTCCCAATGTGCTTAATGACAAAGAGTGGTACTTTCATAACACAACAACTTGAAGATAGGACACTGTCTTAAATCCACTAGTTCTGGCAAACGATCATGTTATCTTAATAATTAAAGGAAAATGACAGCTGGTGTATAAATACCATTGTACCATTATACAACTAAAGCAGTGTATGCAACAGAAATCATGAGAAAATTATTCTAGATTCTGTCAAGAATGGGATACAGATAGTTTCTTTTTATGACATTAGTTCAGAATTCTGCCAGTTTGATGATTGTTCACTACTCTATGCAATCCAAAAAGTTTCATTTTTGTTCTCTTCGCACATGTGTTTCCATTGCAGGAAAGATCACCAAGTTATCACAAAGGCTTCATTTAAGATACATCTGCAACATGCTGACATTTTAAATTTCCAGTATATTAAACTACTTTTAACCTGTGCTAAACTGATCATTGACTGTAGTGAACATCTGCTTATTTCAATATGCTGCTCTGAAAACTGGGGAGATTTTGGTGCTGGTGCGCATCCCTTTTGGCTATCCTTGCTGCAGGAGTAGCAAACTGCAGGAAAATGGTGCAGTGGGCAGCTGAGGCTAGTAACCTCATCCACTGCCTGTGCTAGTTTTTCACATCTGCATTTGTGTTCACCCAAGTAATTCATAAATAGCTAAATAACTGGGTTTTTCAGTATTTAAAAAAAGATCCAAGATAATGTGAAAGAGTTCTAGACACAGCCTAAATCGAGTGGCAAAATCAAGATTACATCATACAAATATGTGACTCCTGCTTTATCTGTACTAAACTTGGCTGGACTAAAAAAAATGCTAGCACATTCTAATTTTCATACGCTAACAAATGCATTGTAGAAGTCTAGTTCTAAACTTTAAATGTTTGTTTCTTCTTTTCATCAGTTTTGCTTACTTGTCATCTTATAGATCTGTCTTACTTTAGGCAACAGCACGGCCTGGATAGTGGGTACATCATACCCTTGAGCAGTGGTGACTTTCCCAGCAGTTTGGTGAGATGCTGGTTGCTGCAGATGATGCAGGGTGAACCTCACTTCTCGTCCTGAGTAGCATTCCCAGGCAGCTGGAGAATTCCAGTTATCAGGTGCTCCAGAGCAATGGGCAGATAGTGTGGAAGTCCAGTCCCTCTAAAATCCATCAAACTGCTCTCTTTGAAGTTCACAGTCTATGAGGAAAAACATTTTGATTCTAGTTCTTGCTTTCTCACTCGCTCCCCACCGGAGCAGTGACTGACTTATATTCTACAACAGCTACTCTCCACACAAACTAATCTCTAGTTTCTATGAACATGGGCTAATACAGCCCAGGCTCCCCGTCCCCTGCCTGCTTTAACTTGATTAGTTTAGTATGTGTTAAAAGCAACCTTGCGATGTGTGTGCTAACCTCACACCTTTACACCTTAGTCTCACTAAAGCCTAAGGCCTTTTCATCATGTTAAGCTACTTAGACTGGGCTAATGTGACTGAGAAACACACCTTTTTTATCCATTAAGACAAGGCCAAAAATGTTAAGTGCTCAAGATGCAAGCCCCTAGGGCTTGTCTATATATCGAGTTATTACATGTGGAGGCTTTTATCTTCATAAGAAAATATTCTTTCTGTGCATGCCAAAGTGTGAATTTAAAACTAGTGGTTATAGTATAACCCTCATGCAGACTCATTCATACTGACATCTGGCTTCTTTTCAGATTAACTCTAATTTCTTTAATTCCTTTAAATGAAATCAGAAAAGGTACTCGTACCAGGGTGAATTTGTCCACATGAGGAATTAAGCTTGCCTAACACTGGTAGTATTATTAATAATACCTTAATGTTGAGAAGCTTTGTCTATTAGGATTGTTAATTTTGCACATGTCTGTACTTAATAAGAGCATAACTTGTTTACATTTGAGTCTTCCTATTTTGACAAGTGGTGGCTGATGCATTATACTGAAATTCATTAAGTTCTTCCATACCAAGGCCATGATCCTGGGAATGCTAAATTAGGCAGCTAAGTGGCTAAATGCATGAATAGTTTCGCTGAAGACAACTACCTCCTGAATAATGTTTGGTTTGTGTTTAAGCATTTGCAGAAATGCTTAAGTTCTTCCTAAACCAGAAATTTATATAATTTGTTCTTATAAGGAACAATGGACTGTGCTGCATTACATTGTATTTTGTTAGCATCCATGAGAACTCACATAAAACATCCACAAGTTGCTCACAAACTTCATTTCCAGTCTTTGTGACTTGCCTAGTTTGTGGCAATTCCTGTTTTGTTTAACAATTTATGAAACTGTAATTTTATAAATATTAATATTTTAGTTTTGACATATATGTGGTGGTGGGCAGCAGAGAAATAGAAATAATCTTTTATAGCATAATGTTAGTTGTGTGATTTTTTTTTTTATCCAAGAAAGTAGAATGCTAATAGTTTGAGTAAAATCAAATTAATATATGAGATTGGTACATGCTAAATGTTGGCTGCGCTGCAGATGTGTCCAAGCCAGGAAAAAACCTACAGCCAGCAGCAAGCACAGAGGGAGGCAGCTGGCCACTTTGTGTGCACCTCTGGGGAAAGACAATAGACTGCTGTGAAGTTAGGACTTTATCATGCAGAAAGTTAAATAAATGTTTGCTGTTACAGGAGTGGTGCATTGCACTCAGATTACTGAACAGAAATAATACAAACCTGGTCATGAAACAGGGGAAAGGATTTGTTTGTGTGCATTCAGTCATACATTTTTTTGAGTAGGACTATGCTTTGTTCTGTTTTTTTTATATAGCACCTAGTTCACAGGGATCCTGGTTCCTTTTTTAAGATCTTGGGTGGTATGATGATAGGAAGTTAGATAATATTAGTAGAAATAACCTTGTCATATATTGCCAGTTTTGCAAGGAAATAATTTCTCTCAGACAAGATGGTATCACTTTTAATGGAGCTGTTACAGTATGGGAGAGGCAGGTGCCTTGGGTTGTAGTCAGGTAAACACTAGGAGCCCAATCCTATTTGGTGCTGTTTGCTTCAATAAAACTATATGTCTGAGTAAGAAGGGCAGAATTCAGCCTTTGGTTTTCTGTATTAATTGCAGACAATTAATGGAGACATGTCACCTACATGAGGTCCAGCAAGAATTCTGTCCTTTACTTCTTTTGTAACTAATGTTTAAAACCAATTAGCTATGTACCTGTATGGAAAAAATAGCAGAGCCTCCACAAGCTGTATATTCAGTCTCTATAGTGAGATTCTAAATTATGTATGTAATAAAGGCCATGCATGTGTTTTCTGGCTGAGAACAATGTTATATTTCAGCCTCAAGCAAAAATTTTCTTTGACCCATAGGCCCTCAACAAAAACACACTTTTTAATGAAAGTCCTGACACCACCTTAATTACAGTGCAGCAAACATTACCAGCATAATCCCATTTCATCCTTAGGCAAGGAAAGCATCCCTGGGGCCCTGCCTGCCTTTCTTTGCTAGTGACCAGTTTTGCAGAAACAGCCTTTTCCCCAATGCATTTTCTTATTTAACCTCTACTGCACTGCCCAGGGGAAGATGCGTGGGGAGCTGCTACTGCTCATCTGCCCAAGCTCCTTGCAGCCCTCCAGGCTCTCCCTGCAGCCATGGGTCTGGAGGATCAAACAACCCAGGGATGCCCAGCCTGCAGCCAGCTGTTTGGCATCCCCACAGCCCCTCCACCTGTCTTCCATGCAGGAGCTAGGTTCAAGCCCTTTGTACCACTTGGGTTTCATCCTGACTTTTCCCAGCAGCCCCCAAGCTGGCTGCTTTGTATGTGCCATTGCCCAGAAACAATCCTCTTTTTTTGCTGGCCTGCCACACTGCAGAGAAGTTCTTTCTTTGGATTTGTTAATGCAGAGAGGAGCAGCTCTCCCAGTGGCAGTCCTGATCTGGGTGGGTGAGGTTAGAGCTGTTTGAAAGGAAGGGCTGTGGGCACACTTGAGCAGCCTGCAGTGTGCCCAGCAGTAATGTGTTCATGTGAAGCAGCCTTGCAGTGTCTCCAGACTTTCGCAGTGTTTGGAAGGGAGTGTAAAATGTGATTAGTTTCTCACTACCATATTGATTCAGTGACTAGATTTTGTCTGTGGACTGTGATATTGACAGGACAAATCTGCAAGGCTGTCTAAAGCTGGGATCTTTTCCTACCAGAAATATAGTGATATATATATGTACATATGAAAACACAAGGCTATACTTGTAGTTCTTTCTTTTTTTTTTATCTCCTTCCTTCTCTAAACAAAGTAATACATCTTTATGATCAAAAGAGCTAGAATAATCAATCTCTCCTTATATACTTGATCTCAAAATCCTAATTAAGGCTAGAGAGAAATTAAACATAAGGCTTCTTGTTCTCTCTCAAGTACAGTACAGTATTCTATTATGGAACTCCTACAATTCTTATGTACAGAGTAAAATCATGCAGCTGTGATACTTTCCCTAAAAACAAGCAAAAGCCCTATATGTGCTGGGAGGGCATTTCTGTTATCCTGTTCCCTTCTATTTAGGTTTTCATATAGTGTTAATCACCATGGTATTTTACAGATTTATACAAATATAGTGCACCATATGTGATAAATCATTAATATTAAGAATGAAGATTCTGGATAAAAATATTGTTCACAAATCTAAAGCAGAATACATGCAGTAATTGACATACCCATACAAGCAGCCTGAGTAGAAGGAACATATGTATGAATACAAGAGATGAGGTCAATATCATTCCTTAGGTGAATGCAGAACAGTGCCTGCTTTGCAGCGTTCAAGGTCATCAGTCAAAAGAAGAGAATTTGCTGATAAATGCAAAGGAAGCTTGTGTATTTGTTCTTAAATAAGTTTAAATAAGATTTAAAATACAAGCATAACGCAAAAGGAAGGACTGCACTTCCTTTGGAAAGAATGTACTAGAATGGTCATAAGTTATCCTCCCAAGTGGTAATCTCAGTTACATATTTTCTCATGTTTTTCATTTCCCACTTAATTTCCACCAGATCTGTTTTCTATTTATATTGTAAGTGTCAACACATAAATAATTTTCTCTGTTGTATCCCTCACTACTAAATTCTTTTTCTTGATGGCATAGCAGAAGTAATTATATTTATAAATGGAATGCCTGTTTTGCCTAAGTATAATTCCCTTTTCTAAGAGGGATTTTTATAATTCCTACAAAAATGTCTTGGCAAGGATCAACCCATCAGTTGGTAGTGTGGATTCAGCCTTTAGGGACAGAAGTCAGGATTCTGTTCCCTTTGGCCAACAGGCAGGAGGGCACCACAATAAAAACGCTCTAGTTTGTTTGAGATAATGGTGCTGATGTTAAATATGTGTGGTTATTAAGCACCCCAGAAAGTGAATTCACTGAGAGTTGCTTCCCACCTGTGGATTTCCCTACTCAGCACAGAATTATTTTGGCAGCTGAAGCATTCTTCATTGTGGATGGCTATGGGAAGATATTAATCCTGCTCTTCAAGTAAGAGATACACACTAGTCTTGTAGACCTGTTCCACCTCTACTGTATCATACTGTGAAAGGAAATCAAACAAATCCCAAGTAAAAGAATGGATAATCTTGATTCCTTTTTATGCCTTTTCCACCTTCTTTTTCATCTGTTTTCTACAGACAAGTTCAGATGTCCCTTCCTTAATAGGAGGAGAGCAGAGGAAGATCTGTTGTGAGCTCTGCATTAAGGGATTTTCAGTTTTCCATCTCTGTGCACTCCTTGAGAAAACCTCCCTCAGAATCATTGTATGGGGATGGTGGATCCTAGCCATGAACAGTTCACAGCTTGTTTGCTGGATGAAGCAGCAACAGGCCTCATGGAGCTGATCTGCATTACAGGAGGAGAAAATAATGATTTACTCACTGGGTTGTGCTGTCTATATGTGCAAGTCTATTCTTTTATTGTAGTTTCTCTAATATTTCTTTTGATTAAAGGTTATTACAGGGTGCCTACCAAGCAGTAAGGCATTCTATTCCTACAAAGGTAGCAAGCTTGAGGAAGGTTGTATTTGAGCATTCAGAATCTGGTTTGTGAGCTGTAAAGTAGGATTCTGTGTGGAAAGGACATGGCTGATACAAGACAAGAGGTCCCTGGCCTTGGTGAAGAGTGCTTAAACCTCTGGAGTCTCACAGGGTTTGATAGAAAACCATTTCCATAGGTGCCAGTTCCTCAGCTGCTGGAGATTCCATTACCCAGCTTTCACTGAAACTGCAGATCAGCAGAAGCAAACACATACTGCTCCTGAAGCTCAGAAGCTCCAAGTCTGGTATCTTTAAGGAGGAACTTCTTTCCAGTGCAAGTACCAGAGCACTGGACCAGGCTGCCCAGGAGGCTGTGGAGTGTCCTTCTCTGGAGACATTCCAGAGCTGCCTGGACACATTCCTGTGTGACCTCATCTAGGGGATCCTGCTCTGGCAGGGGGGTTGGACTAGATGATCTTTCTAGGTCCCTTCCAACCCCTGTCATACTGTGATACTGTGAAATCAGTTTAAACTAGCAGGGAAGTTGAGTAGTTGCATCAGTGACTCAGCAACTAGCACACATCTGCATCTGCCATCTCTGCAGGAAGGGGTCCTCCTCTAGAAAGGCAAGATGTCACATCTTCAGCCACTGCAATGAAATCCATAAGGGTAGTGAGCGTGAGTCCCAGGAGTGCCTGTGCTGCAGTGGCCTACTTTATGCAGATGTTTTGAACAGGCTCATGTGCTTCTAACAGTATTGTTCCAGCAGTGTCAGCTACAGAATCCATCAAACTGGATATGCTCCTGAGTGCTTAGCCCCAGCACTCCGTGACTCTGTTGCTGTCCTGTTAGTGAGTCTGACTTAGCTCCTTTACAGCTCTGGCTACATGAGCTGCAGCCTCTGAAGCACAGAGAAACCCAAGTCCATTTCCCACTTCACTGTACATTTAATCAGAGGCCTCTCAGAAGTTTAAGTCTTTCACTGTGTACTCTTATCAAGGGTTCATGTTTGAGATTTAATTTTATGAGGCATTTTCCTTTATCTCAGTACACAGAAGAAATTTGGTCTGTTCCCTCATCTTTTGCATTCAGCTAGTTTGACTGATCTAACATTGCTGGTTTACCAGTATAATTTAGCTTGTCTGAAAAGCAGGAAGATTGATGTTGGCTAGAATAAAATTCTGATATGCCTATGGAGTTTAATTGCCCTAGTTTTTTTGGATTGCTATTGATTTTAAAAAGTAGGCAGAACTCTGACTTTAGGTTTTCAGGAATGCCTACATTTTGTCAGTATAGCTCATTCTTTGAGTCAAGTCACTGTGGTTAGCCAATCTTGTTTTCTGTCTCTGTGGTAAGATTTTAAATGCAGAAGGCTAACCTCAGTGCTCCCCCAAGAAAGGAGGCAGAGATGACAATGCATTTCCTTCTTTGACCTCTGTAGCTGAGTTTTATAGAAAGATGGAATCTCTCAAATTAGACCAAATGCCAAATTACCTGCATGGAAGGCTCAAACCCTGCTCCTGCAGCAGTATGTGGAACAAAAATATACTGACACATGTTTTAAAAACTTATTTTTCTTTGAAAAGTGGTTTCCTACTAAATTGAGGATTTAAACTGTAAAATTCTGTCATGTTTGAGAGTTACACTTACTTATGTCTCATATCAGAGTAACTCTGAAGTTATTTGGATTTCTGAATTCTGCATTTCTGTGCCAGATTGTGTGTATATATCTGTCTTGAATTTCCTGAGTTTATAATGTTTGGGGGGAATAATATTCCCTCTGACTGGAGGATTTCAAACAACAAAAGCATGGTTTGGAAACTAACTCTGATAGTGGAGGGAACAGCTGGCCACCCTGTCACCACTGCCACTTTGGCATTACTTAAGACTGACCTGAATTCAGTCTGTTGATCTATAATCATAGTGAATCATGAAGTACTTGGCTTAATTACAGCTAAATTATTCTAGTGAATGTTTAGCTGTGTGTAGATTTTTAGGTTTACATGTTATTCTTTGTTGCGATAATTTTGCGACATAAAGGATATAGCAAGCAATGCCTTAGAACAACCCATTCCACAAAGAATGTGAAGCTGTACTGGTAAATTCTCAATGCAGTATTCTTTACTCAGGCAGTAAATATCATAGCCATGAGAAACATCCTGTATTCTTCACACACACATACACACCAGGGGATTGGAATCCCTCTTGATACCATTTCAGCCATGCACTTATGACCTATACTTCCATAATACCTCTTTACTGTGCTAGTAGCACCAGATGTACCATCACTACACCTACCTTTTCATGTTATCTCTGACAGAAAGATGCAGTTAGCAAATGGCATCAGATATTAATACAGAGGTGACGTTTTAATGTCATGCACAGACACATGAAGAAAGAACTGCCACTGAAAACTAATGATTAGAGATAAAAGTAGGTAGCCTGTAAAAACATTAAGATAAAAAGTAAATCCATTTGCCCTGAGTTTCCCCTGCTATCCCACCTCCTACTCTAAATTGATGTTGTCAGCACTCATGATTTTATCACAAGTCTTGTGATGTTTGATGTTTCACTTACACTCCAGCTGCTAGAGTTGTGTAATGAGGTTAGAAACTCAGCTTTCCTCTTTCTTTAAAGTTTCTAGTCCTAGTGGTTATAGTATAAAGCTTGCAAATGTGACCCAGGTGCACCCTAACAGCTAAAAAAAAACAACAGAAAGCAAAGTAAAAGAGTTCCACATTTATCATTATACAGATAGGCTTATGATTTGGAGGGGCAAACTGTAGTTCTTGAAGTTTTCAACTGGCGGCAGTGGCTTGAAAAAGAAAAAGTGCCTGAACAAAGTATCACAATATGTTGCATTTTCCAGAGAAACATAGTAGTTATTATAGCAACAGACATGCCCATTTCTCTATTTACTTTGTTACACAGAGGGTGCAGCCCCAGCCTGACTGGGCTGGAGGAGATGGTACTGATGCAGAACTGATTGCCTGATGTTGGAGAGCTCATCCTGCTTGCTTGTGCTAACACAGAGGAGAAGTTCTGCAGTGCTCCACAGTCCTGTAAAACCACGAATGTGCTGACCTCCCATCTCAGAGGATGATCTGCTTTTTGTAAAGAAACTAGCAAGAAACTAGGAATACTCCACCCCTGCCAATCCAGCAACAAAGGGGCAAACCAAGCAAACAAATGTGAATATGTAAATACAAAACATTGAAATGGCTGGATTGACTTAAGGAGCCCAAAACCTACCAAGTATGAAAGAATACTCGGCTATTGGTTTTGGAAAACCAAGCTCCCAACACCAACAAATCAGTTTTAAAGGAAGAACAATATTTAAATATACTTCCAAATTATGAAAGACTTGACAGTAAAAATATGAATTATACCTAGAACTGAAGAGGTATCCAAAGCAGTGAGCAGAGCCTGAATGTTGTATGGGTACACTGGTAAAAAGTTCTCTGCAGTCCACAGACTGGTGGTCCCAAAGGTCCCTCTCTGCTTTTCCTCAATTATTGTGGAATCCATTCTGGAGATGACAAAATTACAATTAATTGTGGCAAAGTCTAATTGGAAAGAAGAGGTGGAAGTCTCTGAGACCCAACTTCTACCTGAGTAAACAGAATATATAGGAATGTTATGTTCCACAAATATAAACATATGCAACAAACTAAAATTTGAGAATATTTTCAAATAAGTAGTATTTGAAACTGAATTAAAGAAGCCCAGTTGATTCTTCACTAACTCAGTTATTAATTTTGACCTTAAATTCAGCAGTAATTTACATGCAATTTCCAGGAGACTGCCACTTTGCTACTAAATGGTTTCCCCTGTAAAGAGCTGAAGAAACTACTGTTGAATCTTGATCACTTTGGTGTTTCAAAGGGCACGTACATTTTTTTGCATCATGATCCACTTTATTTAAGGCCATGGACTTAGATTTTTTTTTTATCTTGATATTAAAGCACTGTGGGAAAATCTGTGTCTTGCAAGAGGTGTATTCTTCAGCCTTAGGAACTTCTAAATGACTTGGAAAAGGGAAATTAAAATTCATCTCCAGGGTATGCAAAACATTGAAAGGGTCTTCATCTATCTTATGCTAGTTCCTGTGAAGAGGAACTGCACTTTCTGTTCATGTCTCCTCTCTTTGTAATTTTTTCAGGGTCTTTCTAGCTGTATTATCTCTAATTACTTTCAAATATACCCAAATCATCATCCCTGCAGTGAAATGAACTGTCTCTTATTCTCAGCTCTGCAGGCCTTTGGTGCTGTGTTACCATGGTCAGGTGTATTTATAAAATCTAAAATGAGACTCTCCTACCTGTGTCATTCCTGCTTCCACTGTAGTCTGTGGTAGGACTTCTGTTGCTCTGGCAGGACAACTTAATGCTAGTTGTGGTTGCTTTTTAAATAATGGAAGGTATATAAACTCCTTGTGGTACAGCTCTGTGCCATGTTCAAGTCATTGATTTGACTTTGAACTCCACAACATACAAATTAAAATGCTAGAATTGCCATCCTGTGAGTCTGTCTCCTTTTCTGCCTCACTAAATATTAATTACTATGGGCTCAACACTGTTCTGCCCTTCTCTTTTCTTCTCCCCTCTCCCCACTGTTACTCCCAATGGCCAGGGTATCTTCCCAGTAAAACAATCCAGTCCATCTCCCAATAAAGGGCCATCAGCCAACACATTCTGGGCCTAAATTCCTCTCATAAATATTGGTAGAGGCTTAAATTAATGCAGTCCCTCTGCTAATGTACTGGATTTCAATGGAATTACATGGGGAATTAATTTTCATCTGTCTGTAGTCTTAGAAACAATAACATAGGGAAATGCTTAGAATCTATGGCTTGGCTTTACAAAATGGTTGAAAGACTGGTTCTCACACGTTGCCCATTCATGTAGACTGTAGCAAGATACTGCTGAAGGGCATGTCTTTTCTATACAAACACCTAACAAATTAGGTCTTACTGATAATGACAATAGCACCTCTAGTTGACAACTCCATTGAAAAACCACTGGTTTTGTTCCAGATGCTGCTTCTTCCATGTTGACCCATGGTTTGTTGTTACATGTCATGGCATGTATTTTAGTATGTGTGTGTAATTTCTGCTAGCTGTGATGATAAACACACCTATTTCTGTGTGTTTATCTCTTTGGATAAACAGAGTTAGCATTTAGGTAGTGCTTTACAAAGAGGTCTACCAACAGCAGTGGCAGGAAGTAATCTGACAAAGTCCAGCAGAGTGTATACACTTGGTGCTGGCATATGTAATATTTTGTTAACTTTGTGTGCCTTGTGACTTGCTCTAGCACCTAATGAAAAGCCAAATATCAGGATATTCTAGTACAACTGGATGGGAAGGCAGACAAGTAAAGACCTTGTGATGAACTTTTCAGCTAAAACTTCTTTCCCTCATTTTTTAAATTCCATTAATTCATCTCCCATCCTTTCTGTCTGCATATTATACACTATTCTATTTACCACCCTACCCCCATTGCCCTGTTCCTTTTCCTTCCCAGGTAAAACATCCTTCTTTTGCCATTCATTGCCCTTAGTAGGTTCTCTCCATACACTTCATAATTTCTCTCTCTCACTTCCTCCATCATCCCAACATCTTGGGCAGGAATGATTGAAGCAATGGTTTCTGAAAGAGCAAATCATTCTCTAGGGTAGTGCTTCTCTTTTTCCCTCTCTGCTAATGGAGAAACAGAAAATGTCTGAAGTTGGTTGATAACATAGTAAATATGTAGATTAAAGTCATTTTGCTACAAGAGGTATCATAAATATAAGGGACCTACAGCTATTTGATATGAGCAAAGTCTTCCTTGATTCTTAATATTCTCATTCCATATCTGTATATAGCTGATGTCTGTAGGAACACACTGAAAGTCCAGATCTGTGCATTAATTAAATGAATGGGGTTTTAATGTGGAAGATGCAGCAAAACATTTTATTTATCCCTTCCAGGATGGGCAACACACAAATTGTGATGATTTGCATGCTGATTGTTACCACAATAAAACTGAATCTGCCCAAGAGCCTTTTGCTTGACTCTTCATGGATCAAATAGGTCTGTTCTCACACTGGAAAGTTTTTGAACTGTAACATTACCATTTCAAATTATTTTCTAACTGCTCTCTGAAAAGAGAAGAAAAATAAGAATACAATAGTTGAGACCCCTCATAAAATCTTCCTAGAGGAGTCCAAGGATACTCACCACTGGTCTCAATGGAGCTTTCACACATCCTTGAAATGAATTCATTAAGCTAGAAGAGCTGGCTAGAAACCAGTCTTCCTATAATATCTTCAATAATTTGCTTCAAGGGACATATTTATAGTCACTCAGCCTTTTTTATAGATCTTGTGCAAGATGAAGGGCTGGGTCACAATTGCAAGACTTTAATGAATAGATGTTTGTTGCATGCCACAACCCAAATCATTTTTCAGACATCTCAGCACAGTGCAGTCTTCTCAGTATGGACTTTCCCAAGGACATAGAAGAGGATGATAGGTGCAACCTCTGGAATCACAATGATATAGTGACTGGTTTTGTCCCAGGTTCTCCTTCTTCCTTGATGACCCATTCAGATGCAGAAAGAAAACATCCAGCAACTACAATTTCTACTCTTTATTTTTTTCAAGGACTTGAAGTTTTCAGCTATTGCTCTTTATTCATATTAACTTCTCTACAGGCTTGCATGGAGACAGATTACAATAGGTAGGCTCCTCTGATTAACAAATCATGAGCGAAACTTGCATATCTATCAGACATAGCTAGATCTCAGGATAATACACTGCTTTTCAAAATAGTCCTAAGACCTTCTTCATGAAGTCTATTTAATTTATGAGAATTGTCTGTCATTCCCATTTCACCAAGTGCTGCTGTTGGATTATAATGGTTAGAGAGAAAGGGAACAAAACCTCCACCAGAACAGAGAAAGATGGGGTTTAGTTGTGAAGCTCATGGGAGTTTTAAAATAGGGAAGTAGATAGAGCTGCTGACCTTTGATTACCAAATCCAAATTCAATCAGAAACCTTTTACCTGAAGGTAGCTCAAATTCAGAACTAGCTCCCTTCCTAATTCTCCTTATTTTTTTCTGAGAAAACTGGGCACATTGGCACTGGACTTTTTTTGTTGGACATTTGCCACCTGGTCACATGAATTGGAAGCTATATCTTAGCATGATAAGCCAAGTAGCTATTGCACAAAGAAACAGTGAATGCATTTATACATTGCAACAGAAACCGGATTGAGTCACCATATTGATATACAAAGGATCAGATAGAAAACTTTTTACTAGCAGCCAGGAATTTCTTTTGAAAGTGATTCTTTTTCTTTGACATCTCTACATATGGGCTGAAGGATGCTGGTACAGCTCTCTTCCTATCAAAATAGGATATAATGTGTGACTGTGTTCTAGAAAAGTGTTACCTTTTTTAACAGATTTATAATTTTTTAATGTCAGACCACCACAAAGCTTTCAAGCAATGTTTGCTGGCCAAAATTACATTAGGAAGGTGCACATTATGCTCCATTCTCCTCAAGGAAGGGGAGGTAAACACAAGCAATCTGGACTGGGAGGTCCAGAGCAGAGATAAGGAGGTAGCCAGCTCCAGAGCATCTTGGCTGCTATTGTACTCCTCCATGGATTGATCCATGGCACTTTCAAACAAGGACAACAGGGCCTTTCCTGAAATAATCAGAGTCCTTTGCTTTCATGCTGGTATCCATACTAAAGAAAAAATTAGTTCTTATTAAAGAGAGGTAGCTGGTCCTCAGCTTTCCAAGGCAGGCCTGTTAGGCTCTGTGCACACAGACACAAGCTTCTTCTGCCCATGCCTTCTCGGCAGGGACATTAGTTTGGGCACAGAGCCATGCTAATATAGCTCTGTGGCTCCTAGACAGGGGCTGGCACAAGTCTGGTTGGCTTGGAGTCCAGGCAGAGTGAGCTCACATCTGTCTGCACCTGCCTGTGCTGACAGAGTTAAAAATCAGGGTGGAAAAAGAAACTGGAGTAAACCTAAGTGAGCACCTCTGAATCCACCTTGCGTTAGCAGCTGGAGTGCTTGAAGTTAGGGGATGCTGGGGTGCAGCCACGTGCACAGCAGGAGCTGTTGGGCTGGATCTTGTCTCTGCAAGAAAAAGAGAGGCTCTAGAGCCTGCTTGTTCCACATTGCCTGCAGGAACTCAGCAGGAACAACAGCTCTTGCTGAGTTTCTGCAGGCAGCCCATACACCCATTTCTTCCCAAAATGGCAATACAAAAGTACCAAAGAAGGGATATTGTATTCTGCTCAATACCAGCTGCTCTGAGGAATGGGCAAGACAGCCTCTTTGTTGCATCCTGAAGGAGAGCCAGAGACAGGATCCACAAAAGGGGAAGAAATATTTGTGGTGAATTAACAGTGCTGACAGATGTACCTGGTACACAGGGCTGCTGGATGCTGTTCCTCCAATTTGCAGGGAAAAGCAGTGCACTGTAAAGCTCAGTGGCATTTTGAAATACTTGTAAAATCTGTGCAGCACAACCTGAAACTATTATTATCCAGTTAGTCACAGTGCTGCTAATTGCAAGTCACCTTAAATCAGGGAAGTTGGGTTTGGGAACTGAGATCAGGAAAAAAGACCACCTAATTTAGATACCCATGTCATTGCAGCAGCTGAAATTATGTGACTTGACTCCAGCAGGACAAGCCAGGTCACCTAGGTTAGACATTTATGCTTCACATGCAAAGAGTGAGTCAAAAATCCAGTCTGCTTTCCTAGGTGAAGGAGGTGGTGGTGGGATGTAGCCAGTGCTAAATGCTGCATTTGCATTTGCTCCCTTCCCCTCCCTGAAGCTCCAGCCCTTGCCTCAGGGAACTACTATCCTTTGGACTCTTGGCCCTGGAGGAACCTCTCCTGTTGGCTACCAAACTGAGCTGGGTTCACTCACTCTTTTTTAAGAAACAACCAGTGGCACCTGGCTGAGCAGAGCATACAGTGCACTCTCCCTTCTTCCTGAGCCTGTGTCCAAATTACTGTGGAAGAGATGGGGAGAGATTTCACCTTCATCACTGTGTTTCTGTTAGCATTTGTCACCATCTTCTGAATGCCCTTCCAGTGATCTTTCAAGTTATTTGTAGGATTTGGCCTAAATCTAGGTTGCAGAACCTTAGGTGGGAGACCAACCGGGCTTCCAAGTGAAGCAGAAGGGCCACTTGGGAATTAGGTAATGATGGTGGTTAGGCAATACTCCCTCTGGCTCCTCTGGAGCTAAGGTGCCTAAATTCTGCCCAAATCCAGAGGTTAAGGAGCAGGGATAACACTGAGTACTTTTCTATAAAAGCAGTCAATACATAAATTGCTTCTTCTGCCTGTAGACAGCTTGCATTGTTTGGTTCAGTGGCAGAAGGAAGCAGGGTCAGGTGTTTCTTTTGTGCTCAGTGAAATGATATCTGTGTGCCCAAGGAGCTGGAAGGGATATCTGAGGTCACCGAGTTCAGCTCTTCACTGCTGCAGACAAGCATGATGTAATCCCTTTCATTACATGAGCAAACTCCTATTCTAAAAGTAGTTTGTTCTGCTTGTTTTCCTTTCTTTCTCCACTTGATTTGCTCTCCTGTCATTCTGCAATAAAGTTATGTCCAACCTTAGTTTTGATTTTTAAGCCTGTGTTTATTCCAGGCTAGTTTTACCTGTTATATTCTTGTGTCTAGCCTTTGTCTCCACATTTTTTTTGTATTTCTGGTGAATGGAAATGGAAGATGAAATCCACAAGAAAAGAATTCAATATCACTGTATTTGTGCATATTAACTATTCAACCCACTACTGCTTGATTAGACAATTCTGAGATGCTGGCAAATGATAATTACATCGGTCACAATACATTTAACTGAACATTTGAAGTAGCCATTAAAAAGAAAACCCTTCTAGAACAGGAAGAATTTTATTTTATTAAACAATTTATAATTCAGTCATATGGTTCTTGAAGATACT
This sequence comes from Bucco capensis, assembly GCA_013396975.1. Classification (NCBI taxonomy): domain Eukaryota; kingdom Metazoa; phylum Chordata; class Aves; order Piciformes; family Bucconidae; genus Bucco; species Bucco capensis. Next base: position 1,085,717 of record VWZO01011422.1, on the reverse strand, counting down.
TATAGCTGAATTATAAAGTAGCTTATTTCACTTAGTGTCACTTTACATTTTACCAGTTGGAAGATCTGCAAAGTTTCACAAGGCAGAGATAAGTCCCCTGGAACCTTCCAAATGCATCTGAAAAACTTGGGCTCCTTTGCTCTCCCTTAGTCTTAGCACATTCCAGCTACCAGCAATGTCCCAGTCAGCCAGAGCCCCCACCAGCAATCTGGCATCTTTTTACTCTTCATCTCTGTCACATCAGACTTGAGACATGATTTGAAGCCAGTTTTGTAATGGAGGTAGAAGAGAAAAGCATAGGCCTGGGAGCAAAATGATGAGGGTAGAAAAATGTTCACTAACTGTGTGCAGGTGACTGTGGTTAAAAGGAAGTGTGAACATTTGCTGGCTTGCCTAGCACAACAGAACACTCTGAGAGGCCTTCCCCTGTGATACATTCAAGGCAATTTTATTTTTAATTTCTTTCCAAGTAAAATTTTAAACTCAGTTTTTGATCAGTTTAACACATTGTTCCCTGGAACATGCTGCTCAATGCCTGTAAGACTGCTTCTTCTTCCACATTCCTCCTCAAAGCTTGGCTCTCCCCATCAGCTGTAAAATGAATGAATTTGGATAGGTGTAATCAGCAATACATACACTGATTCACAGTAATACAAGACCAGTTGGAATTTGTATATGTGCATAATCAGCACTGCATGTATTGATTGACAATAAGACAAAGCCAATCCGAATTTAGATAGATATGCATAATCAGCATGTTGTGTATTGATTCACAATAACACACAACTGATTTGCAAATCTGTATGTACTTCTGAATTGGCCATAGCCATTTGGATGTCTTGACTCCTAGTTTGTGTGGAATGGTCACCTCTGTAGGCCACTTCTATACATAGTTACATGGGTACATCCAGACCCTGGGTGCACAGCCAACCTCTGTAAAACCTCATTCCCCCTCTGAGGGTTTGGCTGCTGGTGTTCCAGGTCAGCTCACATGCAGCATGGCTGCAACCCAGGAGCAGGCTGCTGGAAAAGGAGCTGAGTGAGACGAGCTGGGAGAAGCCCCATCAAGGGGTGACTCCTTTGCTCAGGAGCTGCCTTTGCTCCAGTTCTCACCCTGGGTCCTTGCCTGAGTGATGCTGCAGTTATCTCTGAGGCTGACCGCATCCCTCACTGACCCTTGCCTTCTTGGCTTGATCTTGGACCAGCCTCATCCCATGCCCAGGCTGGTGCTCCCTGACCCTATGCACAGGACCGTTCATGTGCATGAAGCCAAGAGACGTGCTCCCCTCGCCTGCATCAGGGCAGTGTGTGCTCTGGAGCCGAGGAAGCACAGGCACATATCCCTCACATTCAGGATTAGCAGTACTGGGCTCTGTTCCTGAGCAGGCACCTGAGTGCTGTGGTCATGTATCTTTCTATAAATTATTACTTCACTTCATCACTTGCAGGCTCTTTTCATCACCTCTTTTCCTTGAGACTGATGACTGTTTTGGGATGGAAGGCTTTTTTCCTCTCTAGCTGGACCAAGGCCATTCAATGGAGTGAGCAGCAGGAGGTTCTGAAAGAGAGATACTGTTAGCACTGTTTCCACATACCCAAAGACTGATCTTTATGCAGCTGACAGTACAAGGGATATCCCTTAAAATAAAGGCCAGCTTATTACCCATCTTCTCCAACTCCTGTGGAACTAAATATCCTGAAGTTGAGAGAAGCTGCTGCACAAAGCTTCTTTATAGCTCTCAGTGTGCCTTCTTTGCTGGCTCCAGCTGCCCCTGCACTCTGTTTTTCCTCAGTCTTTTCTTCAATATTTTTTCCAGTTGACTTAGTTATTACAGTACATGGACCAGACTGAGGAAAATACATGAAGGTTGGAGCTGGCAGAGCAAGGAGAGCTGCGAGGGAAGTGCTTTTGCCATCCAATGACATCATCTGGGCGATAATTGGTCGCATAGCCACGGATGGGAGGCACTGGCCAGTGTCCTTGGGCTTACTTCCGTGATACAGAACAGAGCCAGTGCCTGTCTCCTGCCAGCCTCTTTCATTGCCAGCCTTCTGGCAGAGCTTAGGACATTTATAAAAACAGTACAGTACTTTATTTAGCCTCTAGTGAGAAAAAGTCACTTCACAGCTCCAGTTTAGGCACAAGGCTAACAAGCGGATTAAAGGAAAAAAAAAAAAAAAGAAAATCTCTTACATAAAAACATTTCAAATGAATACAGGAAAGTTGATTTGTATTCCAGATGACCTCTCAAATTAGGAGATTGAGCTGTGCCTTTTATCTCTAGAGAAATGGGTTCAAATTCCGATTAGCCCGTAGAGGAGATTCCATTTAATGGTCTAATTTTAGTGGGCTGAAAAGCTGTTCCTTGCCTAGAACCACCATCTATTATGGCATGATTGGCAGTCTGTGTTCAAGAGAGAACAAGAACTTCACCTCATCTCTACTCCTATTACTTCATCCTGCCATCAGCTCAAACTACCTAACCCTCCACTTCCAAAGAGCCTGAGAAAATAGACAGGGTTTGCAGCATGAACAGAGCCCATGAACACTGCCCTACACTGGGCAGTGCAGTGTGTGCAGGCAGTTAACAGGGTCCCTGGTGGTGCCAAGAGCAGAATAGCAAGGTGGCAGAGAGGAGCCTGAGAAAACAAGAAGGAAGTTGTGGGGGGGAAGTTTCAATGGAGGGAGATGGAAAGTAGACAAAGTAGACAAAACTAGACAATCCTCAAAGGGATTGAGGATGGACAGGGAAAGGACACATAGATAAGCAAAGGGTGAGTTGCAGGTATACCTGGCTAAACTCTGGCAAAACAGCAGAAGGAAACATCAGCTAGGAGAAGGAGTCTCTCAGGGTTACTTCCCTGGCTGGTCTCACTGTGTCTGGTGATCCTGGTTGGTATGAAAATGCCCTTTGTCCTCAGCTTGTCCTGTTCTGTGACAGGACTATCTTAGCGTTGTTGCTTTCCCGGGTCTTCATTTCTTGTAGGACTAAACACACTGTTCTGCAGAGGTGCAGAATATGCTAGACTAAAGAGCAGCCAGCTCAGGTCTCCATCATATCTTTGTAGATTACGAAGAGAAATGCTCATCTGTAGTCTAATCAGTATAGTATTTCCAAGTTGTTTGGTTGTATTTCTTCTGCTGGCATGAGAAGCCTGAGTTGTGTCCTGGTAGGTGTTCTCTATAGGCAGGGCAAGTAGAGGAAAGCAATAGTGTTTCATACTGTGACACTTGTGAGCCTTATGACCCTGTTCTGTGCTGTGCTTGTGCAGACACAAAACACTGTCACTCTGAGGTGGCTGCAGAAGTGCATGAGAACCTGCAGGTGATGGCTATGAAGGTATTGCTGTCACACTAGAGTAGCATTTCAGACAGACTTCACTGTTCTTGTCTTTTTCATAACCACCTTGGGTGTGAGAACAGTGAATGTGCTTACAAAATGCCATTGTTTGGGGTGGTCTTACTCAGGACAACAAAATCTGAGTTTAGAATGGCATTGGTAATGAGGAAAAATGCTATAAAATCAGCCTGATGATAGAGTGTGAACTATTGCACTTTGGGAGGAGAAATGCAAAAAGAGGATCTCCTGGCTGGACAGCAGCATCGGAAGGGACTGGAGGTGCAGAGTGGACTAAAGGCTGAACAAAAGGACAGTATCAGATGTCCTTTTCTGGCTGCAGTTATTCTGGCTGTCCATAACCCTGTTGCTCATCATCTCCTCCCACTTTAGGTTTCAGCCTCTTTGTAAGGCTTATAGGTCAGCCTTACCTGGGTCTGTTAAACTGATGATTAGAAAACATCTATTGGAATTATTAACTCTAACCTGGATCATTTACCCAGCTTGTGTTGAGGAGCCATTATACAGCAGTTGTGCTGGTTGACCTGGGAGGGGGAAAGCCTGCAGCTGGGGGTGGTGATAAGCAGCTGGAGTGGGTGAAAAGTTTATTTCTTTTCACCCAGCTCAGCTGCAGGCAGAACAGGATGTGTGACTGCAACCTAAGACATAGGAGATAATTATTCTACTCCACTTGGCACTTGTAAGGCCTCAGCTGGAATAGAGTGTCCAGTTTTGGGCACTGCACTGTAAGAAAAATTTAGACAAACTGGAGAGAGTCCAGGAGAGAGACACAAGAAATATCAGAGGCATAGAAGGAACAACCTAGGAGGAAATGTTGAAAGGATTGTTTGTTTAGTCTGGGAACAGCAGAGTCTAAAGAAGAGACATGTTAAAAATCTTGCAATATGTTAAAGTTTATTATAAGGAGGATAGTGTTAAATCTTTCCCCATGGCCACTGGGGGATAAGGAAAGAAGGAGCCAGCTTCATTGGTAAGTAATATAATTTAGGTTTGACATTAGGAAAAACCTTCTAGATAAGAGGGTGAGGAAGTAAAGCTAGCTAGGGTGTGCATGGATCTTGTTAAAATTCATAATAAGGGTGTTTCATTTTAGTAATAAGCATCAAAAGAATAAAGATATTTCTTCTTTAAATAATTGTTTTGGGCTAATGCCTGAAGCTGGATTTCCACACATCCACAGTACAACCATGTGGTTGCACTTGCAAGAAATAGCTCTTGGACTCCAAGAGGGTATATACTCTTTTTTCATTAGCAGAGTGCACAAACCCCAGCATCTAGTGACTGATCTCTTATTGCAGAATCTCTACATATTGCTGCAATACAAATAAGCCAGTATGTAACACAGGGATTTGTATAAAATTTTACAAATGCAGGAATAACTTTTCTCTTATGATTTCATATCTGGTTCCACTATATTTTTTTCCTTGCAGGTTCATATCCTATATCTCTAATCCCTTCTTTGTAGATTTGCTGTGTGTGCACAGCTAGAGATATATCCCCTGATTGCTGTTAATCCTTTGAGTGTTTTTACATTGTATGGCATATGTCCAGTGAAAGTTCTGTCATATAGTTTTAACGATACTCACTGATCCTCCAGCAACACGACTGGAAACAGAAAATCACACCATCCTGTTTCCATCCCAGGTGGTTCTCAGCCTGTGAAATGGATTTTCTTCCACAGCAGAGAATCAAAGCACCTCCTAGTATTTTCAGAAGTTTAGTCTAATGTGTTTGCAAACTTGGAAAAGAAACAGAAGGTTGGTCTAAAGGCTGGATGTGGAGGTAGGAAGTCAGCACACAAAAGTCCCATGCTGGGATTTTGGACTTGCCTATGACTTTGTAGAGGTCAAAATCTATGGCTGTAGCTGGTCACAATTTTTTCTTGAGATAATACAATATGGATTCTTCTCATGAAATTAACTCTACCAGGGAATATATTTGTTACAGAATATACTTTTTAATCTTCATCTCTTTGGATTTAAAGTGTAACTTTAGGTATGAGGGCTTTGGATTTTCCGCTGTTCAGTTTTAGTTTAGTTGCAAAATCTGTTAGAGGTGTTTTACTTCAAATTCCTGATATATGTGCTTAACCTTCATTCCACCTTGAGATAATCTGTTTGTAAATGAACACTAATCAAGAAACCTCAAGTCATGGTTACTGTGGGATACTTCTAATGTCCTCAAGATAAGTAATATTAAGCCAAAATCCCATTTAAAGAGTATATTCATTGGAGTACTAGTGCAGTACAGATCAGCAAAATAAAACAGCCAGTTAAACTGGGTTTATAGTTACTTTGCTTTCCACAAAATCACAAAGCATTCACTGGGTATTCATTAGCATATTAATTAATAATCTTTTTGCAGTTCTGTGCAGAAGATAGGTGCCTACAGCATCTGTTGTCAAGAACCAAGATGCAGTCAGTCTTGTCAATTAAAGTAAGCTGGCAAAACAAACCATATCTCATGAACCTCCTCTGCTAGGGGGTCACTGAGTCACAAGAGAACATTTGCTGGGTCACAAGAGAACTTCTGGAGGTGCTTCAAGCCCACAGTTCCATGGAGACCCTTCTAGCCTCTAACTCTTGGTTGTTGTGCAGGGGAGTAGGCAACTGTGTAGTCCCAGGTCTTCCTGTTAAAGCTGTGGCAAGGTTTGCTGGGGTAGAATGAAAAGACAGGAAAGGGGTGAAGGGAGGAGAGGGGGAACTCATCTGTCCTGATGTACATATTGAACAACTGGACTTCAAAGAGTATGTTAATCACCCAAGGCTTCATGTGCAGTCAGTGGGGAGGAAAAGAAACTCAAGAGAGATATTTGTCTCCTTTCAGGATGGGAAATGCCTGTTTCTCTGCTGCCTGTATGAGACATCTAGTTATCTAGCTACTTGATATGTGAAGTTAGCTTAGATGACCTTGCATGGCCTATTGGTTATGGCACTCTCCTGGGCTCTGACCTCTGCTCCAAGGATTCGTGATATAGTTTGTGCAAATTACAGGTCATACAAACACAAGCAACAACAATCACCATTTCCCTTCTTCCTCCTGTCTAGGAGAGTGCATTAGTGTAGGAGGTGAGGTATTGCTGAGGAAAGTCAGAGATCATGTTTGAATGTCTTCCTACAGGAGAAGGAACTCAGTCCATGCACCACTTCCTGGAGACTGCTTTTACCATTAGGCAACTGCCTAAGAGTGGCAACCATCTTCTGTATAGCCCCTGCTCTGCCTGTAAAGCAGGAGGGATTGTCATTACCTTTTGTAAGGAGGAAGGCTCTGTCATTGAGTCCTTGCCATGACCCAGAAGCTCTGACAGACTGATCACTGCAGGGGGTTTAGGCTGAAGAGCAATTTCAGAGCCCCGGATGGACTTAGAAGTCAACTAGATGCCAAACTTTACAGGCTTGTCTGGCCTGAGGTTTTACCTAGGCAGGAACATGAAATGTCAAAGTTAAAAAGATGCCTCTTCACTCATCCATACCTGACATTAGGCAAAGCAAACTTGATATCTCTCTCAAAAGAGTGTCAGACTGAGCTTTTGCTAGCCTTTCCCTGGGTTTCTAACAGCCCTTGGACAATCCATGGTAGATCACAGGGATAAAGCACCAGCTGAAGGGCTCTAGTTGATGGCTGCTCCAAGGCACTGCTATTTTCCAAAGCTTTGCAGCACACCATGGTAAAAGCCTTGCAGCCAGAAGGCTGTGCTGAGGGCTGATGGGAAGGAAGAGCAGGAGGAGGAGCAACACAACACATCACAGCTGGAGAAGAGAAAAAGATTCTGCATCAAGGATTATGCAATGTTTGACATGTCCTATATATCATGATCCATTGTCACTGTGCCTTGCCATGCCATGTTAGCAGTGCTTACTTAGACAGTTATTGTTAAATGACATTCTTGTCTTGTCAGGTGTTCTCTAATTTCATGTCTACTTTGTCCTAATGGGGCAGCTCCTTAGATAATGCCTGCTGTATGGCCCAAGGCCAGAGGTGCACACTGCATGTTTGTGTGCCAGGGCAGTGGCAATGGAAGCCACTCTTATCTCCTACTTCAGCTCCCTGCAGAAGGAGGGAGGCTTATGGATAAGCTTTTTCCCCTACGGCAGACCAGCACCCTTTGGACCTTGCATTTAACTGCACCTCAGGAGTAGGAATCCTCATTGTATGGGAAGTAAAATCCTTTGGCACTGTAACCAGATCAAACCCATCTTTGCTGACTTTATGGCCCCTGATAGCTTTTCTACATTTCACATGGGACTGGGCTCTCAAATGCTTTTTTACAAACTCTACCAACTCCCTGCAGTGTCTGGTGGGGTTTGTTTTCCCACTGATATTTTGCCTATTCCAAATGAACTCGACACCTTGATTTATTCTCTGTTTTTGTTCCAGCAGAGAAATGGGCAAGTAAAAGTGCATCCCATGTAGGGCCTGGGAGCAGCATGGAGACAGCCAGGCAGCTGTGGCAGGGCCTTGGCACCTTGCACAGAAATGAGCACATGCAGGTACAATGTTCTCCTGCTGCTCCTGCCCAGGGCTCGGCAGTTTGCTCTCTGCTCAATCCTGAAGTCAAGCAAAAAGCAGCTGGTTAAGGTGGAATTTGAAAATCAGTCATAAGATAAACAGGTTGCAACATTAAGCACTCTCAAAGGGATAAGCAGTGTGCAGCATATGTTCTTACTTTGGAAGATACTTTAAAAAAAAAAACAACCCCAAAAAACCCCCAAAACCCCAACAAACTTGAATGGAGCTTTCCTGGCTTATGCTAGTGGAGCTGTTAATTAATTAAATAACTATATGTGAATGGCATCCATTGGGAAAGAGCCTCACAGCTTCCAGATGCCAGTTATTGGCCCCATTATGGGCCTAAAACTATTACAGTAAATCATTACATGCTCCAAGATGAACTGGCACACAGCTGCTGTGAGGAAGGATGGAGCTATTCTCACTTGTGCCATTTTGTGCCAGTTTTTATCTAGTGAGATTAATTAGTACTTTTAGGAGTGCAAGTCAGAGCTATAAAATATTAAAGGCTATTCCATCAATGGAGTGGAGACATGCTTTAGCAGGGCTTTTAAAACTTTTGGATGTTGATGGATAGATAGGAGTTGGAAGAGATAATGATCAACATCTGATTTTGGTTTGTTGGGTTTTTTTAAAAAGGTTGGATTTATAGCTGGTGGGACTGCATGAAGCCTCCTTGGTGAGCTGTGGGAATACCCAGAGGAGGACGTTAAAGTTTATCACTGAAGTTCAGGTGCCAGGTAAGCAAACAGTTTCTCAGGCCAAAACCAATCATTTAAGGCAGTTATTCCAAATAGAAAATCAACCAGAAAGTATTAAATAACCTTTTAGCCTGGATTCCCTGCTGAGAGGAAAACATTTCCTGACATTGGAAGGCAGCCTAGAATGTATGATCTGGCCTAGAAATGTTTTTTTTTTCTTATTTCTTTTTTTTTTTTAATTAATAAGCTATAAATTTTCACCCCAAATGACCACTATGGGCCTTTCTGTCTTTTTAGGCTGTGAGAGATAAAACCACTGAGTCACCTACATCATCCCTTGCCCAGACAGCCTGCCTCTCCTTTGAAAATCTTCTTGCCTGCTTGGTCTGTTTTGAGCCCAAAAGCAGAGTACTGAAGAGGCACTCCAGGGACTGTTTATACAGTTTATCCAATAATTACTTCTTAGAGACACAAATTCATGGGTAGACACTTCCTCTGAGAAATGATTCCACAGCTGAATGTCCTCCCAGACCTGGATGAGGCAGGCTGAGCATGTGAGCCTGGAGATTTTACAGTCCATCAGCCAGAGCTTGGGAGAAGCAGTGCCAAGGGGACCTCTGCCATCATCCTCTTGCTCCAAGCCCTGGTTTGGACCATGCATAAAGTCTCTTGCCAAAGTGTGGTGCTTTGAGTGGGACCAAGGGAGCTACAGGGAGCTGCAGCAGTGCCTTTGCTGATGCTGCTAAGCAGTGATAGCCATCCCACGCAGCCTCACCGGGGCACACTGAGAGATGCCAGCACTGATAGACCTCTGCTGCTTACCACAGCAACCTGTTTGCCCAGAAGGACAGACAAGATCTCTCACAGCTCAGTGGGAAAGTATCCTGGACTGCAAAGCCTCTGCATACATCCTCAGGACACGTACCAGGGGGTGGCAGAGGTGCTGCAAGCGAAATGCAGTTTTGTTGCTTGGCCGCTTGCACCCAGATCAGGCCAATTGCTTGGAGAACAGCATCACTTTCCTACATCATGGTGTATGGGACACAGTGTAGACCATGTGCCCAATAACTTTTCACCATGGGTAGAAAAATCAAGTCTTTGTTGGTTATGAGGAGTCACAACAGAATTGTTATTGCAGAAAAAACAACCTCATCTTGCTGCTTCTCCTAAACTCAAGGTAAAGCCACGGTCAGAAACTGCGTTCACCCCAGTGCTACTGGGAAGTGTGACTTACTGTCTGAGAAATGCATGAGTAAGAGTTTGCTGACTAATCCCTAGTTAAAGGAAATAAATTGATTTATTATATGAGCATGACAAATTGAGGCACTGGTCTTGCAAGTTGGGCTGTGTGAGCAGATCTCTGTGTCCACGTGGCTCTAATGGGGCCCAATAAGGCTGAGAATTGGGTGCTGAAGCTGCCAAAGCAGCAATATAGCTGGCTTGATAGCACAGGGTTGGAAAATTTGTCTTAGTATTTTTCCAATGTGTGTGAGATTTGGGTGGGAGCCATGGGACCTACAGCACCTAAGCTGAAGCACAGGGAGAGATGGCTGATTTGTCAGCAGGGCAGCCTTCTTCAGTGTGTGTGCTGGTAAGAAAGCACTGCCTTTTCTTTTTTAATGGAAAACAAATTGCTTTTAGGACCTTGGATTTGATGAGGGGAGTGTCACCATGTGTCCAACACAAACAAAAAACTGAGCTGAGCCAAGAGCAGCCCAGTGCTTGTCTCCCATTCCCTGGCTGTAACCACAAAAGACTCCTCTTGGCTTGTGTGAGAGTGGGAGGGGAGGGAATCACAGAGCAAAAAATGTTGTTTCGACTCGATCGTTCAATATTATGTAGGCAGCAGTTAGGCTTTTCTACTAAGCATAGTGTTCTACTCTATGGAGTCTGAGCCTGGCCCATTCTTGCAGTAGAGAAAATGAAACTGAGACAGGAAACACGCAGCTACTTTTTTTTTTCCATTACACGGATTATTCTGTTTTGTCGAGTTTGTTCTGAGTGGAACATTTCTATCAAGAAAACTAGTATGGTGTTAAGCTATCAATATGATGACTGATGTGGTTGATGGGAAAGAGCTACAAGTGTCTGAGGCATGAAGAGTGTAGAGGACTGGCAAGAGAAGATGTTTAGATCACAGATTTTGATCCAGAACAAGGTTGTAGTGAGTGCAAGTCATCACAGTCTGGTCATGGGACACTGGCCTCTGTGCACTGAGCCTATAAGTACCATTACAGGCCTTTGCATCACAATGGGAGACAGCAGCAAAGGTCAGCACAGCCCTTCTCCAGCCATCCAGCTACCATCAACTGGCTCTGGGTGTCTAATGTGCTTTCCTTGCCACTACAATACTTTTTCCATGCTCAATGTTTTGAGTGTTTTGGGAAAGAAGTAGGAAAAAGGAAGACAACCATATATGATGATTGTACAGTCACTGGTGGATTTCGAGTTTCCAGTCGGAGGAATAATGGACTAGTGTTAGAAATCTGGTTCAGTTCTTTATGTTCTGGCACAGATAGCTGGAGAATAGCTTTAGGTATAGATGCAAGTCCAGTTTGATTTTGTAAAGATGCATGCACACCCTTTACTTTAAAGATATAAATTTTCCCATTGACTTCCCTGGAACTATTCATGCATTAAACATATGCATGAGCCTTTCTAGAATTAGGGAATATAAATGAGACTACCAAAATAGTTAACCAGAAATACTTTCTGTACAATGAAACAGGAAAATTTGCAGGGGTGTGCACCTAGGTACCCTTAGGAATAGATAAAATCTAGGCCACATTGTTAAAGGACAAGGCATTGCTACTTATGTACAAGAAGGTGTTTCCAGCTACCCAGAGTGCAGGCTGCAGTGCAGTTTGCATTTGTTACGTTAATTAAGCAATTTGCTGGAATTTAGCATGTGGTGGATTGGCAGGAGGCAACTTTAACTTGGGTTGTGCAGCTGAGATCCTTTCATTGCGTTGACAACTCTGAGTCATGGCAGCAGAGCAGCACACTCAGTAATGCGTTTCTGTTGGTGGCTTCTGTGTAAAGTCAAACCTAAACAATGCCATTAGGGCCTGACAAACAATCAATAAAAATGAGACAGGATCTACATTACTTAAGCAGTCTATTGTGAGCAAGATATCCAGAGTCTGATACAGATTTAGTGAGAAGTCTTACTAGTTGTTGTTCAAGGAGTAGCCTTCCTGGATTAATAACACTTCTAGTAGTTATTAGCCTCTAATTATTATTATGATTATTTTATATTCACATGGGAAAAGTTTCCTTTTTCACTTTCTGTATCTGCTTCTTTACATGTTTCAAGGCTGTTTTTCTTGATAGGATTATTGTTTAGCTTATGCTGTAGTCGTTAGCATTTGAATCTATAGGTTGTTCTGGAGTTACCACGTGGCCTAGCAAATAGGCAATATTGTGACTTGAGCAAGGGCCTGGAGATGAAGGTGAACCCAGCCTACAGTGCTGTTGAATCCATTTTGAGGCTAAAGGCCATTTGTTTTTGCCAAGCTGCAATATACTCAAGCCTTTTAGACTTGTGTTTGCTAAATCATCTTGAAACAAACCTTTAAGTTTTGCTGTTTCATGGTGAAGTTTTGGCAAGCTGCATTCTCAACTGTCTTCTACATTTCCTTTTATGCATTAAAAATGGATAGTTGAACAAGGCCATCAGCTGTAAGTCTACAAAAAAGCAACTCCTTATTCAGGAGTACTTAAGGCTTTTATACAGTTGCATAGGGCTAGGGAAGGGGGGTGTTGGTTCTTTATACCAGGGGTGTTGGTTCTTTATATCAACACCACACTCTGACCTCTCTTTTCTTCTCTATTCAAAACCTAATGTCACCCTACCCAGGATTATCAGGATCTGGTTTTGAGTATCAAGACCAATAAAATGGTGAGAAGCAGACCTGTGGGGAAACAAGGCAAGTCTAAAATGAGATGAGGCTCCAGTCTCTACTTGTATTTATTCTGTTTTACAAAAGGCTTCATTTGGCAAGGGGAGATTGACTGCTCTGAGCTTTGGCACACTGTTGCAGACAGGGAGGAAATCTGGGAGGGTAGACCACAGTGTAAGGAAATGTACCTTGCCTTCAATTTTCACTAAACATGCTGGAACCAAAGAGTCTTTCCATTCCCTTTGAATGCTCTGTTTAATATTGTGATGGCTTTGCAAGATGAAATGCCTTCTGTCCTACCTGTGTGTTACTCTCATTCGCAAGAATCCTAGAGGCAGATAAACGTATGTTTCAGTCTGGGGATGAATTAACATTTTAGTTTTAGTACATCCTACCCCATAATTATACTGAATGACTTTTGGAAAGAGTCTGAAAACCTACCTGGTTCCCAAGGATAATGGTTTTGGCTTCAATTAAATGGTGATGGTGGCAGTATGGACAACAGTGCCACTGAAATCCTCCAGAGCAGAGGTCAGCCAATCACTAATTATACATACTGGGAACTCAGCACATTTTGAACTTTCACACTGGTATTTGGTGATTTCTTACACTAGGAGAAAGCATTTTCTTTTGTATTACACCTTTATTTTCCTAGAAGCTAGACCTTGCTCCTGCAGGAAACACGTTGTGGGATCAAAAGATCTAGAAAATCAGCCTTGTTGTTCTGTGTCTGCATGTTTCCATCTTCAGGCTCTAACCCAGCCATGCTGTATATGTAAAAAGGAAAATTAAGAAGAAATAGTTCAAAGTTTTACTCTTGGCTTTCAGATGCTGCAGAATTCTATTTTCTTTATATCCAGTGCATTCCTTTAAATACCTCCCTGCCTGTAGCTCCACCTGCATTGTCTTCTAGTACTCTCTCCTACTTCTCCCATTGCCCACGATATCTTTGAGCAACCCATGGCAGACCAACACTGCTGTGTAATGTGCAGTCCAAACTGGGGTACAATTTCAGTCCAGAAAATAAACCTAGAGACTGTGTCCCTTTCCTGCCTTTGGCCTCTCAAATCCCCTGTGGGTAGGATACCACACACTTTATATGAATTACCAGAAAAGGAAGTATTGGGAAATTTTGTTTCCTGGAAGAGATATTATTAGTGGCAATAAAACCCAAAGTAACACGAAAAGAAAAGCCTGTTTTGAATTGTTGACACTCTGTTATGCTGCTCTGACTCACTGACATTCAGTTCATGGCCAGAGTGCTAGGGTTGGGTAAAATGTCACCAAAACTGGGAGATACAACCTCTGTCCTTCACAAAGTGCAGCAAAACCACTTGAGTTTCTTTACAAAACAAAAGTTACTTCAATGCAAAACACAGGCACAAGATCCTACCAGAGCAGAACCATGAGTGTAGCTAAGGCATTTGATCAGTAGGAGAGAAAGAGGTTTACTTGGTGGCTTCTGTGCTCCAGAACAGTAGTTAGGAGTCACTGCCACCACATTCAAGTGTTGTGCTCTAGAGAGGAGATGAGCCTGCTCTCCCCATGCTGGAAGGAACCTCTCTCCAGGGGCTGTGCTGGACCTCCCAGCACGAAGCACTCTTTTGAGCCATGCTGCTGCTGCTGCTGGTTGATCACTGGAGTGAGTTACTGACATCGGTGTGAGATGATCTGCAACCAGCAAAAACCTGAGAAATGTCAGAAATTCCCATTTCCACCACTGAGAAAGGCTGATTTGCTACTGTGGTGAGCATGGTGAAAATCAGGCATGTTAGGATTTACCTTCTGATTCCAGGAGGGTCTCACTCCCTTGCCATGGTGGAAGGTGAAACGTTTCCTGAACATTTAGCAGCCAGTAGTGCCTTTGAGAGGCTAAGCAGCAGATTGTGGGCACTCTCTGGCAGGCCCTAGGCAGCTGAGCCCTGCTTGCCTCCAGCTAGCCCTGACTGCTGGTTCATTGAACCACACCTATGGGAGTGAAGGAGAAAGTTCAGCCAGTTGTTAGGAAGCTTATGGCATCCCACAGGCCATTTCCACAAAATTGACAGCTGTGCTAGCAAATACTTTTGTGCATCTGCTCTGAGGGACAGGAGTGTTATTATCTTCAGCTAGGAACTTCACACTTAATATGCTCAAAGAGCTTGTGTGGGCCAGATCAATCAATGGGAGGGGTTGTGTAGTGTCAGCCTGCAAGGTTTGTTGTGAGGAGGATTATGGAATAATCATATTTTAAACATCTCCATGGATTTTGAAGTCAGTCAGCCCTTTCCTTTAGCTGCATGGCTATTCAGATAGCTTGCTCTACTAGCTTCTGTAACTGCACTGCCTCTGCAACTGCTCTGTAGCATTTGCTTAGGGGATTCATACATTTTATGAACAGCATGTTTTTTTCTGACATGAAAAAGCAGGCACCTGTATAATTTCTCAAAGCCTGACTTTATTGTCAGACAAGTGCCACTGGGCATATGGTAAGTGAAGTGCAAACAGTGGCAGTAATCTCACTGCAGAACCACAAAGTTAAGGTGTTAAAGGATGAGGGAAAGTACAGTCATGGTCTTGTAAGCAAAAGCTCTCCACCATGGGGACAGAGTGGCCTCCCACGAGCTTTCTGATGGCCAGAAGGTGTTTGACTGTGTCCCATCTCCAGCTGGAAGGAACTGTGACAGGAGCTTTGAGTGGCAATGTGATGTTCCCACCAGGACATGCTCAGAAGAGTTAAGAGGAGCAGAACAGCAGCACATGTCCTCTCCAGCCAGGTTTTCTTCTTCTTGGTGGCTTCAGGCTGCTCTTGCAACTCCTGACTATTTTGTTCTGCTAAGCCATTCCTCACCATTGTGGGTATTTTTCTACAGGCTCTTGCTTGAAACAAAGTCCTTTGTCTGCCAACTTTTGATGACCATATGGCTTTCCTTTTTCCCATGCTTTACTAAAGCCTCAAGGAGTTTCCCAAACAGCCTCCCCTTTCTCTACCCATTCCCCTCTCACTTCTCTACTCAATCTGGGCAGTAATTAACACCCAGCTTCTGGATTGTTTGGCTGTGTCAGTTGATAGCCTTGATGGATGACAAACTAATAAGCTCTTCTTCATTATTCAGCTTTGCAACAGACAATTCATATAAAATACTCTTCACAATTTATATCCCAAAGCTGCTTCCCACTCGTGGCATAGCTCTGCCTTGGAGAGTCCTTCCCATCTGTCCTTCCCTGCATTTTGAACCTGGAGTAGAAAAATTCTGCCCACTGTAACATGGTCTTCTCTCTCAGCAGTATGATAAAGTATGAGAGTTTGCAGATATTCTAAGTCAAAAATATGGACACAATATGGACAGTTAGTGAGGGAGATATAGATAGATATATTGTCTGTTCCTTGACCTTGACCTTTGCCAAGTCACCCCTGAGGCTCTGACATCAACCTGCCATTGCCAGGAACCTCAGGGTCTTGCTTGGCCTTTTTTATTTTTTTGTAGCAATGGCCTAAAAATCTTGTTCTTATACTAAAAACTCAAGATTTCTTCTCTTTCATATCTACCCCCAGGGCTAGGAGGTCTGTAGCACAAACCCAGCTAGATGTGTGGGAAAAAGCCTGGCAAATGGTTTAAATAAAAAACTATAGTGGTTGTGCCAACTCCTGTAGCATGAGTGTGCCAAGATCCAGAACATGGCTGTTCACCAGCATTTGGCAAGGCAGTGACATCTTGTCACTGCTCCCCTTGAGCAGAGGCCCACACAGGTACACCAACCAGTTGGTTGGGGCAGGATGCAAAGCAGTGTGGGAAAGCAGAGGGAAGACTGCCAAACTTTTTCCACAGAAAGTCATAGCCACATTTCTTCACAACCATCTCCTCCAATGTGACAGTACTCCTGACTGCAAATGGAATGAAGTCTCCAAAGCTATTTCCCAGTTACACTGATGTGTCACATGGGTGCAATCTTTTCTATTCAGCTATCCAGTCTGCACTGGTGACAACTCTCAGCACAGGAGAAAACTATCCACTTCCCATAAAGCATAGTCCTGACACAGAAAGCTATGAGAGTGCCTTTGGAGCTAAGTGCTGGCACTTGGGAAGGCACCTAGAGCTGGAGGGGAAAATTAAAAAAAAACACATAAAAAAAGGAAGTCTGTTTTTACATTTAATTCCTCCTGGGTCCAGAGCAGCAGGGTTTTATATCTTCATTATAAATACAGAGAAGAGAAGAGAAGGCTCCAGGAGACCTTAGAGCAGCCTTCCAGTACTTAAAGGGCCTACCAGAAATATGGGGAGGGACTTTTTATCAGGGAGTGTGGTGACAGAATGAGGGCTAACGGCTTTAAACTGAAAGAGATTTAGATTAGATATAAGGAAGAAATTCTTTACTATGAAGGTGATAAGACACTGGAACAAGTTGCCCAGAGAAGCTGTGGATGCCCCATCCCTGGAAGTGTCCAAGGCCAAGCTGGCTGGGGCTTTGAGCAACCTGATCCAGTGGAAGGTGTCTCTGCCCATGGTGGAGGGGTGGGGTGGTGAACCTAAATAATCTTTAAGGTCCTTTCCAACTCAAACCATTCTATGATTGTATGATACAGCATTTATTTACATGGTGGCATCCATCACCAGTTTCATCCCTTGGTGGGAAGATCCTGCAGGTTAACAATGGCCAACTTTTTGAAAGCTTTATCATGCTGAAGATGTTAACAGTTCAAAAATCTTACTGCCATATTACATATTATCCATAGCTAAGTGCCATTCTTCCATCTTCTTTCAGGCACGGGGATGGCCAGACCTTTAACTTCAGAGACTGCTGCAGGGCATCAGTTTTCTACTCAGAAGATCATGCAGATGCATTGTACCATTGCTCCTTTCCCTGTCTGAAAGTTTTTTCCACTACCAAAAGTTTCCAAGCTCTTCCAGTGTTTCCTCTTCACAAAATGCACAAGTCCTATGCTACTGCACAGTCGTTGGAAACATTAAAACTGCCTGCAGCTTTTACACAGGTGAGTATTTACTGCAACTTCCAACCCAAGTTCAAGTTTGGTGGCATGGCATGGCTTTCAGATTTGGTATCAAGTTTGGCATAAGGCTTGCTGATGGCAAAATGATGTTGCCAAGTAGCCTAGTATGACACTTGTGTATCAAAAATAGATTTGAATAGAGAGGTTCAAGAGACAATTACTAGATCAGCCACAGAAAACAACTAAAATGTCGTTTCTCTTTAGGACATGTTCCAAGCCTTATGTCCAGCAGCCACCAAAATGGCATTATCTTCTGCCTTTGTGCCTTTTCCACATGAGAAACTTTATCTTCTGCCATTTCTAAACTCTGTAGAAAATTAAGTGGCTGGCATCAGCTACGTAAGAAAAAGGAAACTTGAATTTTACGTGCAAGTAGAAACTTAAACCAAGCAGACTATTAGTTGTACTTTATTTGCTCTATCAAAAAGTGTAGGAATAGAAAGAACTTTTTGCTGAATATAAAAATGACATTTTCTTTCCAGATGCCCACAGAAATACTGCTTTATTTAAAAACAAATATAAACCCTGCAAAATACCTTGATTTGGCTTTGTTAAAAAGCTCTCATTATAGTAAGGATGGGGGAAAAGGGTGAACTGGTTCCTCTTTGACAAGCTTGCTGCTTTAATTCAATGTTGCATATGAAGCAATACAGCAGCAGCCCAGGTCAGACAATGGGCTGGAGACTGGGTGGTAACTTGGCTCTAGGTGAACAAGGAGAATTTGGATTTAATGTTATATACTAAAAATGCCATGTTTTAATATACTGTTCCTGGCTCATGAGCAGAAACTGCATTCTCCACTAACTACAATTTCTGTGTAGTTTTAATGGTAAAACTCATTTTTGATGCCCACAGTTCATTAAGGTACAAACAAAATTGCTGCTTCCCAGGTGCTTTATCATAGCATCTTTCTTAAACTTGTATCCTAAAGGTTCATTTCTCCAAATGGCATAATTTTGGCAGAGGATAAGGTCAGTGCTCTCCCAGGCTGTATACAGCCTATCCCTCCTGCAAACTTACAGGGATATAAGTAAATGCTCCGCAGCTCTGGAAGCTAGGCTTTCTGTACATCTAAAACAAATATGCAGAACATGAATGTTACAATTACCAGAGAATTAAAAAAGTCTGTCTGCAGTCAAAGTAAAAATAAAACTGGGAAATTTCAAAATTTCCTGAGGTGCTCTTTTTGATCAATTAGAACTTTGGCTTCACTTCAATTTAGGCATTGCTTTTATAATACAATGCAAAATACAAACTGCATTGTGAATAACATAAAAGCTTTTTTTTTTCCAGACAGGAATGCCAGAAAATTTCCATTTTTCTTTTTCTCAAACATATTTTTTAGTAAGTATGATTTTATGAAGCAGTTACCTTCCAGTGGAATTGTATTCTCCAGCAGAAAAGAAGACTGTTGGTTTTTTGTAATACAAATTATATAGTCCTATAATTTTCACTTTAAAAAGTTCTATAGTTCTACTTGAATCTTGAATCCTCCCTCCCCCATTTTTCTCCCCCATTTTTTTTCCACAAAAAATTCAAGTACATCCTTTATGATTCCCAGTGGAAGTGCCTACTCATCTTAAACCATCTAACTTAGGTCCAGTCTAGGCTGAATGATTAAGCTGTTTTTCATGTATCTGTGTACTTATGCAAGTTCTGAAATAAAATAAATACTGATGTTGATGGAAGAGAAAGCAGAAATGACATGGCAGCCTGTAAAATCATCACCTCTGCAGAGAGGCTGAAAAGGCAAAGTTCACTTGTGTCACAGTAGAAGAATTGAGAGCATGATCAGATGGAAGTTTTAAAATGAGAAGGGAAGAAAAGGAAGTTTTCCTACAGAAAGAATAATTAAACTGAACAAACTTACCCAAGAGGGTCAGTGAGTTAAAAGTGGATTAGCTGAATTCATGGAGGATAGTGCTGATCAATGGCCATCCAACATTGCTCTGACCACAGCCTCATGTGAGGAGCTTCCCAAGCCTGTGCTGAGGGTGGCTGGCAGACCGTGCCAGTAAAAACTGCTTTTTCTCACACTCCTCTCAAACACTTTGGTACTGGCTGCTGTTAGAGGTAGGACACTCATCATCTTTGCAAAAATCCAGCCAAGTCACAGAGATGCCAAATTCTGTAAACAATAGATGTTCCTGGCTCTAGATACAGAAGTGTGAGCACACACGCTGAGCTATTCCCGAAGCTGGGAATCCAGATATACATTTAGCTTGAAAAAAGCTGGCTTCAGAAGTCAGGAAACTAAAAGGTGTCTCACAGCAGTTTTTAGGCATCTTCCTCAAAAAGATACTGTGCTAGATACTTCTTAATATGCATTTTTTAATAATCTGTTCCATCTAAACTATAAAACATGCTGTGCAACATGACTGAACGAATATTGCTGTGAGAAATATTTTCTCCTTGTTTGAGTAATTTAAATTTGTAAGCTAATGTAAGTTTTTGTATTAAATAATGTACTGTGTGCAATTTTCCTTCTTGTAAAACACTTTGAAGCTTAAAAAGGGCACTCTAGGTTAATAAATAATATGGTATTCTTTGCCAGAACTGTAGGGCATTTCCCATAAGTTCTGAATTTTCTTTGCCAGAATTGCAACATGTTGCATGCCAAATCCTGCACACAAATATTCTACATGTGGCAAATACATATTGGTGAAGACCAGAGGCATGGCATTCCTGGATTTCTTAGAGAGAGCGGGGGAAGGGAAAGAAGTGGGAGGGAATAAGGAGGGTAGAGACAAAAAAATGTTTGTGCATACATCTAAAAAAAAAACCCAACTAACAAAAACCAACCCCCCACAGCCAAAAAAAAAAATCATAACTAAGACTTCATTCTTTTCAAAGACTGAACTCTTTGCTGTGTGCAGCACAAACTCACACAGGTACCCAGAGCTGGGTCTTTAGTTTTCCTTCAGTTATGGAAATCAGGCCTCCTTTTTTGCTATGGCTGTAGATTCTTCAACCCCAGATGTTGGTAAGGGCCAAAACACCTTCAATCCGTGCTTCACCAAGCACATGCTAACGTAAACAGATAGGCTGCAAACGTGGAGAAGCATGGTCAGGATTACCACTATTTACCAGGCTGTGAAAATGAATCCTTTTCTTCAGGCAAAGTGGTGAATGCATTTCACATGCCCTAGGCTACTGGGAACAAACCAACACCAACATTTATAGACAGCAAACACTTGCCTTTTTGCAGTCTCCCCCATGGACAACAAGGCTGCTATTTCTGCAGTTTGGAAGAGGAGGCAAGTAAAGCATTAGGAACCAGAAATTAAGTCAGCGCATTTGGCCACATAATAGGTTAGATTACTGAAGGATACCAAGAATATAAAATGTCTCTGGTTTTAATTTCCTTGATTTAATCTCTTCATGCATTAAGCACAAACAAGTAATTTCAACATTCCTCACTAGTTTCGACGGAATGCCTACAGTAATTCAAAATGTTTACCATTCCCTGCCCTTCACTACATTTTAAGAAAATGGTGACAAAAATTCTTAATCACCCAGCAACAACCAACTAGTTTAAAAGACACTAAAAACTACCTAGACTTCATCAGGCCTTAAGCACCAGGATTTGCTCCAGGTCTGAAAAACAAACTGAAGTTAAAACTGCACTCCACATTCTGTCACACTAAATGAATGTTTTACTACATGGTTTCTTTTGAGGTGGCAAGAAATGACTGTAAAACCTTTGCTGTTGTCAGAATTACATTGCTTAGAAAAAAATATCCTGTAGGTTACGATTTGTTGCCATGATTTACAAAGATAAGGTCTGTAGTCTGTATCAGTTTCTTGCTGAAGTTTTAAAGGAAAACAGCTTTCTGCAGAGTTTGTAGATTTCTGCATGAGTGTCTGTGTTGTTGCAAAGAGGGCTAAGTGATGCTCTCTAACAAGCTTTTCAAGAAAGTTAGCACATTTCTTCAGATTCATCTCCTGCATGTTCAGACTCTCCCCTCCATTGCTTCTGTCTATCCAGTAAAAAGCTGATATGCTGTCTAAAATCAAAAGGCAGAGAGAGGGGTGAGAGCAAAACATGTTTTCTAAAGAGTAGAGAGTGAGGAGTAACTGTGTGCTACTGCTGCAGTTCACGACAAAAAGTCTTCCTAGGCACTGCTTGATCATTTCTTCTGTCCTTTGCACCAGTCTGTTCTCCAGAATGGTAACCAGACGAAGCAGATCAAAATGATAGTCTGTGTCAATGAACATGACTTCTACTTCCAGTCCTCCTCCTGACTTCGGAATGATGCAGCGGGCTATCAGGTGATAAAGCATTTCTGTTTTTCCTGTTCCTTCTGGACCATGAAATTCAATCACAACTCCTGTTAAAACAAAACAGCAAGGTAAGTAAGAGCATTTATACCTCAAAAGTCAGTTTTCAGCATTTACTGAATTAATACTCACCATTCCTCTAAACAGAAAACATGGTTTTGAAAGTTTGATATCCATAAAATTATTTAGAACTTTGTTAGCATCTATCAAGAGAAAACCTGATTACCAGGAAAGGTCTCTAAAGTGAAGAAAATCAACTGGGAACAAAGGTTGAAAAAACCCTGCCAATAGCATCTAGGACACTGATATCAACAGAAGGTTGGCAACTGGATTTCATCTATCACTGCAGGTAGATGAAGGCTGAAAGGAAGCTGCTACACAGAAGTGGCTAAGAAACCACCTATTTACACTATGTGCACAAAAGTACCAAATAAAGCAGAGGACAAGCAAAACAAAAAGTTGATATATTAGGGGTTCAAATGATGTTGCCACATCTTTTTTAGTCAGCATTTCATGTCTGCCATATGCTTGTTCAGTATCTGCACATGTCACAAGCTACCAACAGAAACCTGTGACTGGTAAAGACATTGTCTCCCAAACTCTCAACTCATCTGTTCTGAGTAGCTCTCCTCACTTTTGAGATGAAAGATGACTACACTTCCTATGACAGAGATCTTAATTTTCTCTTCCTGTTCAGAGGTCACAATGTCCAACTCTGCTGCTTGCATGCAGCAGCTGCTCTGCTGTCACACAGACCTGTGCCAGCGAAAGAACCACACTCTGCTAGGATGAAATACCAGCTTGGAAGAACTCCTAAATGTGCTAGGTAGGTCTTCCCTCATATTTCATCTACTAAAGTATTTTAAAAAAATGTCATAGGACACCTCTTGTTAAGGAACAACTGTATGCTACTGGCTTTGGCACAAGGCTTCTGCCACTCTGACTGGCATTTCTGGATCCAGACCAATAACTGATTCGGGCCAATATGCCATAGAGATTGCTTCACCAACCTTTACAGCAAAATATGACTTGTTCAAGAAAAGAACAACCACTCTGTAAGGCCACTCAGAAGCAGCCATAGGCAGATCTGAGTTACTGTTCGGTAATGCTTCAAAAAAGTGATTCTGAGAAATAAATGCTTGACTTTATCCATTAGAAGATGTTCTATCAGGATGTCTGTGTGCTACAGAGTAACATTGGATGAGCTTTTATTGGCAGAACTAACAGATTTATTTAAGTAAAAATTCTAAGTTGAATGAAAAATCATTCTTGGGAGCTTTTGTAGTGGTTTATAAATTTCAACAGCAAGACAGCTAAGCACCCGTCAAAGCTTGTTCAACACTGCTGAACAAGATAATCATCCACCTTGTAGTTTGATCAAAACACTTAAAGTTGCTCTGAAAAGAATAACAGCCTGGCCTGTATGAAAACCTCAAGAGAGCTGAGGATTTCTGTGCCTTCATGATTATCAAAGAGGCTGCCCACAAGAAGAATGGGTGCAAACCAGCAGCCACTTATAGCAACATCTATAAATGTAAGGTTTCATTAAATTAGCAACCAGGCTGTTACAGTAAGATAAAAGCGAAAATTCATCCTTCTGGATCAGAGAGGACAAACCATGGCACAGCAGAGGAGGAAGTGTGGCCAGCAATGTTTTCAAGAAACCTTTGACCACCTCACAATAGGTCATGGAAGAACTTAGTGATCAGTACATTCATTACATTTTACATTCATTAATGTAAAATTAAATTTGAAAGGAGGGTTAGTAAAAAGAATGAAAACAGTCTGAGAGGCACTGTAGAAGCAGACACACTAACATGGAAGAAAGTTAATGGGAAATTTTTCTATCAGAATTGGTGTTGCCCAACATTAAACATATCAGTAGATGGATGTTCCATTAGCCTGGCAAAATGAGGGAACTAACTGGGTTAATAAAGACTTAATACTGTGAAGATTTAACAGACCAAGATGGATGAGCAGAATGATTTCATATCAAAATCAGCACTGACAAATTAAAGAAGTATGTTTTAATGAGTCACCCAAGGCATTGCTTGGCTCACTGGCCAGCTATGGGCAGACTAGAGTACAACAGTCCACTCTATGCAATGGCATACAGGACAAACTAAATGATGTTGCATAAATGTAATTATTTATGTAACACTTATACATTTTTAGCTGAAACACTGTGCTCAGTCCTGGCCATCAATTTACTGTTGTCTTTTGAATGAGAACAGCCTTAAGTTTTGTCTGTAACTGTGACACTAGCAAATGTTGGTTAAACTATTTTCTGATGCTGCAGTTATGAACATGCTATTAGAATACTCAGCAGTAACTCTGCAGGTTTCACATCATCAGATACCTTGAAGTTATTGGACTAGTAATTTGCATTATTGTGCAGAAGCTGTCACTAATATTTGTACCATTTGTAAGTGAAGTAGAAAGGCTTAATACTTATTCCAAGTTCATGTTTGGTGTCATACTATTGCTGAACATCAGAGCTTTATACTGACACCCATACCTTCATAACAGTGGCATAGGAGAAATGTGACTGGCAGTAGTGGAAGATTATTTAAAGCTTGTGTCACTTTTGCTCCATTCCAGAACAGCCCAAATGGTATGTAATTAATATGCTTATGTATTCCTAAATAGGCAAGTCCATTGTAATTAGAAACAGTGACTAGACTATCACAGCAATAACTACATTAGCTCTTCTTATTTTATAGTAACCTGACATACATGTTATGGAAAATTAACTATGATGATTCTCTGTAACTTTTGTACGGTTTACTAAATCTTCACATATAGGTTTGTTTGTTTCAAATACCATCAGGAAAAATAATAGTTTGGGTCTTTGCATTGCTTTAATCATTGTGTTTTAGATTAAGAGCTGTTCAGTATGGGCTTCATGGGCAACGTATTGCAGTATTCCACAGTGACCTTCTAAAAGTCAAGTTCATGATAAATGGAGAGGCAGGTCTTCATCAGGGATTTGAGACTGAATAATGAGAATATACATCAAAATAACATATGGACTCACATAATTACTGTGGTATTAAAAGACAAAGCAAAAATGTAGTAAAAGGTTCATTTATGTATATAAAGCTATGGTCCATTTATGTATATATAGCTAAAGGTCTGTGCTAATATGTTAGGCAGCTTCATTAATGTCAGCCAAAAAGCATGAGCAAAACAGGTAATAATTGATGCCATTTTTTAAAAGCAGAACTAAACCAGAAGTGCTTCAGAAGCTCAATGACCCTGTTGGCACAGAGAAACTAGATATAAATTTAGAAGGCTTCCAGCCATCTTAGAATTGAGTTTCTGGAACAGTCTTTGGACAGACAGGAACCACCTACATAGCTTTAAGATCAAAGCTGATAATTTGATAATTTGGTATGTCATATCTGAAACTTTCAGGGGCAGGAATCATGTATTACTAAACCCCTAATGTATTCTGCAAAACAACACACGAATAGTATGACAGTGAGTTTCTCATTTGTAGACTAAGCATCACCTCTCATCCAATTATCCTGATTCTTTTTATTGCTTTTGCTGCTCTTTCTTCTCAACCTTCGACAATTTGTGGGAATTCAAATTGCAGACAAGTATGGTGATAACCACTGCAGCCACATACTTTTCATATGAAATCCATTCATTCATATATACATTCAACAGCTGTAGTATCTCACAGCATGATCGTTACAGTTTGCCATTCAGATGGTTTTTTACTATGCATTTCTAGTTTTGTGTAATAAGGGTCGTCTCTTTTGATATGAAATCCACGGAATTTCACACAGCCTGGAAAACCAATCTGATTTCCCGAATAATCAAGGAATTAAGTGTGCTAATTTCTGTTTAGCTCAGTAGTTTCTTTCATTAAAACATGCAATCTTGATTCCTAACATTTCTTGCTAGAAGAATCTACCTTAAGCTTGTTTCATCAGTGTCACTGGGCAATAGCACAATCTCTCAAATTTGAAGTTCTCATTTAGTCACTGAAAGTCTATATAAGTCATTTTGATCCTAACACTGGCCATGAACTCATTCAGCTGATGAGCATCTATGTCCATAATGGAATTTGTTTCCAAAGCTCCATCTAAGTATAATCAGGATTTTTCAGGCCAAGAGCAAACAGCTTGATGACTTGGCTTTGTTGAAAAATGCGTATGTCCCTCTTCTGAATGGATCCAGATCACTCCATGTCACTGAACTCTTCAATATTTATTGAACCTCAAGTTCTTTGCAAATTTTTGTGGTTATGACTATGCGGTGGTTTTTTAGACCACTGATTAAAAAAAAGGTTAAATGATAGAATCTGGAACAAATTTCTGTAAAACTGCTAGAAAAAGACCAATGTGCTTGGTATTTACTCACCTGCACCTGTGTTTTAATCCTCCTAAAGTAGAGATTTTAAAGTCCATTTAATAATGTTTGGAATGGTGACTTTACCTTATTTGATTTTATCTAGTTTACATAAAACAATTAAAATTCTCAATTCAGGGCAAAAAGATCTACTTCTATGCTAATATCTGTCATATTGCTCCAAGAATACTTTTACAACAACATTTTTCCATAAATGGGATAAAGGTAGATTTTTACCATGAACAGGAGATCCTTCCTCAGCAAACAGGAAAGGTTCAAGATTCTTCAGAGAACTTCTGCCCTCCAATCGGGCAAGTAGCTTTTGAAGAAAGGACAGAAGAGACATACTGTTAACTCAAAATAATGGACCTTGGGAATCAAACTCAAAGGATTCTGAGAACTGGGAGTTTACTGTGACATGTATGCATGTTTCATAAATACATATGGACACCTATAGTCTGGATAAAGTTTCCACCTTTACAAACAATTAGCACACAGATTCAATGGCAAAAAAGGGAGTAGATATACATTAGGGGAAATAAAATCATAGAAACATGCAATGGTTTGGGCTGGAAGGAACCTTTAAAGGTCATCTAGTCCAAGCCCCCTGCAGTACGCAGGGATATCTTCAGCTCAGTCAGGTTGCTCGGAGCCCTGTCCAACCTGTCCTTGAATGTTTCCATGGATGGGGCATATACCCATAAAGCCTAAAAAATAAAAAAAAAAAGCTGCACAGGTAGACTAGCATGAGGGATCACCTCTGGTATACAGTAGCACTGCCATTTGACAGAACAAAGGGAAAGAGCATAATTTGTTACAAGCAGCACCTCCACAATAAACTACTGGTTGAGATGTGAAAATTACCCATCGTTAGTCTCCAGAATCAGTCTCTCTGATAATTTGTAAGTAAAAACATGTATATTTCATCTGAAAAGTTATACAGGACACTTCTGGACTACAATCCTATCATATCATAGTTACTTTTTCAGAGTATAGATTAAGAGTGATCAAAAGTAATTAGCCACCATTGGCTCTGCAAGATGCTTTCTAAAGCAAGCTTGAATTTGTAAAACAAGTTCCTCCAAAGCTCCTTGAAAAGCAAGTCCATTGTAAAACAAATTAGTCATAGAATTACAGAATCACAGAATGGTTTGGGTTGGAAGGGACCTCTGGAGGTCATCTAGTCCAACCCCCCTGCAGTGGGCAGGGACATTCCCAACTAGATCAGGTTGCCCAGAGCCCTGTCAAGCCTCGCCTTGAATGCCTCTAGGGATGAGGTGCCAACCACCTCCCTGGGCAACCTGTTCCAGTGTTCCACCACCCTCGTGGGGAGGAACTTCTTTCTAAAATCCAGTTTAAATCTACTCTTCTCCAATTTAAAACCATTGCCCCTTGTCCTTTCACTGCAGGCCTTTGCAAACAGGCCCTCTCCAGCCTTCTTGTAAGTTCCCTTTAGGTACTGGAAGGTCACTAGTAGGTCCCCCTGAAGCCTTCTCTTCTCCAGGCTGCACAATCCCAGCTCCCTCAGCCTGTCCTCATAGGAGAGGTGTTCCAGCCCCTGTTNGGACCAATTGACCACTACCCTCTGAGTGCAACTATCCAGCCAGTTCCTTATCCACTGAACAGTCCACCCACCAAATCCATAGCTCTCTAACTTGGCCAGTAGAATGTTGTGGGGGACTGTGTCAAAGGCCTTGCAGAAGTCCAGATAGATCACATCCACAGGTTGTCCTTTGTCCACTGAGGTAGTCACAGTATCATAGAAAGCCACTAGGTTTGTCAGACAGGATCTGCCCTTAGTGAAGCCATGCTGACTGTCTCTGATCACCTCCCTCTCCTCCATGTGCCTTAGCAGACCTTCTAGGAGAATCTGCTCCATGATTTTCCCAGGCAGAGAGGTGAGGCTAACAGGTCAGTAGTTCCCAGGGTCCTCCTTTACACCCTTTTTGAAAATGGGTGCAACATGCCCCTTCTTCCAATCACTTCACCTGACTGCCAGGACTTCTCAAATATTATTGAGAGTGGCTTGGTGACTACATCAGCCAAAGTTCATGGACAATTTCTTAAACTGACATGTATTTGCATAGCAAATAAGACATGGATTCACATAACTTGGGCTATTTGTAGCTCTGAAATATATTCCTAAACCAAGAATGAACATTTCTGCCAGTGCTAGGGCTGTTATTCCCTATGTATATTGACACACAGGGGAAAAGACAGTCAGGATGCTCAGAGCACTGCCAGAGCTTGTACCCTGGTGCCCAATATTTCATTCTCCAAAAACGAATTCTATCATTTAAAGACTTAAACAAAACAAATCCTATTCAATTGTATCCTGTTCTCTTTAAAGACAGTCACCAAACAAGCAGTGAGCACACACCTTTAAACACATTCTGTCTTATCTTTTCCTCCCTGCCACATCAATGAGCAACATTTGCTCTGAATTGTCTTAAAAGTTGTTTGAACAGTTGTGTGTTTTCCTTTAATAGTAGAATAAAACTCCACTAAAGGGCCTGAATTTACTTCAGGTGGTCATGATGGGAATCCAAGTGTGACATTTTCATTGACATTTTAACATTCCCTTCCATTAACAAAATGTCAATGTTTTTGCCTTTGTTTGTCTGTCCACACATATTGAGGAGAGTTTTCTGACGAGTCCACTGAAGAGCCATAAAAACACTTGAATTGACCTTGCTCTGGATCTGCAGATCCTTCTGTTATGTTTCACACATTTGTGCAGTACAGAAAACACTCAGTGAACTCTTGAGTATTTCGAGAGCCAGTAGGGTTCTGCAATCTGAACAAGGTAAAAATCCAGATGGGCATATGTACACAAGAATACAGCAACATATGTATCTTGAGGCACATAAACCAGGAGTTTGCAACTACCAAGAGGGCCATCGCAGACCCTACCCATGCAGCCCTCCTGTGGAAGTGGCTGCCTGTGCCTGTGCCTGTGCCTGCCCCATGGGGCATGGAGAAGCTGCACCCACCATGGAGAAGGGCCATGAGTCTCCTACCCCCTATTCTGGCAGTGAAAGGCAAGAGAAACAGGAAAACCACCACAGACTGCTGCTGTCTGATGCTCTTCATTTCTTAGCAAAGGAAACACCACTCTGGCACTCTGTGATCATGGGGGCTCGATTATGGGTGTTGCTGGGGCCAGGAGCCACAACTACTACTGGTCTAAACACACTTCTGCAGCCTCCTGTTCCCAAATTTATTTGCATGCTAGTGAATACATCCCCTGCAGTTTACTTTTTCTGGACAAAATGAGCCTCTGTCTCTTCTTAGACTGTCTCCTCCTTAAGCTTACTGCTCGAGCTTTGGAAATACACGGCAGATTGATCACTATCGTTTAAATATGAATCTGTGGTATTTAAATGATGAGTTTATATATTCATTTTAAATAACTACAGGTGCTTACTCTGAGCACTGCTCACATAGGTAATTAATGGTAATTCACTGATAATAGTGCACCTGTGTTTTTATCAAACTTGTATTTACTTCCGAGTTCTGAAGCAGAATCTCCAAAGGCACTTGCCTCATTAGTGTCACACTGGGAACAACGGGGTTCCTGGCAGAAACAGCTTACAGTTTTCCTTCCAATCTAACAAAGGTTTGTCCACACTACAGCAGAAGTGGTGGAAGCAAAGCTGAGATGAGACACTAAAGAGACATCTCTCACCTCTGCCGATATTAAAGATGGGGACACCATGGGTCTTTTCCAAATTGGCAAAAGACACTTAGGCTCTGTTCCAAGGGAGGCATTTCTATTTTTTGCCATCTTCTTCTGTAAAATGAGAAGGGGTATAAGGAGTGAGGTGAAATCTACAGCATTTAAAGGGTTATCTGGATGGTGGACATCAGGTGTCCCAAGCCTTGTAATGGACAGCGTACCAAACACAGCAGCACAGCACTGCTGAAGAGAGCCTTTGAGTGCAAAGGCCTTGGAAAAAAAAAACCCAAACCAATTTCAAATCTTGTATTGGAGACTTCAGATTCCATAGTTTAACTGTAGATGCTTGTCTCTTCCTTCATAATGCTCTCTTTATCTTCTTTTCCACAAAATACCACCTTTTAGCAACCTGCTAGTGATAGGTCTTCATTCTTAAGTGTTCTTCCAAAGTGTAATTATGCTAGGAAGATAATGCACATATGTGCAGTTACGTGTACAAAACAATTTCTACAAGTGTTACGCAAGAGTCAGGCAACAGCTGGGTTAAATTTCATTAATGACAAGGCTGATGGAACTCAAATATTCAACTGTCTTCTAATTCATCAGTTTAACTTTTTAGTAACAAAATATGCATATGGACAGTCCCACTGACTAATATTTTATATGCTTATACTACATTGGATCTTTGTTCGTGAAGCCTAGCCATGACTACATTGGTTTCAAGAAAGCTATGCATAAATGTAAGCATACATGTAGGTCTTGTCAGGAATGAGATATTACTTCATTAAAATGTTAAAGAAATTCAAATTAAATACTCCAGCTCTGTTGGAGGCTGTGAGCTAACCTACGGGCTATTTACACATACAAACCTATCTTCAGGATGAGGCAAAACTTAATTTTCAACCACTATAACCACTCTGACTGAGCTCTTGTAAACTTTGGGCACAAAGATATATGCAAACAATTTATCATTTATTTTATTGTGATATACCAGAGGTATTTTGCAAGAAGTTCTAATTTGTTGTATTAATTATATTTAATAATAAGAGTACAAGACTGTGGCCTCAGTATAACTCTCAGTAAAAGCTGATTTTATGCATGAGGCTATTTGAGGAAGTACTGGTTTAAATGAAGTATTTTCTGTTTCAAGGGGTTTTACCATATTTTCTGTATAATGTACTCAAACATTTTCCTTTCTTAACCCATTGGTTCTAAAGTCCTCCCTTGTTCGGGTTTGATTATCCATTCCATCATGGGCAGTTGCTGCCATGTGCATTCCCTGTTGGCACCACTCACATGGACAAATAGATGGATTTACCCACAGGGACACAGAGCACAACTCATGTCCTTAATTCGTGTCTATTTGCTGATAGTGGACAGCTGTTACTGCATCTTTTTAAGTGTTAAATGGGCTAAAGCACTCGAGTTCCACTAAAAAAACCCATGGAGCTTTAACAAGAAAAATATTGTTTCTATTCTTTTGTGTGCACAACTCCATATATTTTGATACAGTAACACACAAATCTCCAAGTAATTAACATGCTGACTGCAAGTAAAAGTCACTGACAAATAAAGCAGAGAAAAAGAAAAAAAACAACGGGCAAACCCCCAAAACTCAAATCTATTTTCTCTGAGGAAAAAGAAAGCAATTCCACCTTCCATACTGTTTCTTTAAACCAAACCTTCCTCACGCTCTTCTTCCCTACCGCATCCACTCCAATGTTTGGGAGGGGAAAACACTTATAAAGGATCTACTGAAACACCTGAACAACCTCCCCCAGCGCTGCAGGAAGGCGCCACAGCAGGCACCCAGCGCGGGCCCAGGCGGCAGCCGGGGACACAAAGGCACGATACACTCGCGCCACCCTCACCCTGGCTGAAGCCGACAGCCTCGGCAAGCGGTTAAAACCCCTCCAGCAAACCCTTGAAGGGCGCCTCCCGCCGCTCCCCTCAGCGTGAGGTACAGCCCCGGGAGTGCCTTCCTGAACGGCGGGTTGAGGGGCCCCCGCTCCCGCTTCACACAGGGCAAGCGATGGCAAGAAGGGCGGGGGAAGGGCAGCGAAGGCAGGAGGGCGCGGCTCTGCGGCGCGGCTCCCCCCTCCCTTCCCTCACACACCGCCCCCTCGGGAGGCTCCGCGGTCGCCGGGTGCTCCCCTCCGCCCACCCTGAGGGGGTGGAGGATGGAGCTCAGCTTCCTTCCCCCACTCCCATCAAGGCGGGCGGAGGGGAGTTGCCCAGCACTTCCCCTTCCCAGAGCTGCGGCCTCGCGTCGCCTCACCCTCCCCGACCGCCACGGGAAGGCGGTGCCCAGCGCCCTGCAGCTGAGGGGAACCCGGGGATGGGGGAAGGCAGCTCCTCACCTGAGTGCCCGACTCCGCCCTCCGGAACGCGTCACCCATGCTGCGGCTAGAGGAGGGAGCCGCAGCTTTCGCTCGAGGCCGCCAGCGACTACTACGCAAGCGTTCTGGCGTGGCGCGAGCTTTGCCCAGCGCCGCCTGCTCAGCCCGGGGCTCGTGCATGCGCAGTTCGGCCCCCGGAGAGCTTGGGGTGGAGTCCGTGTGCTTGATGGTTCCCGGGTTCGAGTCTCGCCTCGGGCTCGTGTCGCGCCCAGCGGCCTAGTGCCGCTTGGGATTCCCGAGAGACCGGTCATTGTAGGGCGACAGGTATTTATTTATTTATTTAAAGAGCTTGTCTTTTTATAGATTGGTGGTTTGTGTTTTGTTTTTTACCCCCTGCTTCTGATGAAATAGGGGCACGTGGCTGGGTTGAGCTGACTCAAGGGATGCTCATCTGTGTAGCCATGATTAAACTCTTGATGCCTGGGAAATTGCTTTTTGCAGAAGCCAGCTCTCAGTGATGGGTTAGCTTAAGAGGAGTCTGGAGTATCTCAGAGGCATAGAGTGAGTGAACGGGGTGCAAGCTGTGTATGATGCTGCAAGGCATGAGCCTACCACCCAGTGAGTCCTTTGTGGGGGCAGCTGTGTGCTCGTGGCCAGCAGCAGGACCTGCTCCTTGTGGGGATCATGGCCCATCCACTGCAGTTGTGCAACTTGAGACAGCAAGAGGGATGAGCACATGGAGAACCTGTTTCTGCGTTCCATAGGCTAAATGCAAAACAGTAGGATAAGAATAACAACTCCCTATATCTGCATATCAAAGAGCAGTAGTGATATCATCCCTTTGGGCTTAGTGAGGTTATTGGCGATACTGCACATTCTTACAGTTAGGAGGAGAAGCTGGTGGGGGAGTTCTTTGTTTCTTCAAAGAAATCGTGTTTGTCTGTATAAAAAGAGTTTCTCCTAGCTTGGTCCTGAATACACCACAAATCAGAAAAATCTAACCTCAGATGCAGGGTGGTGGCTTCATTTACTCCTCCAATCCTCTTTCAGCTCAAAATACACTGCTCCCTCTGCTCAAAACACTCTGTTGTTGCCACCTGACTCTAGCTTGAGGTTTTAGATGGGTGGCCACCTGCCTCTACAAGGTCAACCAGACTTAATCCAGCTCAAACCTGTATTTTTACCCTCAAGTCATAATACTTAGAATTAAAGTACTGAATGGAGATGGTCTCTTTGCACAGCCATAGTAGCCTCTCTTCTTCTCTGGGTATGGCTACACATGCAAAATTTTCAAGACCTTGTATGGCTGAGGCCAGGCAACGATGCATGGCACAAAAATAAAACTGCAGTAGAATCAGAATGGTTTGGGTTGGATGGGACCTTGAAGATCATATAGTTCCAACCCCCCTGCCACAGGCAGGGACACATTCTGCTAGATCAGGCTGCTCAAGCTCCATCCAACCTGGCTTTGAACGCTTCCAGGGATGGGACATCCGCAATATCTCTGGGCAACCTGTTCTGGTGTCTCACCACCCTCACAGTAAAGAATTTCTTCCTACTACCTAATCTAAATTTACCCTTTTACAGTTTAAAAATGTTACCTCTTTTCCTATCACTACACTCCCTGATTAAGAGTCCCTCCCCAACTTTCCTGTAGGTACCTTTAAGTACTGGAAGGCTGCTATAAGAAGCATTCTCTTCTTCAGGCTGAACAACTCAAGCTCTCTCAGCCTCTCCACACAGAGGAGGTGTTCCAGATTCCTGATCATCTTTGTAGCCCTCCTCTGTCTTTCTTACGCCAAGGGCCCCAGAACTGGACAGAGTACTGCAGGTTGGGTCTCACAAGATCAGAGCAGAGGGTGAGAATCACCTCCCTTGACGTGCTGGCCATGCTTCTTAATTTTATTGAAGGAAGCTTCTGCCTTCCATTTTCAAAGAAGTCAACATAAGGGACAGACAACCTTAAGAGCTGTGTGTCTGACTATTGTTACAGTACCTCAGAGGTCTGAGCCATGTTCCCTGGAAGAGTTCAAAAGACTTGTTAATTAGAAGTGATTGCCCTTGAAGCTGACTGATGATTGAACCAAACCCAAGAGTAGAGTCGACTCACCATGACTTATGACAAAGACACTGCTCACTGCATCAATCACATGATATTTCTTTTTAATTATAGTTTCTCTGTTGCTCTTCTCTAATTAAAGCCACTGCAATGATTTTTAAAAAGTAATTGCTACTTGAATTTGGAGACATAAAATATACAGCACACATAAATGCCAGTTGACTGAAACCCACTCCTACCTCATCACTTATCACTATCTGTATCCCAGTAGGATCCTATGGGAGCTCTGCTACTGCATGGGTGAACACAATTTTGGCATTACAATCTAATGCAAGATGAAGTATTGCAGTTCAATGAAGATCAAGCAAGATTCAAGAGAGAGAAAGTAAAAACATTTAATTCACCTGAGCAGTAAAAAAATGGGTATTTAATTGCTTGACATATTTAGTAGGTAACAGAAATGTGTAAATCAAACACACTGGTCACGTTGACAGGCAGGTTGCCATAACCACCTCTCATATGTTACCTTTGCATTCATTTGCTTCATGAGGTGTGGCTGGCACTATGAAGTTAGAAAATTGACATTTACTTCGACAGCACTCTGCCTTAATACTTACATTGTGGTTTGTTTTCATTTATTTGTCAGTACTATCATTTCTCTTCTTTGCAGATCAAAAGCTGGATTTTGACAATGATGCACACTTCCAGCTATAACACCAAACCAGCCTTATGCAGGTCTTTGTCTATCTAAAGCCCTGCCCTCTGCATTTCAGCAGTCAGCATTGCATTCTTTCATATTTCTCTGCAGTGTTTCGGCGTGATAGTTTGTAATCCAAGAGTACAGGATCCTACCTGCTCCTTACTCTTCCTTCCTAAATAGCAGAAACCTCCTTAATGCAGAATCCTCCTTAATGCATTATAGCTATAAGTAGCTCATAGTATCCAGGGACTCTATGCCCCAGCACTCCTGTTTCTACAGGCAGAAAATTAGTCTTCCTTTGTTTGGCATGTGGGGAGCCTGAGGGTGCCCCTCGAGCCACAGGCACTGTTTATGTAGCAATTCAGCAGCAAGAGCAATGGCTTCTCTAAGAGCAGGAAGATCAGACTCTAGGGGTGTGCATCTCCATCTTTATGAAATGTGTATGATGGAGAAAATCCCTCTTTCCCAATCTTGATTTTGAGCATCCTCCACACTAAGATGCTGTGTTTTCCACTGTACGTGTTTAAGAACATCATAAGGAGAGAGGTATTTTAAGTGGAGTTGCAGCCCTGAGCAAAATGTCTTTTTTTTTTTTGAGGGGGGGTATATTTGCTCATTCATATGTTCATCATTGCTAATTTCAGCCAGGAGAAGGAAACTGGGCTGGGTTCTGGGGAAGGAAGGACTAGCCCACGTGCCCCACAGCTGTAGAGAATTGAGTCTACTGTTTATAGATACATTTAATTTCTTTTTAAGAAGCAAAGTCCTAGCTTTAAATTGCCAGTTGGTCCACAAAACAGAGTGAGTCTAAAGAATTAACACTATCCTGGAACAGGGCCTGAGGTAAGAGCTTAAACAAAAGGGAAAAGCATGAAGAAAACCAATGTGATAACAAGAAACTTAGATTGTGTGAAGGTGTTTGCAAAAAATACATTAAAATTTCACATTTAATTAAATAATAGCTAAATTAGAACTGGAATGGAAATGTTTCCTCCTTTAAGTGGTTGTTTTTCAGAGATTTTGCTCCAATATATGCTTCATCATTTTGAGCATATTGTCATTTAATGTTCCCTTGCAAGATTTGTGTGGGTGATATTCCAGCACAAAGCAGCTCCAAACAGATCT
This sequence comes from Bucco capensis, assembly GCA_013396975.1. Taxonomy (NCBI): domain Eukaryota; kingdom Metazoa; phylum Chordata; class Aves; order Piciformes; family Bucconidae; genus Bucco; species Bucco capensis. The sequence goes on along the minus strand of VWZO01011422.1, from coordinate 1,049,711 downwards.
TCTAGATAGAAAACAGTTTGTCTCTCTTCATGTAGTTGAATTAAACTCCTTTAGTAGTCAGCTGTTGTTTTTCTAATTAACCTCTAGACTCTTAAATACCTTCACTCCAAACATGACAAACTGACTATCTGAAAAGTCATTAAACACAAGAATGACTCCAAGAAATAAAATAGAAAGGTCTTGTTTTCTAGTTCTCTTATCTACTCCTTTGTGTAGTAGTGCTCAAAACCCAGAAGGTTTACCAGCAAAAGACTATCTCAGAGTTGTAAGTAGACTTCAAAAAAGATAAAAATAATAATAATAGTAATACTTAAGGCATTACTAAATACTTAGTACTTAAGGTAGAAGTTGAATCTGCATGTGGCAAAGTAAATGACAAACTGCCCATTGGATTATTTGCAACCTCTCTGTTGTATGACTCCTCCAGTTTCACATTGCTGATTTCAGCCCAACTGTTCCAAGTTTCTCTCAGTGAGTGAAGTGATCTGTCACTGGGTTTTATTAGATTTTTTTTGGAGCAGATGGCTGATTCTTTTTACCTGGAGAGCTGCCACTTTTTTTAGATACATCTCAGTTTTTATGGTAGTATAATCTATCTGTTTACTTGAGAAATAAGTAATTTAAATTGCAAGGGTGTTATAATTTCACTGACCTAGAAAAGGTGATAGGTTTGCTGCATAGCACGAAGAGAAAAGAATTTAATCCATTGATAGATGGACTGCTAACCATGAAAATTATGAAGTTCTGGCATCTGTGATAGAGCTTCATAGCTGGCTGCTGGATATTCTGCATTTCAGCTTGCAGATTTACATGAGGAATAAATTTGCTTTGTGTAGCCATTCACCTGTATTTATGTCCAGAGTTCTTACTTCGGCAGGTTGCCTTTTATCAGCTTGTATTCCTGAGCTGGAATTATTCCTTTTTTGTACCAGGTTGTTCTTTTCCTGCTGCTTTTTCCATCTTGTCTGAGTACTTCTGCGCTGGCTTATTGTGAAGGTGCTAGACATCTTAGAAGGATGTTAATGGCACAGATAAGGACTGGTTTTGTACTGGTGACCTGGCCAGGGGTATTCTCTTACTTGTTTTTGTGGCAGAGTTTAAGGTTAGCAATAAATACATAAAGGCTTACAGAGAGAGAGTATGTGATTTATAAAGACACTTTCAGAGCCAGTGGTGACTACAGATGGTTTATTTCGAGTACTTGAGCTCTAACCTGCAGCCCATGGAGGGAGAGGTCTTGGGTTTGACTTTGTGAACTTCCATCACTGCTCATACCCCATAGAATGGTAATAATGCAAATTTTGCCCCAGTCAGACATGCTTGTGAAAATGTTCTCTGCCTTCTGCAGAGCTGTTCAATGAAATATGAATGATCTTTCTAAACCATACTCTTGTGAGTTCCCCTTTGCTTGTATGTCGATGCCCTTACAAGCCCCAGGTTTTACAAAGAAGCCATGCAGGGAGGATGACCTTGCTGAAAAATTAACACAAATCCTAAGCCTGCCAATAGGAATGAATCAGTATTTCAATTAATTAACTGTATGCCATGCTGAGTATGCTGACAAAAGATGCATCCAGGTAGTTGGCAGTGAGCTCAAGCTGACTGGTATTCCTTGGTAAAAGCAAACCAGAATTTGCCCTTTGGCACAGACTAGTAATGCTACAGTTCAAGTGTGCATTTTTAACCAGGAGATAAAGCCCAAGAAAACTAACTGTATAATTCAGGCCATTTCATTTTTTTTTCCCCTTTTTTCTTTCTTTTTTCTTTTTTTTTTTTAAACTGACTAGGGAATCCCCATTTTACCCTTTTTACACAGATTTAGCATTAAATTTTCTGTTTTCCATAGTCCCCATGGACCTCCTGTCAGCGTGGAATATACATCTATTGCTTTTCTTTTTGATCTTAACACTTGTAAGTAATAAATAATTGATTGCCAAAGGAATTCTGGGAATATATTCAGCCTTAAATTGAGCACTAAACTATCTGCAAATGTGCTTAGGCATTAGCCCAAAAGATACATCAAAAGAATGTCGATTGGATATTGGGAAGTGAAGTGCCATCGTATGTTAGAATTAGGAAGCATAAAATACAAGTAGAGAGATAACAGCTGTCAGATCTGCTACTGGCAGTGATAGAAAAAGGTATGTTTTTATAGAAGGCTATAAACTTTGGTTCAAGCTAGACCACACTTTCACCTCAGTAATGACACTCCAGACCCTATTCAAGGAATGCCTTGGGTTTGGCTGTTGTCTTGAAATCGAAGTGTTGCTTTGGGAGGCAGAATTCAAACTTTTATCTGCATCTTAAATATTGTCCTCTTTCTGTTGGGATCCAGTCTTGGAAAAAACAGCACATTTCACAACTCAAGGGAATTAGCCAAAACTGTGATTTAAATAAATATTTACAAGCATTTCTGCTTACTTATGACTATGCATTGACCTTGGTATGGCTAGATGAACTCCTGTACTACTGCTTTCTTGTATCATTTTATCACCTTTTATGATCAGTATCTGTCATCTTTAGGGCATGTTGTCTTGCTGTGCTTTGGATGTGGGACATTTCAAGCCAGGTAGCAGCCATGTTTTCCCCTCTTCCCAGGCAGTTCTTTGACTGATGTCATTTCCCATTGGCATGCTTGTTCCTCAGTGGCAGCAGTGACTTGGCACAGAAAACAATGGTTGGCAGATTATCATAACTCTGTCTTCACAAGGACAGGTGTTGACTACAGCAAGAGAAATAATTGTTGATTTTCTTTTTCTCAGGGTCATCCACTCCCTTTGAGTTAAACTAGAGGTGAAACAGGCCCAGTCAGTGCTGTCTGCTGACGTTCTCCAGCTGTGCATTTATCTGCCTCTGTTCTTCCCCCCAGTCCCCCCTCCGTTTTGCAGGATGAAAGTAATGACAATGTGGGATTCTAAAAATATTGGAGCCACTTGCAGGTTCTGTGATTGCACCGTAGGCTGTGTGAAATCTGCAGGCAACAGTACACCCGCTTGCAGTGTTGCTTTAGGTGAGAATCTGTTTAGTGCCCTAAGACAAAGTTAGAGACAAACAAAAGGCCCAAAGACTAACACACTGAAGGACATGTTGGCAGTGTTTGCCTGAAACCCTCTCTCTGTTAGCACATAATGTCTCCACTGGAAGATAATTCTGGGGTAGATCTCTATTCCAGAGAATTAAACAATCAGGTTCATCAAGTGAAGCATTGCTGGAAGAGAGCACATCCATCCTCACAAGGGCACCCTAGGAGCACTTGATTCCAGCAAGGTAGTTATTTTTTAAAGCTGAGGTGCTCAAACCCTCTGAAGCAGTTCCTTTTGCTCCCTCACCTCCTCCTACTTACAGCCACTCCTTCCCACTCTCTTACTCCTCCTTCTGCTATACTGGCACAAACATTTGGGCATGTGGTGAAGTGCAAAGGGAGAGCTTAAACTGGCTGAAAAAATTCCTGGCTGAAAAAGAAGGGGCTGGGGGTTAGCCAGCTCAGCTCCCTGCTCTGATTTACTTGCAGCAAACCTAGGAGGTACAAGGAGGAATGATGTATGAGCAGGGACTCCTTAAGCAATCAGAGCTGCTGAAAATAATGCTCATCAGGCTCTAATAGGATTTCCTATCACTTTTTTGTGATGACTTCTTTCTGCCATCTGCAAGGAAGACAAGACAGCCCCATTAGTTTGCCTTGTGAGAATGGGGAGGAAATAGCCTGCTCACAAGCGGTGGATGGACTCCAAACTGGGCATCAAAGGGGAGTTTAGAAGAAACTCTCAAGTGATAGTCAAGACCTTTTATCTTCTTGTTTGGCATATGGTTCTGTTTAAAACAACAAGTTTTAACTATGGAAACTTCATGGTTTGAAACTCATTACTTCCAAACAGAGGAACTGCCACTTAGTTAAAAACACCGATAAGAGAAACCAGTGGATCATTAGAGAATTATGTACCCTAAGGGAAATGTCTCCTTGGCTTACATCAAGGAGTATCTCATCTGTACTCAGAAACATAATAATGTAATTTGTAAACTATGTTTCTATGCCATTTTACTGTGTTGTCAAATATTATCTTTATGCTTGTGTGCATGTATATATATATAAAATTTACTCCTCTCTTTTGTTTTTCAATCCTACTACCTCTTGGCCTCAAGAGGTAACTGGAGGCTGTAGAGAGCATTTTCCATGAGTCAATTTGAAAGTTACTCAGGGAATCTGAGGTCATACAAGCGCTTTAGAAAACACAACCAAGGACTTGAATATACCCAGTAGCTTCAGGCACTGGGTTAAAGTGAAATAATGCTTCAAAATTAAGTCCTGGCCATCAGGCAGTGATTCTGAGCAGCTGACCCAATTCCTGTGGGTCTCCATGTAGTGAGTGAAGACAGGAAGCTCAGAGGGCATGTCAGCATGCCTCAGGCAATACTTCTCCTTCTGCATGTAATGAAGCTACAGAATGATGAAGCCTGTGGGCTGAGGAAGAAGCCCTTGGGCTAGCTGATGAGATTTGATGGATGAAGATGTGTCTGAGACCAGATGCCTGATTTGGGACTGCCTAGGGGGTGTCTTTGTCCATTATGGATCAGGAATACTGAGCTCTAGGAATATAGGTAATGATAGGTAGACTCTTAAATGGAAAATGCGAGCAGTCCCTGAGTGAGAAAGAGAATGCTGCCTTCTGGAGGTGTGCATCAGTAAGGTGTCAGGTTCATGCCCACTTTCTCATTCGCCCATTGAATGTTGTTGTCTTTGCAGCTCCATGTGCCAACTGCAGTAGGTGATGCATGGGAGCAAGCCTGAGCATTGTGTATTCTGATAGCTGGAAGATCTTGCTAGAGAAATGAGACTTGTGGGAAGGAGGAGCCTGGGTCTTGAACATCTTAGGAGTGTGCTGCAGACATTGAGTTATGATACAAAAGTTTATCACCATCATCTCCACCCATGTTCTACAGTGAACTCCTGTGTAAAGCTCACTTGAATACACTAAGACAAACTTTGCTTTCAGGGAGTTTCACAGGATGCACAAAAGGTTCACAGCAATTTTGAGGCAGCCTTTAGCGGATCAGCCTGTTTCTTCCTCTGCAGACCTCAGTTAAGTCTGTATTACAAAATGATGACAACAGTTGATATAGAGATATGTACATACACACACATATGTATCCATTTAGTTCTCTGGGAGCTATTTGGTACTGCAGTAAGTAGTCAGGATCACTACCTGAGAGTGAGTTTCCCCAAACGGCCTGATTTGCTGGCAGCTAAATCAGGTAGGCTTTGCTTTTTTTCTTTATTATTATTATTTATTAAAAAAACCCCAAACTAAACCTGAACTGTGGTGGAGAAGTACAATACAGAACAAACCTCTTGTGTTTTACTTTTTTTTTTTTTTTTTGACATTCCAGCAGGCATGGCTGAGGGCAAGAATTTGGCACACAGAGATAAGCCATGACTTTGTCATTAGAAAGTAAAGAAGGGTTTACAAAGTGGTCATGCAGTAGCTGTGTTCCTGCAGTGTGCCAGGCAGATTGTGACTGCTGGATAATCTTTAAACTATTGCCTCACTCTGTGTAACTCTGAGCTCCTGAATTACATTAGAATCTCATATTTCATCTGTAAAGCTATGAGGCAGATAGATTTTTCACAGTATGAAACATTTTTCTTTCCTATTTTTTCATGTCCATTCCATACCTTTCCTGAGGGGGCAAGAGTGCCTGGCTAAGTGGAAAAGTAATAGTGAGTCTGCAATAAATAGATAAGATGAAAAACTTATTCTGTTGTAAAGCATGCAGCTGCTTGATTGCATCTGCTTATTTTGTCAATGTGTGATAGCAATATTCTTGTTGTCAGGCTTTGAGATTATCAGTACTGAATCTTCACCTCATTGCTTGCATCTATGCATAGTCTTTCTTATCTTGAACCTCATGACGTGATAGTCTCAGCTACTGTAATGAAAGCTAACTTTATGCTAAAAAAGCCCCCACAAACAACAAAACAAAACAAGCTGAGGAAAGGCATGGCACCCCCACAAGTACTACAGAAGGACTTCTTCCTTACCTGCTCAGAAGAGTTGCTATAAACCTTAGCATTTCTCAGAGTGGGAGTATAGGCAAGAGGAAAGTTGGTATGCAGGGACTCACAGAACAGTGGAGTGGCCGTGTATGACTGCCTTAGTTGGGGGTCTGCTTGTTGTGTGTTTGCTTTGATCTACTTTGCTTGGGCAACAAGCAGGGTGAAGAGATCAATGGAAGAGCCTCCCACTTAGTTAGTCACCCACAGCCCACGCCATGCTGTTGTGTTTTCACTGCTACCCGTAGCTGAGATAGATAGATTAGGAACAGTTTGCATATGTTTACTGGTGCTGCAAGTATATTTCTTTTTCCCATTGCAGAACAGACCTGTTGCTTTGTGTTGTGTGTGAAGGTATTGTGTGAAACCAGATGCCCACAGACTTGAAAGCCTTTGTTTTCACAAGTGCTGATGCTATGATATAGAAGACTTGAAACATGGAGGTTTGCCTTTATGCTGTAGTAGTATCAAAACCATTTTGTAATTCATTAACAAAATTCTCTACTTCATGCAAAAGATCTAGTTTATCTGTTAGTTGATACCTATTTAAATCCCCAAAAGTGGATGCAGAGAGGTATTAGTGGAGACACAGGAGCTGAGAGGGTAGAAGCAGCAAAGAGTATTTGGGAAAATTATCTTTTTCCATGTAGCAGAAGATGAAACTACTAGTTTGGGAAGGTCAGTTTCCTTTGATATCTCGTGTAGAGAAATATTAACTTTTGATGGTGACTGAGCTTGTATAACTTAGAAATGCTAAGGCTGGCATAAATCTTTATGGTGTTTGAGGCATAGAAGCCAAAAAAAGTGTAATCAATAGGCATCTGGGCAACTACCATAGGTCTGAGCACTCTGCAGTAGGTGACAGCCTTTGGATGTTGGCCCTGTGAACTCAGAGTCAAACCAATGCCTCGTACTCAGCATTTTTACTGCTGAATGGATGAATACTTGCAGTGAGTTACATCCAACCAGAGATTTTGGGGATTCTTGATCAGTTTTAATATGCAAATACCTAGTAATCATAGAATCATAAAGTGGTTTGGGTTGGAAGGCACCTTAAAGATCGTCTAGTTCAAACACTCCTTCCATTAGGTAAGGTTGCTCAAAGCCCCAGCCTGGGCTTGAACACTTCCAGGGAAGAGCCATCCACAATTTTTCTGGGAAACCTGTTCCAGTGTCTCACCACCCTCACAGTAAATAATGTTTTCCTTGTATCTAATCTAAATCTACCCTTTTTCAGTTTGAAACTGTTAGCCCTCATGCTATCATTACACCCCCTGATAAAGGGACCCTCTCCATCTTTCCTGTAGGCACCTTTAAGTACTGGAAGGCTGCAATAAGGTCTCCCCGGAGCTTTCTCTTCTCCAGGCTAAACAACACCAACACTCTCAGCCTGTCTCCCTCACTGGAAGTGCTCCAGCTGCTTGACTGTATTTGCAGGTCTCCTCTGGACCTCCTGCAGCAGGCCCATGTCTTTCTTAGTTCTTTCTTAGGCTGGGGGCCCCAGAGCTGGACACAGTACTGCAGGTTGGGTCTCATAAGAGCGGAGTAGAGGAGCAGAATTGCCTCCTTTGACCTGCTGGTCATGCTTCTCTTGATGCATCCCAGGNTTTTGACATTCCAGCAGGCATGGCTGAGGGCAAGAATTTGGCACACAGAGATAAGCCATGACTTTGTCATTAGAAAGTAAAGAAGGGTTTACAAAGTGGTCATGCAGTAGCTGTGTTCCTGCAGTGTGCCAGGCAGATTGTGACTGCTGGATAATCTTTAAACTATTGCCTCACTCTGTGTAACTCTGAGCTCCTGAATTACATTAGAATCTCATATTTCATCTGTAAAGCTATGAGGCAGATAGATTTTTCACAGTATGAAACATTTTTCTTTCCTATTTTTTCATGTCCATTCCATACCTTTCCTGAGGGGGCAAGAGTGCCTGGCTAAGTGGAAAAGTAATAGTGAGTCTGCAATAAATAGATAAGATGAAAAACTTATTCTGTTGTAAAGCATGCAGCTGCTTGATTGCATCTGCTTATTTTGTCAATGTGTGATAGCAATATTCTTGTTGTCAGGCTTTGAGATTATCAGTACTGAATCTTCACCTCATTGCTTGCATCTATGCATAGTCTTTCTTATCTTGAACCTCATGACGTGATAGTCTCAGCTACTGTAATGAAAGCTAACTTTATGCTAAAAAAGCCCCCACAAACAACAAAACAAAACAAGCTGAGGAAAGGCATGGCACCCCCACAAGTACTACAGAAGGACTTCTTCCTTACCTGCTCAGAAGAGTTGCTATAAACCTTAGCATTTCTCAGAGTGGGAGTATAGGCAAGAGGAAAGTTGGTATGCAGGGACTCACAGAACAGTGGAGTGGCCGTGTATGACTGCCTTAGTTGGGGGTCTGCTTGTTGTGTGTTTGCTTTGATCTACTTTGCTTGGGCAACAAGCAGGGTGAAGAGATCAATGGAAGAGCCTCCCACTTAGTTAGTCACCCACAGCCCACGCCATGCTGTTGTGTTTTCACTGCTACCCGTAGCTGAGATAGATAGATTAGGAACAGTTTGCATATGTTTACTGGTGCTGCAAGTATATTTCTTTTTCCCATTGCAGAACAGACCTGTTGCTTTGTGTTGTGTGTGAAGGTATTGTGTGAAACCAGATGCCTACAGACTTGAAAGCCTTTGTTTTCACAAGTTCTGATGCTATGATATAGAAGACTTGAAACATGGAGGTTTGCCTTTATGCTGTAGTAGTATCAAAACCATTTTGTAATTCATTAACAAAATTCTCTACTTCATGCAAAAGATCTAGTTTATCTGTTAGTTGATACCTATTTAAATCCCCAAAAGTGGATGCAGAGAGGTATTAGCGGAGACACAGGAGCTGAGAGGGTAGAAGCAGCAAAGAGTATTTGGGAAAATTATCTTTTTCCATGTAGCAGAAGATGAAACTACTAGTTTGGGAAGGTCAGTTTCCTTTGATATCTCGTGTAGAGAAATATTAACTTTTGATGGTGACTGAGCTTGTATAACTTAGAAATGCTAAGGCTGGCATAAATCTTTATGGTGTTTGAGGCATAGAAGCCAAAAAAAGTGTAATCAATAGGCATCTGGGCAACTACCATAGGTCTGAGCACTCTGCAGTAGGTGACAGCCTTTGGATGTTGGCCCTGTGAACTCAGAGTCAAACCAATGCCTCGTACTCAGCATTTTTACTGCTGAATGGATGAATACTTGCAGTGAGTTACATCCAACCAGAGATTTTGGGGATTCTTGATCAGTTTTAATATGCAAATACCTAGTAATCATAGAATCATAAAGTGGTTTGGGTTGGAAGGCACCTTAAAGATCGTCTAGTTCAAACACTCCTTCCATTAGGTAAGGTTGCTCAAAGCCCCAGCCTGGGCTTGAACACTTCCAGGGAAGAGCCATCCACAATTTTTCTGGGAAACCTGTTCCAGTGTCTCACCACCCTCACAGTAAATAATGTTTTCCTTGTATCTAATCTAAATCTACCCTTTTTCAGTTTGAAACTGTTAGCCCTCATGCTATCATTACACTCCCTGATAAAGGGACCCTCTCCATCTTTCCTGTAGGCACCTTTAAGTACTGGAAGGCTGCAATAAGGTCTCCCCGGAGCTTTCTCTTCTCCAGGCTAAACAACACCAACACTCTCAGCCTGTCTCCCTCACTGGAAGTGCTCCAGCTGCTTGACTGTATTTGCAGGTCTCCTCTGGACCTCCTGCAGCAGGCCCATGTCTTTCTTAGTTCTTTCTTAGGCTGGGGGCCCCAGAGCTGGACACAGTACTGCAGGTTGGGTCTCATAAGAGCGGAGTAGAGGAGCAGAATTGCCTCCTTTGACCTGCTGGTCATGCTTCTCTTGATGCATCCCAGGATGTGATTGGCTTTCTGGGCTGTTAGCACACATTGTTGGCTCATGCTCGGTTTTTCAACCACCAACATCCCCAAGTACTTCTCTGTAGGAATGCTTTCAGTTCACTTATTGACCAGGTTGTCTTTGTGCTTGGAATGAAGATATATTTCCTTGAGTTAGAAGTAAGGTCCAGCTCCAGTTTTTGTGAATCTTTTTGTGGATAGGCCTTAGAGAACAGCCCCTTCCCCTGCTGGCAGAAAGAATACACCTCTGTGGAAGGCTGGGTTTCCACTTCCAAGCACTGTGTGCCAGTACCAGCCTCAGGGCCCTTCTGGTGTGTGACTTGTTGCAACCTGAAAAATTCACAGAATTTTCCTCAAAAGCCTTTTTTTAAAAAACTGTTCTGCTACTTGAGAAAGTTAAACACAGATTCAGAAAGATACTTGGTATGAATAGAAGGGGTTTAGGAGTTGAGAAATGGCATGTTGCTTTTGATGGTGCCTCAGACCAGCTAGTGCCCTATTCCTGCGGCTGGTCAGACCCCTTTTTGTACCTCTGGGGTTGATCCTGTTGCGTGCAGTTTGGATGTCTATGATTTTGGATGTCTATGATTTTGGACAGCTGTTTTCTTAAAGCCTGATTAGATCAAAATGATGTTTGTGTTACGTGTGACAGTGCTTGTGATGACTCGGAGAACCAAAGACTTCACCTCCACAAAGAGGCTTTTTGATAGCTCTGGTTTGGCTGATTAACAAATGCATTTAATAACTATAAAAATATGTTGCTGTTTTGTTGATGTGTTGACTCATTTGATGTCTTATAAAAGAAAACAAACAACAAACTGATTTGCTTGTCCAAACTAGTCTTACTGGCATACCTGCAGAGGTAGTCTGGGCTGGAGGCTGTCAAGATCATCTCTCATCAGATTATTGTGAGCTCTTGTTTGCTTCATAGTCCATATGAAGAAATCAGTTCTATATTGCCATCAGCTCCTAGGCCTCAGATGAGGTTTCATTTGGCATTGTTGTGACAAACAGACCTAGGGTTTATGAATGTTATGAGAAACTTACCAAACCATGGAACTTGAGCATGTTTGATATTGATAAAAACTGAAAAAAATTACTTGAATGGTATTTTAATGACTTGGACAGTAATAGCAGAAAATATTCCAGTCAGTGTACAGCAGACAAGATGTGCAGCTTCCAAGCTAGAGTAATAGAGGGTTCATTCAGTCTGCAGGAGTTTTGTTTCCATTGGACAGAAGGTTCTGCACATACCTACGTGTGCAGTTGCTTTTGAATGACTCGCTTCTCATAGTGGGAGTGGTACTCTGTAGTGTGGAGCTGGGTTATTGTTTGCATCCTGGAGTACCCTTGGAGGAACTTAAATCTCTCTCTTTTGGGGGGTATTTAAATAGTCTGAATTGCCTGGAACTGGCTGTAATGCATCTGTTCCCAAGCAGATAAAAATTTAGGTAGCCATATGTGCTTCAACGATGACAAATTAATCACTGTGTTGCGGTGTTCTGTGCTATTCTGCTGGCTTTCTGTAGCCATTTTGGGCAAATTAAGCAAATAGTCCTTTAGCTAGCGGCACCTGGGAAGTTGCCTCTGCCATGTTAATTTGTTGTTGCCTTATAATATAGCTCTGCTGATGCTGCAATCCCTCTCTGAGGGCAATACTAGCTTTTCTTTGTAAGCTTCTTGGCTCTTTTCTTTACACAGGCACTGGAAATGTTTACATCTTTCGGGCCTCTTCCCTTGACTCAAGCTTCTTTGAAGTTGCCCAGGGAGTTCAAGTTGGAGGAAAGAAAGAAACTGTCAGATAATACAAGCTTTTTTCCTAAGAACATAAAACTGAAAACCCAAAGACAGGATTTGAAAGTGAATACTACAATTAATATAGCAACTTGACAAATAGAGCTGACTTCATGCTATTCTCATGTGCAATATGGGCAGTCAACTTTATTTTTCTTTAAATTTACCATTCATAAGTGTATCATTGGTATTGTCTAAGAAGATAGGGATGAATGGAGTACATCAGACCTTCCCTAGGTACTAGCTGGACCTTCTGTTGTTTTCCAGATTTCTTTAGAAGTGCAGAGGTAAAATACCCTGATATAAAAAAATAGCTTCTGGCATATTGTTTTTACAATTAGAAGTGTAATATTTGGCAAATTCCATGGTGCAGCATCACGAAGTACACAATACTTAGTATATGGAACAAAATTTTGTGTTCTGTTTTAAAACCATGTAATGCAATTATGTATTGTATATATACATAGACATGCAGAGGTTTATTGTACAGTTAATAACAACCAAGGTAGATAGGGCATAAGAGTTTACTGCAAGTCTGCTGGCTTTGCCTGAGCTTGAGGAACTGCTGCTTTCATTAATTATGAACATTCCATGTCATAATATTCTCTTAGAGTAAGAGAACGATCAAAATAAAGGTGTAGAGTTACTGCAGTTGATACTCTCAGCTAAAACTGAGTCCCAAGTCATGCTGGACTGGCTTCAAATTTCACACTGTTATTTGCAAAGTGCAAAAGGGTAATTTCTCAGCCAGGGAAAGAAGTTGTTAGAATTCAATTTTAAAGGCAAAGAATCAGAGTGGTTTAAAATAAGCTTTGCATAGCCTCTACCTCAAAGAGACTTTGTAAAGCATTCAGCTACCATGGTGATGAATGTGGTATAAATAGAAAATAGATTAGCTAGAATCCAAAATGTTTCTGAGTAGATCTAAATTAACAGTGGCCATTCAGGAAAGAGAGGGAGGAAGTCACTGTGCAAAATTTAAGAAAATACATACCAATAGCAAATCTAGAAAGAGGAAGGTGAGAAGCAGCTGGTAATATCATGGTTGGTAATACAATATCAACAGGCTATTGGATTCTGATTCTGTTCAATCCTAGCACAAAAAAAAGGCAGACACAGGAGATGTTTTAGAAACCTGAGAAGCACAGAAAGATTTTTACCTGGGAGACAAAAACCTCTTTTGAACAGACAGGTGCTAGAAATGGCAACATTCCCCCATGTACGTATGGAGCAAATAAAAGATCCCACAATAGGGGGGTACACAACTAGGAAAGACACTCAGAAATGTCACCTATTCTGCAAAAGACATATCTCTGTCACCCTTCAACCAAACTTTCTTTAACTTGTAACTTAAGACCCCAATATAATTTAGAGATAACAAGTACATTTTAGTTTGTTTGCAAAAGCAGCTTGTAGTTTTCTGCCACAATATATGAAGGTCAGCAGTTTAGTAGGAATTAAAGGTTGTTTAGGCCCCAATTTGCAGACTTCTTTGAAGGACATATATCTTCAGGGACATGGATAACTCTGTTGTTTTCAGTGGGACTATTCATGTGCTTTAAATTTCAGATGGAGTGAGATAGTATGCTGAAGAATGGTCTTAGAAATAGACCTGTACAGATCTATGTAGACATAAAGAACATACAATAGGTTAATGTGTGCTCTGCAGATATGTCTTTGTCTGAATAGTTTACACTGTGTTGCTGCTTTTTTTTCTGCTTTGTTTCGTCTGCAGCCAAGGGGAAAGCTTAGCTTCTCCAGCAATTTGCTTTCCAGTGATTGAGTAATACTCTGTGATTGCTAGTGTGTGAACACCAGTACTTGGTGACCTTTCTCAGTGATTGTACGATGACAGCTGTGTAACAGCTGCCCTTAAACTAGCCTCATGTTTGAGATGATCAAGGGATTAAAGACCTGTCTTTCGTCCTGCTACTTTTTGAGCTTCTGAATTGAGTCTTTTTTATGTTGTCATCATTTCTGCTAGTCAGAAAACAAGCTGACACTTCAGTCATGTATTTATGACCAAGATGTAAGCATTGGCTTTGGACAGTCAGATGAACAAAATCAGAGGGTGTAGTTTATCTAACTTAAAAGTAATTCACTCATCCTCAAGTTACATGACTCAAGTTGCTGATGACCTCTCTGTAAGGAGGCAGAGGTACAGAAGAACATTGTCAAGGCCTCTATGAAGGTGTCCACTAAAGAAGGAAAGATGGAAGAATATACTCTTAATAATTATCCCTTCAACTAGAATTCACCACAAACATGTGGCCTACAGGTAAGTAGTTCAAGCAATGTGAACCTAAGTGCCAGCAGTACAGCTCTTCAGCAGATCTGATGTCTTATCAGTAGCACAAAGATAACCTAGTACTTGTACAGATTGGATCAGCAATGAAGAAAAGCTGACTGTAGCTGATCTCAAGCAGAGGAGAGGTTATGTCAACAAAGAAAACCTTTTTTGTAGTCTCATTTCTTTGAGGCTATGCAAACACAGTTGGTTAACTTGCTAATTAATTTGATGCTGTCCCTGGACTCTGAGCTGCCACTAGGCTTGTGCTTCCATTTTGTTTAGGAACCCATCTCCTCCTGGCAGATTATGTATGTAACCAAAGCTGGATTTCCATTACCCCTTCTCTGAAATAGCAATGTGATATATCTGGGTATGACACTGCCAGCTTTGAAGATTCATGATCTAGAACACAATGTGCAGTTCTTAATAACACAAAGCTAGCATAGATGCACCAAAAGCACTGTCTTCTCACATAGTGGCTTCTCATGGCTGAGTGCAGGCTCACTTTTTCAAAGTTACCTGAGTTTCCAGGGGGCTGCTCTGTTACTGTTCAATATATTCTCATAGGACTAAGGGGTTATCAAACTACAACACATTTTACTTCTTTACATTACCTTCTTTATTGATGGTTATGATACAGTATCATCAACACTTTAAGATAAAAACCCTAAAACAAAAAGTAAAACCCCAGTCCTCTCCCACCTATGCGGTTCTTCCTTTGAGACTGAAATAAAAGAATGACAGGTATTAGCCACATCACTTAACGTTTCTGGAAGGCATTTGGATGCTGTGGTAAAAAAGGGTGTATACAAACCAACATAAAACAGTATATCTTCAGTTGTGTGATTCATGGCAGGCTCCACAGATAGTGAAACTGAGACCACGTACACTTCTTGGGTGTCCATTTCCCTTTCAGTGTACCTTAAGCTCAGCTAACTGTTGTGGCCTATGTAGCACTGAGAGCAGAAGGACATAACAATCCTTGTGGTCTTAAAGCAAAAGACAACAATAACAACAGCTGTGAGCTGAGGGAGAGGCCATGATGATGGTTTTAGAAGACTCTATCATTCACTAAGCTGTGTAGATCGGGTGTTTCCTCCTTCCTCTTCTACCTAAGGAAATAGTTGTCACTCCTGTCATTTAAATAATCAGTAGATACTTGATTTCTAATATATCATTGGGATGAATTGATGTTTTCCCATTTTTCATTGCTGTAAGACCACCAGCTAATGTATATTATCCTAGTTTTATGGCACAGTTTTTGTTTCACACTCTCCATGGGCTTGTCTCTATGTTACTTAGACTACAGCCAAATATCCTCTTTCGGATCCAGCTGGAGCAGATTAAGATGTTACTGTGCTTTATCCCTCCCTCAGTTTTGCTAACAAAGTAACTAATTTGAGTGCTCCCTAACCCACATAATCAACTGAGTCAGTGCATAGCTCCTATTTAAACTGTTTGAACTATCTTAGCTGAATCTGCTTGAACTGGGTTAGGGAGCACTCACACAAAAAGCTCAAGAGCTACCAGGATAGTAATCAATGCCCCAGGGACCCTGATAAACAGCTTTAGAAGAGAAGGGCAGGGCACAAATGTTTCAAACCTGTGCAGCTGTTTGTAAATTGAACATCTACATAGAGCCTGGAGGCTGCAAGTGAGCTATGGCAGTACCTCTGGTTCCAGAGGAAGAGTTCTTCTCAGCTGTAACAGCTAGTGACTTCCTAAAAAACCAAAAAAATTAGAGGAAAGTTGACAATTGTAAGAAAGTTTACAGCGATGTGCCTGTATACCATATGAGAAGATATTCTTTGAGCCCAGCACAGCATATTGTGCAACAGCATGGGATGGGGGAAATACAGGCCAGGAAAGTCCAAGCATATTCTTTCTTTTATCTGTTGGATGCTAAAGCAGTGCCTTTCCTGTGCCATTTTGATTTGACTGGCCTGAAGAGGAGGGCAGACACAGACAATTTCTACCAAGCTCCAATCCCCAGTTCTGGAGCCTACTTATTAGAGTCTAAGTGTTAGCTGTTTAAACCCACTGATAAAGCAGCTCTTCCAATAAACAAATTGGGCTGCCTTCCATCACACTCTGTATCTTCCAAAATCTCTGAAGGGAACAGAGTGAACAAATATGTTGAGCAAGTGTGCTCAGTTTGCAGTAAATGGCTGAACAACCACCCAAGAGCATATGTGGAGTCTATAGCCATCACACCAACGCTGGGTATGAGGACCAGAGGATACATCTCATTAAGTTTCTTATACAGGCCCTTGGTCTGTACAAGCTCCTTCCTGGTGTAGTGATGCAGAGCTGGGAGAGGGCAACAGTAAACTCCACCCTCATGGGAAACACTTGTTCTCGTGGTTCATGCTTGGGCAGAGGCATCTGAAGAGTCTATTTCTGGCATTACAACGCACTTGCAGTATGACCAGGGCTGAGTCACATATGAGACATCATTATCCTGTATATAAATTAGGTATCAACGACTTTGCAGGTGATGTTTGTTGCAGCCTATTTTCTTTTTTCAAGCACCTTTAAGTGTAGTACTATATTGTATTCTCGGCCTGTTTATGGCCAACCTGAAGGATTTATGGACTGTAACATTGCCACCTGTGCCCAGAGAAATACAGCTTTGTGGCTTTTTTACAACTGACTGATTCAATGTTGGTATTTTTTTCCTGGGGCAAACCCCCACCTCTACTGAAACGTGAACTGCGAGCCAAGTCTTGCTCTGAAGGGCAGCAGCATCTGCAGTGTTTGCTGGGGCGTGGTGAACCCTTTCTTCTCCGCTACACGTACTGTATCCTTTATGGTCATACATAGCTTGAAAGAAGCTTTTAAGCTGATGAAATCCATCCTGGCCAGTGTGTCCTTGCTGGGGCCAGCCTTGCCTCACTGGACTAAGCACCAGTCAGTATGAAAGCGCACCCCTCAAAAAGTGGAAAGGTGAGTACAGCACCAAGCCCAGAACAAGGCTACGACCGTGTTGGCACGCACGGCCTCTGACAGGGCTCTCCACTCGCCGCTAGAACTGCCTGCACCACCCTCCCAAGCCCGCAGCGCCACCCTGCCCCTGACCCAAGATGGCGAGCGGCGGGGGCGGCCGGCGGTGGCGGCCGCGTCATGTGGCGGCGGCGGGTGGCGCAGGCGCGCTGGGGGTGGCGCTGACAGGCGGCTACATGGTGTCCGCCGACCCTCCGCCGCCGATGCAGTGAGGCCGCGCCGGGCCGGGCTGGGGGAGCCGGCGGCGGCCTGGATGGTGGCGTAGGGCCCGCATTGCCGGCTCCCCAGCATGGCGAGCTACTTGCCGCCTTGCGTGATAGACGGAGGCACTGGGTGAGTGCGGGGACGGGGGGGGCGACAGTTGCTGCCAGTCCTCGTTCTGAGGAGCGGGAGGGTGTTTCTGTCGTGCCGGCGCTCCTCAGCCGCCTCCCGCTGCCGGTGAGGACCCTCAGCGGGGAGTCCCTTCCACCTTCATGGGTCTGGGCTTTTGCCGTGTGTCCACGTTTCCCTCTCGGCCTGTCGCCCCTGGGGCAGTGGGGAGGGGGGTCTCTCTCCCCTCCGGGCCTCTCCGCTGCTCGGGAGGCTGCTGCAGCCTACAGCTCTCCACCGAGTACATTCTTTATCCTCCTGCCCTTGGTCCCGTTGGGAAGCTTGGAACAGGGCAGTCCTGTCTTGCCCCAGCTGTGCACCCCAGGCAGGCCTTGTTCCTCCGGGGATGGTGTGTTTCTGCGTGCCCTTTCCTCTTCTTGGGTCTAATTTTTGTTCATCATTCTCTGACTTTAAACTATTGCATAATTAAAATGCTAACATTGGGGATGGCTTGTTTCGAGTGACTGCCTGGAGTGAGAGGACACAGGTTTGATTTGCCAGGGAGCTATGAACCGGCACTGACAGTGGTCCAGAGGCAGGTGAGGTGTGCTTGCTGGGCTGTGTTGTCTCTGTTATGCACAGCACTTCTAGCCTGCAGTACCCTTGCTGGATTGCTTCTTGCTGTGCCTCTAAACAGCATGTGCATCAGCTTGAACCTTCCCCGGTGTCACCTCTGGCAAGAAAGGAGACTGGTGCTGACTGTCTTATATTAGTGGTACTTCTTGGTTATTAAATCATCCCTTCACCTTTGTCAAATCAGTGTGAGATTTATTCTACATTTAGTCACACCACAAGTTTTGTAACTAAAGTCTTGGAAAATTAAAATGAATATAAATTTCAGAGGCTGTCCTTGGGAGATGTATCAGAACAGGTCTGTCCTACCTGTCTGTGGCTAGAGAAGACCCATCTAGGAAAATATCATCTGATATACCAGTCCTGCTGTACCTCAGCAGAGGGAGGTGTCAGAGGGAGCTGTAGAAGGTGATACTGAGTATGTGATATGCTTTTGCTAATATCATGCCTTTGGCCCAGCAGTTATGGGCAGCTCTGATGAGGAAAGGAAGCACTGGTCTACGAGTAAACTATTCGCTCAGTAATTTTACTTGGCTCTGCATTGGTGTCACTGATAACAGTAATGTATAGCAGTGATAGAACTTTCCTTTGCAGGGAATTTGCAGCACTATTTTAATTTCTTTAATGCTTGGAAGTTACCTTAAAAATTTCCAAAACTGAGCCATCTTCAAAAAAATCCCAAACAAACTCAAAATCAAACCAACCAAACAAAAAACTCCAAAACCCTAGAGAACCAATGAAATCACTTTCCAGTGATGTGGTGTCACACAGCCTTCTCCTGAAAATGGTTTCATATTTTGAAATACATCTGTATTAAAGTGTCACAAAATGTCTAGACGTGTCTTGTTCTGTTTCTTTTTTTTATGTTATCTTACCAGAAATCAGCTCTGTCACCTCAGTAGTGAGTACTGGAGTCCACAGTTGGAAACTTTGAGAGTAGAAGAGAGACTGGGTTCTGTCTTGCATGTAATTCTGCTGGTGCTTTCATAGAATGTTAGGGGTTGGAAGGGACCTAGAAAGATCATCTAGTCCAACCCCCCTGCCAGAGCAGGATCACCTAGATGAGGTCACACAGGAATGCATCCAGGCAGCTCTGGAATGTCTCCAGAGAAGGAGACTCCTCAACCCTCCTGGGCAGCCTGTTCCAGTGTTCCACCACCCTTACTGTGAAAAAGTTTTTCCTCATGGTAGTACTAAACCTCCTGTTTAGTGCTTGCTTGGTTAAAGCTAATGGAGTTTGTGTGTGTGTGTGTGTTTGTATAAATTTATTTCGGGAAGGGTTGGGATGGTCCTCAAATGCTACGAGGCATTTCCATGCCTCCAAATGATCTTAATTGGTGTGAGACAACATGGTGTCTCTCCTGATGGGACT
The DNA here is from genome assembly GCA_013396975.1 of Bucco capensis. Taxonomy (NCBI): domain Eukaryota; kingdom Metazoa; phylum Chordata; class Aves; order Piciformes; family Bucconidae; genus Bucco; species Bucco capensis. The sequence goes on along the minus strand of VWZO01011422.1, from coordinate 1,030,368 downwards.
TCTGCTTAACTTTGCTGCAGGGCAGTCAAATGTAGAAGGCTTTTCAGCAATGAGATTATTGAATTTGAAATAATCTACCTTGAAGAAGTCAAGAAGAAATAAGAGTCTGTACCAAAGCAGGCAGAAGAAGTAGCATGGCTCATTGATACGCAGTCCATGGAATTTTCCTCTGTGTGGGCTGAAAACCTTCTTATTGTTAGAATGAATCTACTTCGGGTTACAAGCTTCAAACAGTTAATTCATATTATTCATGAAAGGGCTTTCAGATTAAAATCTTGGAAGAGCAGAGATGGAAAAGGTATATGCAGAAGTGCAATGTGGAACATTATATAAAATACATTTTTCTACTTAAATCTCTGGTACTGAATGAGGTGCTTTGTCCAGGTACTAATCCCTCTTCCTGTTAAGGAATTTAAGAAATTTGTAAAAAGACTGTTTTTGTTGTTGTTGTTTTGTGCATAAGGACCTTGATTTAACTTACTGTTGTTTGCAGCCATAGACATCAGTCCCGTAAAGTGCTGGAAATTCTCTGAAGAAATGATAGCAGGTGTAGAGAAAATAGGTGCAGACCTTCAGTGAGAAACATTATAATCATAGCAGAACAGGATAACATTCCTTTTCTCTATTGGATAGATTACTACTTTGTCATAAACTGTTCACTTGTTATTCACAAATTTTGCAGACAGTCATAATTTGCTATCATCTTCTTTAGTATTTGTATGCCCTACTTCAGTTTTGATGCACTACATCGTCTTCATTTTCTTTGCCTGAGGTTTTCCTCGTGATCAGTTTACGCATTGCTATCAGTATTTATGTGGAGAAGGGCATGCTATTTTTAATTTCTTGGTGCTACCAGGCCTTTTCAGTGTTGCTGATTTACAGAGCTTTAAACTTCCTAACTAGTTCTATTAACTGGCATTTAGCTGTGGGACATCAGAATGCTAGTAGGTGGGTGTGTGAAACAAAGATGTCTTAAAATAGTGCTCTTTACTGTATTTGCAGACACTGAGGATTACTTCTGTTTTGGATTTATTTCATTGAAATCACTCTGTTTTTCTTTTAATAAAGAAAAATTACTTGGACAAAGTCTTGCTAATGACCCTAGAGGTAAAGACTTGATTTGTGGGAGAAGTGAGCTGGACTTATCTTAAAACTCAACGTTTAGGATGTTTTTTGTTGTTGTTGCTAAATTTGAACCTCACAATATGTTGCATTTTCTTCCTCTCGCTGTATTTCTGTTGCAAAATGAGTTGCTTTAGCCAAGTATTACCTCTGCTCTTTACATGTGAGAGTTGTGACCAGGCGGTATAGTAATTACTATTCTGGGACTAAGGAGCCTGGCTCAATTAACTGTTGTTAATAATCACAGGCTTCAGTCCTGTAAAGTCTGAGACTCAAAAAAACCCCAATGACTGGAATGTACACTTTATTCCTATAGTGGCGGCTGGTGCTCTTGGGTAACTTGTGCAGACATAATTGATTTTTTTCTATTTGATATTTTCTCTTTCATCCCTTCTTTCTTCATTCCCATTCCTTCATCACATCCTCTGTAATTTCAGAAGTGCCTCTCCACATCTTTGTGTAGACCTTGTGTTGTGAGTTGCTTGGCACATCTGTAATAATGAGAATAGAGTCTGTTTCTGGCAGCATGGCATCGCAGGTGCTCTGGCAGGAATAACTGTTAGTTATTGAGCATCGTAGCTGTCAGTGAAAGTGTTCTTTCTACAGAATTATTTTTTGTTTGTTTACAGGACTTTATTAAAGTTTTCTGATGTTTTCAATCACACTGTCTCTATCTATTTTCAGAGCTTTTGTGGTGGATGTAACACATTGTTTTAAAGCCCTAGACCAAATAACAGTAGAAACTGAGCAAATGCTGAAAAGTTCACAGCTAGGCTTTGGTCTTATGCATACTTGTCCACAGAAAAAATGGATGTCTTGTGCTTTGAGATGGTTAAAGCAACTACCTGAGTTTGTGATTTTTAAATGCCTAAGTTATGTTGTTCTCATGCTTTTGTAAGAATTTTGCAAAATATATGTCTGCTTTTTAAAGTGGTTGAGGGTGCACCATCTTCTTCCATGTTTGATCCATTTGAGTATCTTCTTTTATGTGTACGTTTTTCCATCTTCCCATGGTAGGACCTCAGAAAAGAACAGTGTTAGGATGACTATTACTCATGCAAAATCTAGTGAAACTGATTTGTGCACTAACTAATCACCTGGGAAAAAGAGTATGTCAGAGAACAACACTGTTTTTAGAAACTGCTTGTTTCAACAATGTATAATTTCCAGTTATTTTTTTAAAATGAGTAGTCCCTCCAAATCCCCTTGCGTAAAATACCCTGAGTCTGTTGGATCAGTCTTCTATCAGTCTGATAGAAGCCTCCAGTATCCTGTATTTTGGAGAGTTTCCAGTAGGTTCCTATGTTGCTACCAGTAAATCTGCTACTTTTAATGAAATTAAGTGGAAATACTGATTATCTACACATTCCCTACAGCTGTCTCTGTAATTTACAGATCACAAGACGTTGCATTACCATTAGTCTGCTAGGCTGTAACCCAGGAGAAAGAAAAACATGTTTTAGATGCTTAAATATTCATTGGAAAAGGGGCTGGAGACCAGGTAACCTCTCTAACTGCTTAAGTTCAGAGCCTTTCAGGTCAATGAATATTTAAATATCTTGTATAAAAGGGAAAAATCTCTCTAGGAGATTCTGGAATTGGGTCACCCAAACACTTTAATGTACTCTTGGGTATGGCTCTGGAAGGTGGAATGTATTTGGGTCCTGCTAGGAAGAAGAAAAATCCAAGGCCAAGTCAGCCTTGTGCTGAGTGAGTGGGTTACTGGATAAGAAAGGGCAGCACAACTGCGTGGATTTTTTTTTTCACTGATACTGAGAAATAAGCTTAACCTGTTGTAACAATTGAGGTTAATTCAGTAAGTGAAAAAAATATGGAGTTATAGGCTTTTGGTAATTTTATAACTTATTCTAGTAGGAGTATCTGATCCCAGCCTGAGAGGGAGGGTAAAGCTATTGCAGACTCATAGTCCAAGCTGACTTTTAGAGGTGTGGTTTTTTAGTACTGTGAGTGGGTATGAGTTTAGTGTGCGTGTAGTGCAGGAAAAGATAGCAAACTGAACTCACCTCTTGGCCAGAGTTTAGTTTTGGAAATGAGTTCTGGTTCTGCTGCAGGAACCTTTAATATTTTATATATGTACACACACACAAAAATTGTATGAAAGTATAATTACATGTATGCTTAGGTCTGTGTGTGTATGTATCTGTTGACTTTAGGCTTTGTCACTGGGCCTTGAAGGGCTATTTTCATGAGGTTTCTGCCCAATTGCCATTTCTAAGTCTTAGAACTAGGTCTTGAATCCAAAACTGGTTTCTTTGGTCCTTACTATATGCATTTGAGCAAAACTCATTTCAGAAAGAGAAATGAAGAAAAAGTATCCTTTAATGTGTCTTAAATCCCAGTGTAACTCCTGTTGTTGTTTGTTATGTTTTAGCAATATTCCCTAGGTAGGCCTCATAGTAAAATGTGAGGAAACTATGCAATAATAATGGTAAAAAGCATTCTTACTAGTAATGGCCTTCTTTACAAATCAGTCTAATTTAAAATCCTGATTTTGTTTTGTAAGAGCTGCAGGGAGTATACATAAGCATTTTGGATTAAACAAAAAGCATATGCCCATATAATGATGATTAAAAATACAGCAATCCCTGGCCCTCCAAACACAGTCCTTGTCTTTTTAGCCTTGGGGAAAAATGGCTTTTCAAACTATTATTTGAAGTCTCTTGAAGCTGTGACTTTGAAGAGATATTGAAAAAATAATATTTAAATTCCAAGGTCATTGCTAATTCAGTTTTGATTTAAAGCCTTTTTCTAAGCAAACTGACTTTTAATGAGGTTTTTTATGCCAAATACTCTGTAAAGAGGAACTTACTGTTTAACGTGTTAATGAAGCAGCAACCCCCTGCTTCAGTGGTGGCCTGATAGTTTGCAAATATTAAGAGTAGGCTGTAGTCAAAGACCCTAAACTAACTTTAGGACCTAGATTGTGATTTATCTCATTTAAGAGTGTCATGGCTTTAGGTTTACATGGTAACAATGGATGTGAATAATGCTGATTTCCCTCAAATCATGGTAGTATGGTACTTATGCTTACTTTGGTGCAATATGTATATATTTACCACATACAGATACTATACTTGTGACAAAGTGAATGATTTGTGCAAGGAAAGAGAGGGAAATATATCAGGATTGCAACTAGAGTCCTGAATTGTAATTTGTACTTAGGACACACTATGTTTTTTTTCCTATATTTGACAGTAGTATACAAATGAAAAATCTAATGACATCTTTGGTCATGGTAGCTTTCCAGAAGGTAAGATCTCCACAGCCCTTTTTTTTGCCAAAGATTGCAATATGGCCTGCATATCTTTTGCCCCAGCTAGTCAACAGAATGGAGAAAGGAAGAGCTGAGTTTTCAGATTTCATAGTTTGGAAAAAAACAGTACCAAAATTTGTAAGCTGAAGGTGTCTGAAGAATAAGTAACACCTAAAATATTTACCACTTCTGAGTTCTCAGCAGGATGACACTTCAAAACATAACCCAGAAAATGTAGATGTGGTCTATGATTGTTTGACCTTCACTTTGAGTCTCCAAAGAATTGAAAGGTGTTTTTTTTCTCTTTTTTTTTTTTTTTTTGATGTGTTAGTGCGCCTAATGACCTTGTGATCGTTCTTTTTCTAGGTATACAAAACTTGGCTATGCAGGAAATACAGAACCTCAGTTCATTATCCCATCATGTGAGTAATTTTTTGTCCCTCCAAATTCTCATATATGTTGTTATCACTGAGCACTTTCATGAGTAAATGACATGCTCTCCAACTCCCAGCTCAGCCTTTGTAGTGTCTTGTCCATCTGGAAAGTGATATTCATTGTGTTAGCATCCTTGGCTAGAGTGTAGCTAAACAGAACTCCTTGTTTGCAGTTAGCTAGGACTGTTGCTCATTAAATGAGCTTGTGGTTGCTATGACAAAGATGAAGAGGGCTCCAGTCCAATTTCCTTTTTGTCTCCATTATTTTTCTGCCAGGACTCTTGAGTAGGTAGAATGCAATTTACCTTCTGTCTACCTGACACCATGGATACTGCCTGGATAATCTAGGGAAGGCTTCCAATCAACTGAAATATTGAAGTGCAGGTGGTGGCTGCCTTATTTACATTGTCTGGGACTGCAGACAGTTTAATATTTAAAAAAGTTATTCCTATTAGAAAATGTTCCTTTTTAGTGTGTGTTTACTAATTAAAATGTTGTTGCCCATTTAATATGCTTTTGTTGAGCAGATTTACTGTTAATCTTTTTGTGTGTTAAACTTGTTTAAAATGTTATACCTTTCTGGTGGTCCTGATTTTAATTGTTGTCTTAAGAGTTTCTCTCAGATGCTATATATGTGTATAAATAGTAGCACTGACTACTTAAGTTTATAAAGGCATCTTGTATCTATCTCATAGTTGTCTCCACTTCTATTGAACACTGCCTTTTACTTTTTGTGAACTTCATCAATTAACTGCTTTTTAATGCATCTAAAATGACTTATAGCTACTCACAGTAGAAGGTATAAAGATGAGGAAATAATAATGGTAATCAGGGGCCAGAGAGGTGCAGTACTGGTTATAGTCTTTATTTTAAGTATTGTAAAAAATAATAACGTAAACCACTGGTAAAGATTTGTCTTGTGTTAAAGAAGTGGGATAGTAGGGGTTTCCTGTGAGTTTGTTATAAATCCTGTTTTATAAAACTGTGAACTTGTTGGGGCTTAGATGTGTTTCCAGATGAACTGTTTGCTTGTCAGTAATTTTTTGTGCTGCTAGTATTTGGTGTGTTTGTGGATGATGTCTGTCTACTGCATTTTCTACTTTGTGTTATTTTAGATCCTGATTATGACCTATTAAAAGAAAACTATATATAAATAAGGTTATGTTTTAAGAGTACTTCATTCCATTTGTAGCCTGCCCCAGATTTGTTTTTTTGCTGTCTCATCTTCTTGCCTATGGCAGCTATCATTTAGTAATTTTACTGGTAGATGCAGACTGCTAATGGAAAGCATGAGGGTCTCCAAAGACTCTGTAGCGCAAGTTGATTTCTCCCCTTCCTCTTTCCTCCCTCTTGCCAATGGAGATAATGACTCCAATACTTACTTCTGAAGTACATGGTTTATTTCCCCTCCCCCCCGTGCTCTTTCTCTTAATTCTAGAGTTGAAACTCAGAAAATCATGTTATTTATTGGCTTAAAGAATATCTCCAGTGGAATGCTGCACTGGAGCAGGTTTAGTGACTGCGGTAGTCTGTAACAATACATTTTAGACATTTTCTTTGAGTTATTACTTACATTTAGGGATGGGTGGATCAGAATCCTATGTGACCGAGTGAGAATGAGCTCTGCTATATTGGCTTGTCAGTAGATCTCTTACATAATTTCCACTTTCTGGAAACTACGCTTTCTATATCCTGATTTTCATTTCTGGAAAAGAATCCTTAAATAAATCTACATTCATTACTTGGTATTTAGCTGTTTTAATTTTTGCTTTGGTTTTTTGGGGGGTTATTTTAAGGTATTGCAATCCGAGAATCAGCCAAAGTAGGTGACCAGGCTCAGAGGAGGGTAATGAAAGGTGTTGATGATCTGGACTTTTTCATAGGAGATGAAGCCATAGATAAACCTACCTATGCTACAAAGGTAAGCATTGAGTACTTTTAAGAAGTCTTTTCAAAGATTCATATTTTTTATTATAGAATGTTCTAGGACTTTTTAATAGCCATTTAAAACTTTACTTTTTGGTACAGTATTTTTGTTGCTTCTTAAAACATGCATTATTTGGTTCATGGCCTTATCTTTATTTCAATGTCTGGTTTACTGGTATTGTCCTGTGTGACTGGTGCTTAAACTGTTGTGTGTAAACATCCAGTGATGCAGTGCAGCTGTTCAGTTTTCAAAATTACTAGCTATTAAAATAGACAGAAACACTGAATATTTAAAATCTTTCTCAAAGTGTGTCCTCTATACATGGCATATGAACTAGGAAATATGTTGGATACTTTTGCTTCAGGGAATGTCACAATTGTTTTGTGAAGTGCTGTCTTCGATGCAGCTTTTTTACGAATCATATTTTCCATACCCTAGTAAAGGACTTTTTGTACTTACAAAATGTTACCAGCTTATGAATTATGTGGGAAAAATAATATTTTATACATCCTACTGTATTACTTAAATGTCAACTGTATTAGTAGCAGTGAACAAAATGTAGACATAATCCCTACCAGAGTTTTTGTTGAAAAAGGTATAGCCTATATGGTCTTTATTTCTTTTTCTAGATTGGAAGGCATACTTGGAAGCCAAATACGATTCTTAACTTTATAAATGATAAAATTTATACAAAAAGAGATTAAAACACAGTGCTGCAATAGAGTAATAGCAGTGTTAGGAATAGAGCCTGGACTCTGACTTCTAGTGTTGCAAGATAGACTCACAATTTGAAATTACTGGGAGCAGGAGATAACTTCAAATGGTGCCTCTAAATTAAAATTAGGATGAAGGATTTGGTAAGGTAACCATGAGATATGAGGTGTTTTGTAAGATGTTGGGGACTTAGGCAGTTCCTTTTTCCGGGTTTTTCTATCCTTGTGGGATCTAGAGTGCTGACAAGGTTTCTTACTTTAGTGGCCTATACGACATGGTATTGTTGAAGACTGGGACCTCATGGAGAGATTCATGGAGCAGGTCATTTTTAAATACCTACGAGCTGAACCTGAGGATCACTATTTTTTAATGGTGAGTTAATGGGACTGAGTAAAAAATAATTTTGTAGTATTTTGTAAGAGGAAAACTAAATAATGTTCCAAGCACAAGTAGCTCTGTTGGAGGTTTTCTCTCTATATGTGTCTTTTAGTTCTTTAGCAACCAGGGTGGGGGTGAGATGGGAGGAGAAGGAGGGGGGAAAGTAATCTGTAAAGCTGCATTACAACTAAATCCTGTTCATTTTGTGATGCAGTCAGGCACTTTGTTTAAACAAAATTATTTTTGAAATTTTCTGGTTTGAGTGCACTGAGAACTTGAGAAGTTTGGTTACCATGCCAAGCTAATCTGTGCATGAACCATTAGGCCTCTGATGTACTTTTTCAAAACCTGTTTTTTTGCTTGTTTTTTTCAGACAGAGCCTCCACTGAACACACCAGAAAACAGAGAGTATCTTGCAGAAATTATGTTTGAATCATTTAACATACCAGGACTTTACATTGCTGTTCAGGTGAACAAAGTGAATTTGTACTTGTAAAGCACAGTATAGCTGCAGTATGTATAATCTCCTGCATGCACATGTAAAATGTTTGAAACAGTATTTTCTGAATTTGTAAATTAGCACACTCTACCTGCTTCTAATTATAAACTCTTTCTCATGTAGGCAGTGTTGGCCTTAGCTGCCTCTTGGACATCTCGGCAGGTTGGTGAACGTACTTTGACTGGAATTGTCATTGATAGTGGTGATGGAGTGACCCATGTAATCCCTGTGGTATGTAGCAGGATGCAATTTGAACTTCTCAGCCTTTTGGACAAGTAGAGGGTTTGTTCCTATAGATTGAAATAAAATGTCAAACAAAACTTCATTTTTATACTTTTAGTTTTGGTTGATTGTTTGGGATTTTTTCTTCTTCCCTTATGTGGTTGTTTTGAAAAATATGTATTTTATTATGTGAACTTACTTATGCAATTAATTTAGCTTGCAAACTATAGGAAAGTCACACTAAGGAATCATTAGGCCATCTTTTAAAGGCTGTTTCTTTGTAAAACCTTGTCTTCCATTGTTGTGATGCCTCAGTTCTGTTCAATATTAATGCTTATCATGGCTTTGGATCTCTTGTAAGCCACTAACACCTGACAAGAAATGTCCAAACTTTTTTGATGTCCTGCATTTTGATTGTTTAATATAGCAGATAACATGTGCTTTTTATGTGAACTCTGCTTGTGTGGAAATAACTACAAACTTGTATAAATGCATGTTCATATATGTGGTTAATCTCATACAGTTTACGCTAGGATGTTAAAAATACAGAATTATCTGTGTATGCTGACATCTGTTCATGTCATTTTTGTATATTTCTGAAGCATATAGTATGCTTGAATGATCAGTTATTTTAGAAATGAAAATTTGATTCCCTTTAACTTCATCTTACATTTTGCAATTAACCTCATCATCTCAGTATTTTCTTCATATGGGAAATGCTGGGGGAAAAAACAACATTTACCATATGAAACTGAAAAATGTAAGAAATAAATAATGTTGGCTCAGCAATAGCAGTGTTTTCAGTAAATGTATCCTGAAAAAAAAATACCAGCGAATGGATTTCTTGGGTTTATTGTGCTTATCACTAGATGCTACTTCTGAGTATTTTAGTAAATTTCATACTTTTTCCTGTTACTTTTTTCACTCTCAGGCAGGACAGGAGTGGTCTATTTATATTATGTTTGCTTTTCAGATCATTCCTAAAAGGAACCATCTGATCAGACTGATTCTGATGTGTGCCAGATTTTTGTCTGTCAATTGTGTATCTGTTAGATAATCAATATCTGTTTATATGTGGTAATCAAGGTCTTTTAAATAAAAATAATATCCACTTTGCAGTGGGTTGCACATTTTTATATTAATTTTACCGTTTCAAGATTTTACTTTTAATTTAAAATCAAAACAAAGTATTATAAAAATGATTGTTAATTTTGCTGTTAATTGTTGATACACAAAGTTTTTCTTTAAATTTTTGTTTCCTCTCCTACATAGGCAGAAGGCTATGTAATTGGAAGTTGTATCAAACATATTCCTATTGCAGGGAGAGATATTACTTACTTTATTCAACAGCTCCTAAGGGAAAGGGAGGTGGGAATTCCGCCTGAACAGTCTCTGGAGACAGCAAAAGCCATAAAGGTACACCCTTCTTTATCTTTTAATAAATACATAAATAAAACTCTTCGAGCTAATTTCTTTGGCTTTAGCAAGTTGCCAGTGGCTGTCTTAAAAGTGGAAATGTAGGCACTGTATTATAATTACACAAGCTTCTGGTGGTTTATCCAATCAAGTGCAGGGGAAGGAGAAAGAGGAAGAAAATCTTCATGCTAGACCATGTTCTGTAGATTAAACCAGCACTTTCAGCTTTAGATTTGTTTAAAATTTACATACATTTATTTTTTATTAAAGCAATGTCAGTAGGGTGATTGTGTGGGTCTGATCTTGCAATGAAAGTTTGCCATTGAACTCCTTTATTGTCACAGACCTAATGGTTGTAATGTTTTCATTTGGAGAGAGTCTAGATGAGTCAGCATGCAGTCGTATTGAAACAAATAGGTCATGCACATTGTCTTTCAGGAGTCATTTGGGTAAGAACATCTGTTGACCAGCCTCATCTTTAAGAATGCTCACATATTTTGGGTTTTGATTGTTTTATACTTTAATTCAATGGTGGAATAATCAGTTTGGCAGTTTTTAATGCCTAGTATCTCTTAACAGGAGAAATACTGTTACATTTGCCCTGACATAGTGAAAGAGTTTGCCAAGTACGATGGAGATCCTAGAAAATGGATCAAACAGTATACTGGCATCAATGCAATCAACAAAACCAAGTTTGTTATAGATGTGGGTTATGAAAGGTTCCTTGGACCTGAAATTTTCTTTCATCCTGAGGTAAGAATGGGGACTAGTAACGAGAGGGGAGCAGGGAGCTGCTATAATTTTTGGTGCCAGTGCGCCATCACGTGGAAGTATGGTATCAGGAAGCCTTCTGACTGCAAGCCATGTTCAGTCTCAGATAACTTGGAGAAAATCATGAGCATACCACATAATTATTTTCTAATGTCCTATATAACTTTTAAAACATCTTACTCTTTTTCTTTAAAGACAATCTAAAATGGAGAGAAAATTGTTTGGAGTTACATAATTTAGATAGTATTTTCCTTCTTTCTTTAAACACTGAGTTAAACCAGTATATCTTTATAGCACATATTTGCTTATGTTGCCAATCCCTTTGGACACTACTCTGCATGGAAGCACTGCATTGTTAATATTAACAATGTTAATTGTTAATTCTATTGAAATCTATGTTGTTGTGGTCATAAGTAACACGTACAATTCTGGGAAACATCAAAATACCTAATCTGTGTGGTTTTGGTAGTTCAGTTTGAGTGAGCTTCAGGATATTGTGGGAGAGGAAAGAGTCAAGCTTTAATATATTAAAGCACAGGAGAGAAAGTCCTTTCCATTTCTGTGCACTCCACTGAGTTTATTGCAGGCAACCATACGTAATGCTGTTAAAAATTTAATCAAAATCCACATTAACACTGGTAAAGTTTCCCTTGTCTACCCTCCTTCAACTGAAAGAATATTAAAAAACTCCATTCTCTCACTTTCTGTCTAAATTCCATCCTTAATCTCTTTGTGGTCAGTTTGTGGCCATCTGGTATTGTGCCAGCATTAAACCTCTGGCCTAGATAGTTTGTCCTCCTTGCTGTTTGCCCATGTGATCTCACCAAGAGGCATTGAATCCCATGTCAGACATCATTTTAATAGCTCCTCTTTCCATTGTCCCTTCAAAGACTGTTAGGAACAGGATCAACAGCTAATTTCCATTTTATTAATTTCTTGATAGTCTCTTGGCTCTGTAATGAAAAAACAAAAAAAACCCAAACAAAGCCCTGAACTGACTTTCTAGCCAAGAAAAACACACTAGATGATACTTACTGCATCTAAAGAGAATTTCTCACTGGATTTCATTAACTCCTCACTTCAAAGGGTATCAAGTTAGCTAGGTAAAAGCTTCCTTTGGTAAAGCTGTTTCATAATCTTTTCCTTTCTTCAATTTACAAAATTTGTTCTGAAGTCTTTAACACTATTGGCTTTAGGCTTTGATATTTGTAGTTATCCAGAGTATTTCTCCACTTCTTAAATTAGATATTTTACTTGCTATTCTCCAACCATATGGTGTTTGCTAGCAGATTGCAATTTCACATGTCAGTTCTCTTGTCCCTGTTCTGGGAGCATCTTATACTCTGCTTTGGCTGCCAGAACTCTCATTTCTACGTACTCCTTTTGCATTGCTGTTTTATCAGTATCTTTATGGAGGGCTCGAGAAGTTTTCAGGCTGTAGTTCGTTCTGACAAGAACTCTGTGTGAAGCAGTGCTGCTTCTTTCTTCTCTTAATTTATGTGGTTTCATGTTTGAGCTTCCTGCATGATTAATTCTTACTATGGAAATTAGCTTGAATTCTTGGGGATTTTTCACATCGTTCTTAAGGCTTTTGATCTCCAGCCCAACTTGCAATTTCTTTTTCAGTTTAATGTATACATGTGTTTTGGCTTTTGTTATTCATCCAGTCAAATATTTCTTCTTGTTTAGGATGCATATCCCAAATAGTTTCTACATCTTTGGGGAAGTTTTAGAGTTAAATAATAATGTAGCTATAATAATACATTATTATGTATTGATAATTCATTTAATGTCTCTAAATTTAATCTCTGAAAGGGCAAAACCTAGACTATGAACTTTTCTTTTTACAGTTCATGTTAAAATCTAAGTGCAAAATTGCCACTAGTTGCTAGTTGTGCTAGCGACTCGACTCTCTAATGTTTATAAATGCAAAGTTTATATTATCTCTGGATTGATGTTTGCATTGATGGGGACTTCAGCTCAAGAGTATTTATGCCTTTTTGAATATTAGACACTTTATGTGCTTGGGAAAAAGAAATGGCATTTTGGTGGGATTTTAACATAAGTATTTTAGTAGGGTTGAACTATTTTTATAGGGGAACATTCAGATTTTCACAGTGGTATTTTTCATTTCACTTAAAAGGAAAGACAGGGCCAAATTGCACAGTAACAGTATGTTTAGTATTGCAGAAGAACTCAAACTCGTGTCACATGCAATAGTAGGTCTGTAGTGCCTAATCAGTGAATTTATGACCAAGGAAGAGAATCTGAACTTCTCAGCAGAAAAGGGAATTGTTATTTCCCTTGTACTTAAGTATATTTGTTACGATGTAGAGTAAGTGGTGAGCAGGAGTAATACTGACTCTAATTCCCATGTGCTCCCTTTAAAAGTGCTATTATAAGATGTTTCTACAATCTCACTTCTGCCTTTTTGGTTCTCTGTTCTTCAGATGAAAAAATCTAATGCCTCCTGTATTTCATTTCAGTTTGCTAATCCTGATTTTATGGAATCCATTTCGGATGTAGTTGATGAAGTTATACAGAACTGTCCCATTGATGTCCGGCGTCCATTATATAAGGTATGGTTGTTCTCTTGCAAGATTAACTTAGTTTATTTGAAGACTAAGTATCAACAACATCATCATGCGGCTTCTATGTAGCTGCCACTTCCCCCACTGTGAGAAATGTGAACTTTGAGTAGGAAAAAAGTTGAGGTTAAACAAAGTGCCACTTCTGAACGAAGAGTACTTGATATTTGCTGCTTTTTCTTTTTCAAAGAAAGGTTGTCTATAATGGTGGCTTGATACCTAGGTAAGTATTGTGCCTGAGGACCTGAGACAGAGTGATGTCATTTTATCTGACATTTGTAATGTGAATTCCTGTGCATGATGTAAGGGTTATGTCAGGGTCTCACCCCTCTCACTGCCTTCTGCCCTTCCCCCAGCTTTACTAAGCACTGGTTTCAACTACATGGTTTTTTTTCGTAGTCCTGACTTGTATCTGCTGACTGTTTGCAGTTTTAGCCAGGTATTGAACCCAGTATTGAAGTACATGAAGGCTTAAAATCTTTTGGGAGACAGTAATTAGGCTTGCTTAAACTTGCCCAGGTTGTAGTCCAGAAAGCACTTGCAGTCACTGATTCTTTAAGAACTAAAAAGGGAGGTAGTGGCAGGTTCTGAAAGACCAAAGTTGACATAGAGTAATAGCTTCATTGTTTGTTACGGTAGGGATTAGTACTGTCTTCCAGAAGGTGGTATTTAAAAATTGAGGTTAAGTTACTCTTTCCTTACCATAATAAGCAGGCAAATAACTTCATCTCTGCTGTGTTTTTGGCACAAATATATGAATGAAAGAATTTAAGATAAGTGACATCTGAAACCAGGTAAATTCTGTCAGAAATATTTCTGAAAGATCCTAGCCAAGCATTTTGAAGTGCAATGATGTTGAACATCAGTGACCTCAAACTTATAAACTAGCTTCTCAAGATGAAAACAGTGTGAGGTGGGGGCTGTAGTGTATTGGCAAGTGTGGTGTTTTATTGGAGATAATTCATCCAGGTTTTCAGTGGAAACACAGGTGCATGGATACAGGATTTTAATGATAGGGACTTTTTTTTCTTAGAGAAGATGACTTTTTAGCTGAGTGTGCAGCTATTGCAGATGATGGTGAACTTGAGCTTGCTGATACAGTTAGGATTTGGACTGCACTTGTTGTAGCAGCATGCTCTTGGAAGGTTAAACTGTTGACTGCCTGGCTCATAATGAACCATCCTCAAAGCCTGGGGAGATTTGCGGTGTGGGATGCTAAAGCAGTGGTAAGCACCCATCTAACATCACTTCTAACCTGAATTGCTGGTAAATACTTGGTATGGAAACAGCTTCACTTGTGCTGTGTGGTGTGTAGATGGCGCTGCCAGACTGCTGTGCAGCATCAGACTGCTGTGCAGCATCAGACTGCTGTGCAGTGTCTGGCTGGACAGCTGCGAGCTGCAGGCAGAAATACAATCTGCAATGGTGCCCAGCTTATTTGCTGTATGAACCATATTCTTGCCCTTCCTCTGTGGAACTGTAGGTAATGTCAAATAGAAGACTGGGTAGTGTTAAGCTGCCTTTTGCTTATCTGTGCTTCAGCAAAATGACAATGTTAGCTATTAGTTACAAAGTGCAGAGTGGTGGAGTTCTGTGGGTGAGGTAAGGCTGGAGAAGCTGCCAGGCCATTAGATCTGCATCATATTGGCATCAATGAGAAAACATGGGAAAGATATTCCTGCTACGTCAAGTGATTAACACTGTCAGCGTAGCACAGGGGTACTGAGGAGAAGCCCTGTCTATTCCTATCACAGCTGTAACTAAATTTATAATGCTGCCTGTGCTAGCTGGTTTAGCAGTAGCTCAATACATTGGGTTTGAGTGCAGGCCCAGTTCTGTGGCACAGCACAACTATAAGTCATGCTGAAATCTTTTGCTATTACTCACTCAAACTGTTAAATGAACATTGAAAATCTTGATTTAAAGAAACAGAAATGGGTTCTTCATCATTAAAAGTCAAGCTTACTTTAAAAAATGGCATTTCTCATTGAAAATAGCATTAGGATGAACTGTGGTTTCTGGCTCTTGCTTATACATATGGCCCCTTTCATCTCTGTCCTCCTTTCTTTTGGGAAATGATTTGGTTATGTGTGCTTTTCTTTTAAGTGCAGCTGCATTGTTATGCACTCTTTTATACTGTAGACAATCTGAAGCTGTGAAGAAGTGAGTTTTTCACTCTGTAATGGTTTTTATGATGTGCAGAGATCTTTTTTTCATGAATAAACAAACAGCTTGCTTCTCACTTTACAAGTTACAAACAAGGTTTTCCTTGTTATCTGTTGCTTAAAATCCAAGCAGTTACTTCTGCACTCTGCAAGTGTGAATGCTTATTACGCATGTCTTTGACTCTTCAGATCTGTGTGCAGGCTCCCTGGCTGAAAGCACTGGTTCAGGGATGCTTTCAATACATGCACCATCTTGGTCTGCAAACTATTACTGAGAGATAATCTTTTGACCTGTGTATAAAGAACTTCTGATCTCAGTTGAGCTCCTTGTAGACATTTGTGTAAGGCATGTCAGTGGTTTTAGTAAGCACTTTGTTTTGTGGTTGCAGGGGTAGGCAAGGGCATACATGTACTTCTGTCACATAGAACTCATTTTTCTGATTATGGTATGTATTTTTGCTGCCACCAATGTTATGTTCTAGGATTTCTATTTTGAATCCCCACCACCTTTAAAATGACTTTCTAGGTCTCTTCCAAGCCCTGACATACTGTGATACTGTGACTTCTTTGGCATTGAGCTAAAACTGCTTGTGTATTCCTGGGAAACATTGTGCCATTGTGTCTTGTTTCTGCTGCTTTGTCCATATAGGATACTAACTCATCATTTTAATGGAATCCTTTTCCTTTGTAATATATTCTACATAAAGCTCTTCTTGAAAGGGGAAAAAGTAAGTAGAGGACCACGGACCTCCTTGGAAATTGAGCAATGCTTAAGGTGTTCTTTGTAGCTTTTCAGCTTCCTAATGATGTTAAGATCCAAATAGTTACTCCCGCAGTGTTGGCTTTTGGGAAACTCACTTGAAGATGGATTTAAAGAATGTGTCTTCTTTTCTGCACAGAATGTGGTCCTTTCAGGGGGATCCACGATGTTCAGGGACTTTGGACGACGACTGCAAAGGGATTTGAAAAGAGTAGTGGATGCAAGATTGCGACTTAGTGAGGAACTGAGTGGTGGTCGGATAAAAGTAAGTAGCAGTTTTGAGTGCATTAATTACGTGAGTAGTGCAAGAAAAAGTTCAGAATGTTCACCTCACTAGTGAAAATGCAATGTTGTAAAATGAGTAGTGTGTATGTGTGTGTTGTTGAACATGTTGGTAGCCTTGCAATGTATGACATACATTTACAAGAATCTTAAGGTTCCTGTGAGCAGCCTCTAAGTGTGTTTTTGGTTTCTCTTCCTGGAGATATGTGATCTTAGCTGTAAGCAGGAGGGATTTAACTGCTGTGTTGTTCAGCATACTAATCATGAAGAGTTTTGTGACTTGATCTCCTAGGGAACATGGCAGACTGAGTAATAACTCTGAGATAGTGATGGGAATGGAGAGGTGAAGATGTCTGGGTCTAAGCATTTTGTTTGTAAGGATCTTGTCAGAAAATGTAAACAAAGCTAAATATGAACTGTTTTTTCTTAGCCTAAACCAGTAGAAGTTCAAGTGATAACACACCATATGCAGCGTTATGCAGTTTGGTTTGGTGGTTCCATGCTGGCTTCAACAGTAAGTCTTAATCAAAATGCCTCTGGGTTTGGTGTTGGTTTTTAGTTTTTTTTTTAATTACAATACTTTCTGGCTGTATTTGATCTGAGTAATAAATTTTAAACTTTTTCATTGTGACAGCCTAAAATATGTCACATTTTGGAACCTTTACCCAAACTTTTATCTCAGTAAAATTTGTACAGGGCAAGTGGGAGCTTTAGTTAGATAAGGGTATAATGATTTGATGTAATTCTGAAGTAGCTTTTATACTATAGTTGCAGTATAGTCCCTTTAGTCTGGAAATTAGGACTTCAGAAATAGAGATTCCAAATGAATGATCTTAAGCCTAAGAGAAACAAATACAGGAAAATGGGAGCAATTCCTCTCTCCAAAGTGGGATTTCTTACTGCTTTGTTGAAAAGCAGTCTTGTGTCCAGATAAACTTTTCTTGGTTAATTGTATTCCTATACTAATATTTCTAGTTTTAATCTATTTCAGAAGTGTAATGCCACATCACAAAGCTGCAATCTACAAAAATGTTAAGGCATTAGTTTATTTTTCAGATTTTCTGCTCAATACTTAGGCTTTTGAGGCAATTTGTTTTGTATTTTCACAGCCGGAGTTTTTCCAAGTATGTCACACCAAGAAAGACTATGAAGAGTATGGCCCTAGTATTTGTCGTCATAATCCTGTTTTTGGAGTCATGTCATAATGCTCATCTAATGGAAACAAGATCTCTGATACCTTGCTGGTGAAGAAGCTCAAGTAAAGCAGAGGAAGGCAGCAGATACTGTAAATAGTGAAGCAAGATGTGGTTGTCTCTTGGAAGCATTTGGATCACCACCGTGCACTAAAGCACAATTTACAGCCCCAAGTCATTTCAGTAAAAGCCATTTCTCTGCTGACTACTTTAAAGCCTATCCTTCTTTCTTCCTAAATGTGAGGTAATTGAAAATAGGTAGGTCTTGGTTTAGGAGGTTGTGCAAATACTACTGAAACTGAATCTAGAAGAATAAGGCAGTGTTTTACTGCTTGTGGAAGGATTTAAACCTTTCCCACTTATGCCCTGATTCTGCAATCAAATCTTTAGCAGTGGAGCACTAAATACCACATTGCCTTCAAGGGAGTTGGAATGGATGCAGGTACCTGCCTCAAAGGATTAGATTGCAGGATTGGGACTGTACTTTGTAAATGTAGGGTTTTCACATCATTTTGTATTTTATGATGTTGGTAGGGTGAGGTGATGACTAGTTCTAAGCACGAACAGCTGTTAGTGTCATGGAGTGATGTTATGCATTTACAGGTGTGAGGCATGTACTGGAATTGTGCTGGTATTTTTTTCTGGGGGGGAGAAAAAAGCCATGTATGCTAGAAACTGTTCTTGTTTGGATGGCACAAAGTGATTTACAGTTATTGTATGAAGTGTATTATAGACATTGTTACTTTGTTTTGAATTTTCTGCAACTGTTTTATAGAAGATGATGTTTTGCTTTGGTGTTGGTGAGTGGTGGATGACACATGGGCCTTGCACCAGTGAAATAAAAGCTGTTAACATCTTTATGAAAGTTTGTGGTAGTCCTCATTTACATACTCCTCCACTTTATCTCACAAAGTTAGCTTTCCATTTGTATGTCAATATACATGGAATCGTAGTAACACTGAAGCTGGAAGGGAGCCCTGGAGACTTCTGATCCAGACTCTCTTGCTCAGCTCAGCTCTCACTTCAGAGTCAGATCTGGTTACTCGGGGCCAGTCAAGTTTCAGATTTCTGTGAATGGAGGCTCCTGAACGTCTAGGCAACCTGTTCCAGGGCTTAACTACCCTGTTATGGGTACATGTTCTTGTGTAATGGGTACTGTTTGTTCTTCATTTTTTTAAATCTAAAGAGAGTAGGGTATCACACTTACTCTGTGCTGGTATTTATCTGATCTCTGTCAGCAGAGATTTTGTAACAGTTTGTGTAGTCCAATAAGAATTTTGTAAGACATCTATTTGGGTTTAACCTGCGTGGAAGGATTGAGACCAAGCAGTTACTTATTCAGCATAAATTAAAAATGAAACAAAATCGTACTCTATGACTCAAGCCTGGTTCTGAATGCTTTTGAACTTAAAGCTCAGCTCTCAAGAGAAACACATTGAAGCATATTTTGCTTAGTCCTCTCACAAAGAAAGTGGGCACTCTGGTATAGTATGTACTGTTTCAGCTTGTTCCAGTGTTACATCAGCTTGCCTATATTTAAATCTGTTTCAAGCTTGGCAGGCACTCATTTCTGGGGAAGAAAACTTCTTTCAAAAAGGAAGCAAGACTGCTGAAAACAAATGAGGAAATGTCCTTATGTTCACTCTTCATTAGAAAACACTGATAGTAAGAATGCTAATACAGGATGTTCAAATGTCCTGAAGGTGAGTTTCCCTGTTCTTCAGCTTTTTGGAAGGCTGACCTATGTGCCACAGTGCAGACCATGTGAATTAAAAATAGTCATTGGGTGGAAAAAAATTGGAGATATCTTAGTGGACAAAGCAAATGTGAATTTTTATCCCCTTCTGTCTTACTGACTCCTGTTGAGCTCATTTAAAATTGTTGGCAAGTAAGCTTGCATTTCAGTTACACTTTATAGATTCTTTGCAAATAGTTAATGAATAATCACAAGGATCTGTGAACAGCAAATTGGAAATGCTGCTGTTTTGAGTGCTCCCCTGAGAAGGAGCACATGCACTGGGTTTGAATCCTCTCAGACAGGGGAAGGAATTGAACCCAAGAGTTAAAGCCAGAAGGGCCAGTAGGTATCTAGTCTATTTGCAGACACATACACCAACAGTTACTAGTGTACTTCTACAAAGCATGAGTTCTTAAGGAGTGCTCTCTCTAAAACTAATGCATCAGGGCAGGTTTTTGGAGCGTAGTGAGGGTAATAATTTGCTGCTCTAACAGCTGTTGTTGAAGTGGTTGTGGTCCTGGAGCAGGCTCTGGTTATCACAGGACACTTCTGTGAGATGATTTGATGTGCTAACTATACAGGAAACTCCCCCTACCTCTGTTTTATTGAATACAATGATCTGTTACATTGGCTCACAATGTTTGGTGAAACTGTAAGTTTACTAAATAGAAGAGTAAACCTGGACCTAAACTGGTTTTGAGCTTTACTGCTGGTTAGTTAATGAGTTTTGTGAAGTCAAATCCTCTGAATTTTTGTTATTTTGTTTGTTTGTTTTATTGGCTTGTAAAATGCATTGAAAATCTAATGAAAAGCGCTGTAAAGGTCTAGGTCAGCGGCATTGCTTCAGTGGTGGGACTGCATGGAGGCAGACCGTAGGTAAGTGAAAATGCAGCAAGAAGTTCAGTCTGATACGTGTAGTTAGACTGGGCCTTCTGACTTCGTTAAGGGCTTATGCTACCATGTACCTATTAGAAAAGATTACCTGTTGTCTTGGTTTTGGCTAAAACTGAAAAATTCTGTCTAGTGATTTTACTTTTCAGCTGAAGCTGCTCTTGGCGCCCAATCGTTGTGGGTAAGGGGCTGGGGCCACAGTCACTCTCTATTACCTGTCTTCCCCCCAGTCCCAGGAAAGGAAGGAAAAACTGGCAATAAAGAGCTGAGATGACTTATGGATTGGAAAGTAAGATTAAAACTACTTTAATAAAATAATAATAAAATTGAATCCCAAGTCCCCCTTTTTGGTAACTACATCGCCAGCGAGTAGGCCCAGCAGCAGGCCGCAGCATCTCCTCAGATGCCAGCCATCAAAGGAAAGCAGAAGAAGGAGGGGAAGGATGGAAACTGACCCTCTTCTTGTATACTGAAACATGGCATATATGATGTGGAATACCTAGTTGGTCACTTTAGAGTCACCTGAATGGTCCACTCCTCTCTAAGGTGAAGCCCTTTGCTCTGCATCCCCTTTGTGGGAGACAAGATCTAATGGTGACCTTGGTGCATTTCATTCCTTGGCCATAATACCAGAACATTGGGTCTTATCTGTATAAAAAAAAAAGCTGCTAGCTTCAGAGAAAGTGCATTTAATTGGGGCAGCTTCAGTTGAAGAGTAAAATCACTGAACAGAATTGTTCTGTTTTAGCCCAAACCAGGATGCATGTCCCCATCATAGACTCATAGACTCATAGAATGTTAGGGGTTGGAAGGGACTTCTGGAGATCATCTAGTCCACCTTATCTCCCTCCTCTGTCCCCACCTCCCTTTCCTACCCCATTTCCTTGCTCTTTTTCCCCCAATCCCAGAGCACCTGGGCTCAGTTGCAGACCCCTCCCCTCCCCAGGTGTGGCTCTTTGCCGTCCCACCCACTGCCCTTTATCTTTGGCAGGAAGGGAAGCAGCCCCAGCTGTGCCCAGCCGGGCTGAGGGAGGCAGGAGACTCCTCTTGGCATCACCGGTGAGTTCCCCATGGGTGCACCCTGCTTGGAAGGGGGGGAGAAAGGCTGGGGGGCCTGCTGGCCCCCCAGTCAGTTAGGCAGGAGGAGAGTTAGTGGCCACTTCAACATCACTCCTGGGTGCTAGCTGTGCATGCTCAATGAGGATGAGCCCTTCTGCATGGCAGCTGGGCTGGGTTTGGGTCTCACTTGAGATTCTGGCATGGGTTAAGGGTAGCAGTGGTGTTGGCCGATCAGCAGATAATAAGCCTTGACTAAGTTTGACTTTATTTGCATCACTGCTTTAGAAGTTTAAGGTATTGTTTCCTACTACCCATCCTCTGAGCCTTTTTTTTTTTTTCACTAGTATTTAAAAGCACTTAAGGCTTTTATGAACCTGAAGAGCATTGTGCATATTTTCAGTGTGGTACTTTCAATTAACTGCAATTAGTGGAGTCCTGACTTTAACTGGAGTGCTGATCTTTCTGTAAATAATTCATTCTTCATGATCACTGGGTTCTCTCTCATCTGGAAAAATTACTGCTGTGCCAAACAACTGTTGGAGATGGAACAAGTGAAAAGCTTATTTAAAACCACCAGGGATACTGAGGAGAGATACACAGCCTCCTGTTTAATTGAAAAGTGTATTGCATAATATTAAGAAGTGCTGTGTGGTGGCTTTCAGTTATAGTGAATGAAAGCTCAGGTAAAACTATGGCAAAAGAATAGTGAGTTGCTTCATTTTCATCCTCTCGTCTTTAGCAGGAGCATCTTTGCAAAAGGTAAATAAAAACACAGTGGTAGAGAAGGAGAGTGTATCATTTTTTCAACCTCTTATGTTTCTTTTCTGCAAGCTAAATGTATGTGATAAAAAATAGATGTCAGTCTTGACCATGCTGCATCATTTTGGACATGTCATTTCTGTATGCTTTTTCTTGGTCTTTTCCTAGAGACTGCCTCTTAGACAATACCTTTAGCATTTGTCTGCCCTGACATAACTGTCAAATCTTTATGTGCAGATGTCTGACATGGTCACTTCAGCCTCAAAGAGAGTAGCAGCATTGTATCCTGAGGCCAAGTCATCTCATCCAAGGATAAGCATCTAAAACAGGTCGGTTGACTCACTCTTTGACAGCACTTTCTCCATTCAGCTGTCTGTAAAGATCTATGAAGTTTACCACTGATGTTGCATCTAATGTTTAAAGACTCAAACTTAGAGGGGAGAGGAAATTTCACTGTGATTTTTGTCTCTGAGCACTATGCACAGTACACACCAAAGCAGTGTGGTTGAGGGAGCAGGCTCACTGAGGAGGAGGGCTGATGCAGGTCACTGCACTGTACCCTTGAGAAGTGGTGAAAGATGAGAGCTATGCTGCTTTAGCTTCCAAATGACTTCAAGGATTTTTATTTTAACGTTATATAAATGAACAACCTCTGTGGTCCTGCTTGTGTGTTCACAGCTTTAGTCTAAGTGTGCCAACCTGTTATGTGTTAGTTATTTAAAGCGTTCATAAAACTAGGCAGAAAGTGTAACTCCTGTAAACTGCAGCTTATTCACGTGCAAGGTAAGCAAAGGTGTGCTAGCACAGCAGCTTTGATGTGCCTCAGGAAACAGCAAGTGTCTAACAGCTGCTGTGCTGTGTCTCAGTGTTCAGCACAGAGCTCCTGTGATGCAGTGGTTTGCCCACGTGCACCAGATCTTGTTGCATAGTTCAAGAAGGAAATTCTGTCCGCTTTGTATGCAGTGCAGTTTCAGTGGCACTTGTGTCTTGCATCACTCTCCTGCCAGGCAGATGAAAGCCTCTGGAGCCTAAGAATGTCTGCTGCCTTCAGCTGTTGTCAAAGTAGAGGTCAAGCTAAATCAGGACATGGGTTTATTTTTCAACTTTCCCTCTGGTGGAATTGGGAAGGAGAGGGAGCACTTTTTAAGTCCTTAGGGATTTAGATGAGACTTTCATTCTTTACCACTACATTACCATAAAAGCCAGGTGTCATACACAGGGTTCATGAGTACCTGTAAATAATTAAACAGACTCCCTTTCACCTCTCCTGTTTCTCTTGCTATTGCCCTTTTAAGTTCTCTTGAGGCCATCTGATGAAAGTAACTAGGTTATATTATTAGTCACTGCTTCTTACCTATGTCTGGTTTGAAGTATGGTGCTGCTTTGTTTGTGGTCCCAGGACACTGTTAAAAAAATTGTTCACCACCTTTGACAGGTGGTAGATACTGTATATGAGAGAGATTTCAAATGCAAACCTGTATTGCTTGTAATTCTATTGCTACTGGTAATCTGTAGTTTGGTGGGGCTGATAGATGCTTATTAATTGTAGTCCTTGTTTAGTAGCCTGCAGCTCAGGCTATGCTGTGGCTTTTAGTGTGGCTTGCTTGCAGAATGTTACAGTACATTTGTTGATCTAGTCATATGGTATGTCTGTAATGCATTGGATGATATTGGCAATTAAAGGATTACAGCTAGGATATAATTATGGCCCTGTGGAATAAAGTTTTCAAATGATTCTGCAGCAGTCAGTAATTACACTGTGTGTGCCCTGATGCCAAGGATTAATAGGGGGATTACAAACTGTTTTCCTGTAACATGTGGTTCACGGATATGCAGTTTAGAATTCACTGGCTTTAAGGAGCTAGTGACCTCTCATGGGAAATGTTATTAAAGCATTTACAACAATGTCCAGTGGAATGTTTTTGTGTTATGTTATGCTTGTTTCCCTCCCTCGCCCTGAGTTTATCATGCAGTGACTAGTCAGGGTAGCTGAGATCTTGAGTAGATAACTCTTAAACTGAAGTGTTATGGAAGTGAAGACAGACAGGCTTCAGTAGACAGCCTTGCACCATTAAACTTGCTCCTCTTTTTCACTCTTCCTTCACACCAGAGTCATCTGAGCCAGATGATCTGGATTCTCCATCCCTGTGGAATGGGGATGGCAACATTCATGGTAGATTGTTATGTAATACATGAGCAGTAGGATTTAAACATTTTATTTCTGTGTATCTGAAAATGATTTACTCTAAGAACCTCTGCAATCGATGCTTCTCTGAAGAACTGCAGTTGTTTAGTTGTAATGAAGATAAACCAATGTTGATGCTGTTTAAAATGAATGAGAAGGTAACTAAGGATTGTCTTTGAAGTTGCAGAACAGCTCTGAACTCTTAGTGGAATCCCCAAATGGGAAACCTAGGCTTCTTTTTGCCAAATTACAAGTAAATTAAATGCTATTTAATTTTCTGTGAACATGAATGACTTCAAGGGTAGTATCAAACCTATTAACTCTGAAATGCAGCTTCTTCCCATGTCAGTTCTGAGTGGTTTTAGCAATGCTTTTAAAATGAACCTACTAAAAACATTCTCTGTCACAGAGACCCACTTGTCTGTTCTTACTAAACTCTACTGACTTTGACAATTAAGTGACCACAACTTGACTGCTTTTTGGGCTGGTCTCTGGATTCTGTCATTAGTTGGCTTAGCCACAGTTGGCCATGGCTAAAGAAGATGCTGTGGGTCATGCTTGTAACTTAACAGTGTAACTGATGGCACTCTAGTGCCTGGGAATATTCATCAGCACTGTTTAATTTACCAGCATAAATTGAATCTGTGTGTTTTCAGTGGCAGAATGGTGCCAAATGCTTCAAATAAGGGACTATTTTATTTTCTTAAAGCTCCATATCTTTGTCATGGTGTTTTTACATGAATCTGATCTATGTTTTAGGAGAATGCTTCTATTATAATTGTTGAAGAAATGTGAACATTGGGCTGTCAGATAACAATGACAAAGTCTGTCCAGTTTGTTTGGGGAAAAAAATATGATGTTTAAGCCTGTGGTAAGCTTTTTAATGTCAGAATAATATTTAGATGTGTATGTTGTACATGTATGTAGAGGTCTGCTTATATTCTTCACTTTCTGTAGCATGGGGTGGTGGATTTTGCACTTTATTATGGTTGGCAGGGTTTTTTTCTTAGTCTTTTCATGTCACAATTTTGCATGAGTTCCCATCATGTAAGCTCAGTAAGCCTCTCATTACAGAGATGTATCTAGCATCTAATTTGTCTTTAAGAATCTTTCCTTCTGATGGGAATGTGTGAGAAGGAAAAAGAACCCAGCTTGGCTTTTACATTCCTCTGGATGGCTTTTCAGAGCTATAAATCAAACAATTTGTTCTGGAGTACTGCAACAAATAAGGTCTGGCAGCTGGAACTAGCCTGCTGTGGGCATTGCAGGAACACTAAAGCTCTCTTCAAGCAGAAGCTGCTTTGAAATTGAAAATTCTTCTTTCTCCTTTCATGTCTGTATGGTGTTTTCTCTGTTCCCCTCTACCCCAGTTTTGCTCCATCTTGCATCCAAGAAGTTGCATGGATATTTTGATGAAATGGTTAAATTAACAAAAAAGATTGGCTGTGACAAAATGGCACTTTTCAGTGGAAAGAGGAAGACACTTTGGGCAGCTCTGCTAGAAATAGTTTCTTTGCACAGTCATTTTTTGGAACAAGGAATCAATTTGCAGTATTTGGCAAGATGCAGTCTTTTAAACCTGTGTGTTCCCAAATGGGTCAAAGCTAATGAAATTGTAAAGCAGAATTAAATACACTGCTAGATGCAGTTGCCATCATGGTTTGCATAGCAGCAGAATAGCACTGAAAAATAAATTAGTATCAGCAGGTGACAAATTTAGTGGTGTCAGTTTTTTCAAAGTCAAACATTGCTTTCTTTTCCATAGGCTAGGCTCTATGCTTAGAATAAAAACCAAAGCAAGAAAATCTTACACAGAAGAGTGATTTAAATCTATCCTGTGAGTTAGCGACACTGGGTCATAAATGTTCCAAAGCCTTAATAACTGAAGGTAACACTGAAATTCATTCCCCTTTCCTCTTCTGGGGATGAATGTAGTTGGACAACAGATGAGTGCTATCATCAGTTAGACTGCACAGATAAAAATAGCCAAAAAATTACACTAAGTAAATAGCAGCAAAGCTAACTCACTTCTTTCCCGAGGGAAGGTCTGCTTGTTGCCATCATGATTTGTGCCACAGGCTTTTATAGCAGGACTGCAGAAATCTTATAAAAATTGTATTAGAGTAGCATCAGCCACCCTTAAACATATTAAGCTTCCAGCTGTGAGCAGATTTGTCCCAGAAGCCCAGAGAGTTTTGTGTGAGGTTCCTAATTTTCTTAAAAATCTTTCTTTAATGTCTATTATTAAAGCTATTTCTTCCTCCTGGGTCTGTACAGAGAAACAAGCAACTTGTGATTAAATGTTTGTTGGAGTCCTGGCCATAGCACTTACTGATTCATGAGCCATTCTTTGTGTCTTCAGAAGCAAAAAGACAATTACACTACAGAGAGCACACTTTAATTGCTCAAATAGGTACATTAAATTTTTAGACTTGAATAATAAATCACATGGAAGTAGATCTGCCTCTTTGCAGCTATGTTTTATCTGCTCCAGCCACCACCAGAGATCACCAGGCAGATCAGCAGCCCACTGAGATCATTCAGGTGGCTTCTGACCATGTCCTGGGACTTGGTGCTCACAGACTGCCTTTTTCAGGATTGTGTTTTGGCCTCTGCTGCCTTTAGGGGGATAGCTGTGTAGCTTCTCCAGGTAGCTGTCACTACAAGTGAGATGCCCTGAATTAAGCTGCCTTTTTTTTTTTTCCCCAAATGTATGTAAGAAAAGGGCTGGTTGGAGTGGGGAAAAACAGCATTGGAAATGCTTGGTTACTGTGTTTATCATCAGGCAGAAGTGTAATCAGGCACAGCACTCATGAGCTGGAGAGTGAACATAACAAGCAAGAGTACAGGTTCAGACTGGACATCAAAGTAAAAGTCACCTTTCTTTAGATGAGGCAAGTTTAAAATAATTAGTGTTTTCCTCATTCACCCCATTCTGGGCTCTGCTCAAATTCCTAATAGCATATTAGGTCCCTTCCCAGGCATAGTCTGTAAATCACTTG